>JAFIDM010009631.1:202156557-202199817 GCA_023159025.1 Thereuonema tuberculata
TATTAAATGTAGTTTTTACATTTAAATTTGGTGTGATGTTACAAATAATAAGTTCTCATTTTGTTTTGTTTTACCTTCACTTGGAAAAGCTGCTATTAATGAATGTGCGATTTTTTATAAATGGTTCTCACACTTATACACACCAGCACACACTTTGGCTGTACAGCCTTTGAATGGCTGCACTCATCATAATTGCCATTTTTTTTCTATCTACATCTTTTAATTCCCAGGGAGTTCAGGTCTTCCTTAACATCCTAAAGCTATTCTTCTGGATCTATCCGGACGTCTCCTCCATCTTAAGTATACACCAAGCGAATTTTGTGACCCTCCAATCTGTTCCAATGTCATCGTACGTCCTAACCAAGCAATTCTACTATTCTGAATGTCTTGTTCTCCATGAAGTATTTTAAGTTCCTCATTATTTATAATCCTTACAACTACAAATCTCAATTTCAATTTTCCAATTGTAAAGAAAACTGAAAGAGTTCGCAAAATCTACATTTCTGGTGAAACCAATCCAAGTAAAACGAAAAACCAAAATATTAAGATAACACTAAGTTCCAAAAATAGCGTAAGAATGTTATCTCTTCTTTCGCTCGTCCTTACTAGAGGCTTTAACTGATGGCCTGCATTTCATTGATTTTTTTCTATAGTTTCTCAAATTAATTTTCGATTTTTGCATGCTTCACTCAATACATGAACTGAATTTAGAATACACAAACTCAAAGCTATGAATAGTCTCGAAATATTCTACTATTTAAGGATTTTCCAGGTTTGTGTTTTTTATTTTCATTTGATTTAGATCCTGGATATTAATTTTGGGCAGCAATATACGTCTACCATTTCAATTTTACTAAAGAATGGTAAAACTAAGAAATAAGCTCGAAAAGGATTTAAAGGAATAAAAGGGAATCATTTATGTCTGTCCACTAGGACTGAAAGAAACTTAATATTACATCATCTTCCATCCGCTTACGGTAAAAGATAAACTTTCGTTGAATATTAAAGTCCATTTATTTAATAAATTGCCGTTCATCCAAAGAAGAGAAGAGCAAGAAGCTTAGTTCTCTCTTTCAGTCAACTCGGGGTTGTCTGATTACCATAATGGAGACGCAGTAGCGCAAACACCCTCGTACTTACTCTCTCTCTCGCCTCCCTCTATTTCTGCTGCATTTTAGATGTCCGTCTGTTTGTTATTCTCATGGTGCCTCCATTGCTAGGCTTTCTATGACTCACGGACTCCCTTGTCAATACTCCTACACAAATTCATAAATGAACATTAGGCAGAATCGTTCCTCCATTTAAAAAGCAATATGAAAAGGCAGTTTATCTTCGTTTTTTTTTTTTCAATTCCCAGTGTTCCTTCTCAAACCTAAATATAAAAATAAAGTTTAAAAATAAAGTCTAGTTTATTAGAAAGTCTAATATTTTTCGTTCTCTCTATTATCGAAATTCACTACCATCTTATGAATATAGTTTCCTTTGTTAAGTCAGGATTGTAAATTAGTAATTTAATTTTAATTGGTAACTAATCACCTGAAGATACTGAAAGACTTTTCACTAAAACTGGGTCGCGATTTTAATTTTTTAATTGCGTCATTTCATCTAATAAAGTATTATTGGTTTGTTAACGACCCATTTGAGAGCTATTGTAATAGCAACCAAAATCGTTAGCTATTGCGTTAGTCCTATCCGTCCGTCCGTATCTATTCGCCCCTTTCAAGAGCCAACGCCCTACCATGTTCGAGATATTTGGCAGTATGGTCATTGTATTCCCCTAAAACTCCCGAACGAAAGGTCGGCTCGACAAGCGGACTTCACCATCGTGTTCAGAGACACAAACAACGTAGGAATAGGGTATTTTCAAGAGCCAACGCCCCCCCCCTCCCCCATGTTCGAGATATTTGGCATTGTTTCATTGGATTTCCCCTTTTAGCTTAAACATTAGAAATTCAACCACCTCATTTCAGTTGTTAACTATAGCTTGATGGTTAAGGTTTCGGATTCCTATGCTAAAGGTCGTCGGTTCGGATCTTTTCTTTTTTTTCTCAATGTCCAGGTGTTTTTTTTTAATTTTGGTTTTTCTTATTTTCCTAACTTTATTTTATTTTTTTTCTAACTTTTTTTTATTTTTCCTTACGTTATTATACTTTTTTTTTTATTATTATTTTTAATAGTTTTTATTATTAGGGGTAGCCCTTAAATTTATGCTTTAGCACAAAATTATATTCACTTGTTTTTTTTTTTGTTTTTTTTCTTAAAATCCTATATTTTAATCCCGCCATACCAAAAATATGTTATCTGAATAAAATATAATTAACTTTTTATTCTAATTTTTTAATGGCCATTTATAATACATCGAATTTTAGCACTACACCTAAATACTTATTTACAATTGCTGAACAGTATTGAGTTTTTCAAGATATTATGAGATCAGCTTCCACATTACCTTATGTCAGAATATTTCCGTTTTGCTTTGATTTTTTTTACCTTTTTTTTTTTTTTTTTTTTTACTTTTAAAGGAAATGTTGAAAATTTCTCAACGATTTAAATACTGATCTTAATGTAGTTTCAATTTCGCTGTTTAAAATGTAATATTGTATAATACAATATAGATCTATACGTCACCTTACTAAAGGGAAATAGATTTTCACTTCGAATAAATAGCTAACAATATATGTTATTTTTAAGAACTTGCTGATAAGCTATTCAACATTTATTATTCCAAATAGTAAAAACCTTTATTACTTATCGTATGTAATAAAGTAGACTACTGAACAGAATAAGGAAAATTATCAACTTTTTTTTTTTAAATTTAGATAGACATAGTTTATAATTAGCATCGAGTTAAGGCTGAATCTTAATCTTTTTAAGATTTAACGCCTAAGTCGCGACATGGAAAAGTAGGTGAATATTCGTAGATGAGTATTCATCCCCATTATTTTGAAAGGGATTATGCAAATCAAATTGATATGTAAATACATATCAAATTTTATATTCGTAGTTTGGTCATAAAGACAGACTTGATTGCATTTTGCATTTCGGAAATACCTTTGAGAAATGCAAAAAAGGCAGAGCACGAAAATAATTCCAACCTCTGACATTACCAGATTTATATTTATAGAGTCTGTAGGCTAGATTCCACTGCGTTACATTTATTTCAATAGATTTTAAGGTGATATCGCTTACTGGTCTAAACTTTATAGTTATTATGTTTCTGAATAACTTAAACCCAAAACACTTCGTGTAAAATAAGTTGCCAAGACTCACATGCTCATAATGCTTTCACTGTTAAAAAGATATGAGATCTCATGTAGAGCCAAGCCCCTAACTCTAAAAACCCTATATATTGGTCAAAAAGTATGCCTTGGCCGTTTCGTGGCTGTCACACAGACAATCCCATGGAGTTATGTAAAGGATATGGAGTATGCCAAGGCACACTTTTTGACCAAGATAGTAGGGTTTTTAGAGTTAGGCATGTACAGTGAGGGGATTGGCACTATATGAAATCTGATAACTTTTTAACAGTGAAAGCATTATCAGCATCTTGGCAACGTATTTTACATGAAATGTTTTGGGTGAGATGAAATAGTTCCATGAAACGGCCAAGCCATACTTTTTGACCAATGTATAGGGTTTTTAGAGTTAGGGCTTGTAGAGTTAGGCCTCGTAGAGTTAGGGGCTTGGCTCTACATGAGATCTCATATCTTTTTAACAGTGAAAGCATTATGAGCATGTGAGTCTTGGCAACTTATTTTACACGAAGTGTTTTGGGTGGGATTTCATTTCTTTTTGTAGGATGAGATCTGAAAACTTTTTAACAGTGAAAGCGTTATGAGCATGCGAGTCTTGGCAACCTCTTATTTTACATGAAATGTTTTGGGTGGGATTTCATTTCTTTTTGTAAGATGAGATCTGATAACTTTTTAACAGTGAAAGCGTTATGAGCATGTGAATCTTGGCAACTTATTTTACATGAAATGTTTTGGGTGGGATTATCTATTTACAACTAAATTTAGTTTTAAGATTATTTAGAAAATGGATTTTTTTTCAATACCCTACTTTTCTGTTTTTCTATTGGTCAACTTGTATATTCAAGCTGTTTGCACTTTGGAAGAAATCACATTGTTACACAGTATTATTTAGGCCGAAGCATTGAGGATACGACGTATTTCACATCTTAATAAAATCCAAAGTATAAAAGCTAGATAAATGAAACTTAGCGTATTTCATTAGTATGGTAACTGCATCTTATCCTGAAAATTTGAGCTCTCTAGTATTATCCAGGCCGAAGCTATGAGGGTTCGATAATACATAACCAGACCCCCTCTTTATGAGGGGTTGGAATGTGAAAGTTACGGATTTCTTAATTTTTTTGTTGTTTGTGTGCTAATCCTAACCTGCATACCAAATTTCAGCTTTCTAGGACTTCAGGAAGTACCCTAGAGGTTTTGATGATCATGAGTCAGTGAGTGAGTGAGTGAGTGAGTGACGGAATCGACGTATTTTAGGTATTAATAAAATCTAAATAAAGCTAAATAAATGAAACTTAGCGTATTTCATTAGTCTGGTAACTGCATCATATCCTGAAAATTTGAGCTCTCTAGTATTATCTAGGCCGAAGCTATGAGGGTTCGAAAATACGACGAAACACTTCCAGAATAGGTACGTAGTGCCCTTCCTGCCTTCGGCTCGTCTTGGCGGGGGCACTGCCGTGCCCCCAGATATTTACGGAAATAAATTGGAAATCGTGCAATAACTTGCATTAATTTTTATTCTCAAATTTTTTACTTCGCTTTATTTCTTAGCTTATCAAAGTATTTACAGATAGGGAAGATAAATCATTTATGATGATGAATTGAAAAGTCAATGAATAAATCCTGTAATGTTCATCAATCTTCGTATTTTTAAAGAATACATTCAACCGAAATTTAATAATAGTCTACGATTAAAAGTCCAAAATTTCCTAGAATACTTAGATAAAGCTAAGAAATAAAGCGTAGTAAAAAATTGAGAATAAAAAGTAATGCAAATTATTGCACGATTTCCAATTTATTTCCGTCAATATTAAATTATTCAGAAACATAAAAAAGTTTAGACCAGTAAGTGATATCACCTTAAAATCTATTGAAATAAATGTAACCCAGTGGAATCTAGCCTACAGACTCTATAAATATAAATCTGGTAATTCTAGAGGTTGGAATTGTTTTCATGCTCGGCCTTTTTTCCTAGATTTTCTCAAAAGATATTTCCAAACGTCAAAATACAATCAAGTTTGTCTTTATGACCAAACTACTGAATATAAAATTTGATATGTATTTACATCAATTTACAGTGCATGATGCCTTTCAAAATAATGGGGATGATTTTTGTCTTATCACTAGTACGTTCTGGTAGAAAAATAAGCTCTAGTTAATTTTAAAAAAAAAATGTGGGTACAGCAATAGAAGAATACAAATAACTTATGAAAATTTAATCTGCTTGATTAAATTTGATGGACTTAAAGTAGGCTCCCAGTGCATTATCATCTAAGCTAATAACCAAATTCGTTTAGTTTAGATATAGCAGGTTCATTACAATATTACAAAGCTGCAAAAATTACCTGATTGTGACCATCACTTTCCATCATACAAGTTTTAATATCAATATTGACTGATAGTGGTCTCGCATCTTTGATCGCTGCTGTGTGACAGTGACGTCATCGCGTTTTGGGAGTTTTTCCATGTAATCTCCTTTCATCTCCTGTTATTTTATTTGTAAATAATCCGCTACTTCGGGCAGAAACGTAATGTAATTTGATTTTTAATTATGTTTTTAAAATTATGATTTTTAAAAAAAAAAAAAGTTTTAATATTTAGATATTTTGGGATAATTAAAACACGCTTTTGAGAATGCCTATAATGAGAAATCATCCAACCAGAATTGATAACAATAGCGAGGAGAGCAAACAAATACTGAAATAATAATAAATATATGTACATGTATATTTGAAAATTACATCTTAACAGTTGATTTAGAAAAAAAAAGTTTAGTGAAACTTTGTAATTTTTTTTTTAGATGCTTGTTATTTGCCGTAATAACTTCCTTAAAATATTGCATTTCATAAACTTATTATTTTTCTTTCAATGAAATTAGGCAGGTTTTCAAGTGAAAGTTATAAGATAACACTGCCTTTTCAATTAAAATCATTGTAACATATCCTGGTAGAAAAGCAATACTGAATTTTTCTATTTTTTTTTTTTAAGTTAGTTAAATAGATTCACCGATCTTGAATGTTTGTAATAAATTGAATAATTGTCTAAATTTATTAAATAATCTCATCTAATGTTTATTAGATATCGGGACTAGATTTCTTAATAAATTTTTGTTATCGATTTCTGGTGTGTATTTTAAATCATTAACCCCTCCAAATGTGTAATAAAAATAAGCTATCTGTCATCGTTTGGAAACAAACAAAAAAATTTAAGTTGAGCTAATTGAGGTGGGTTTGTTTCCAGAATGTTTCGTTCGGAAATACGACGGAAAAAATATAATTTCCATTTCGAAATGACCAGAGATATCATAAATAAGAAGTTATGTTTTTAAAAAAGAAATTGTACAGAAATAAATGAAAAGAAAATACCAGAAATCGATTATAAAAAATGGGCCCCGATAGTACGTAAGTACCAGAAATTTTTAGTAAAGAAAATATTAACTTTAAACAATAGAATCTATTTATTCTGTCTTTAATATACATTCTTTGATAAAAAAAAATCGACACACCCCCCAAAAAAAATAATCCGGTAGTAATGAAACTTCAAATGCAAGAACCTTTCGACCGGATATACAAATGACAAATTCGGTCGAAAAAAAGCGCATCCAATGAATGAATGGCCGGAGCTACAGCGCAATTGGAACTGAGCATCGGGATTGGTATATGTAAAGAGTATAAAGAGAGAATCTTCCGTTCATGATCAAAATTTCCAGTCATGATTGCGTTTTCCTACCTTGACTGTAACAATGCCTCACCGACGAATTCGCGGCCACTACGACCTTCTGACGGAGTTTGAAAGAAGACGTGCCATCGGACTACATGAGGCTGGATGGACAAACCGACGAATCGCTCCGCATTTGGATCGGAGCTATGCGGCAAGTAGACGATGCTGGCAAGAATGGATCCTGAACGGCAGATTTCAGCGACAAGAGGGCAGCGGACGGCCTAGGGTGACGACAGAACATGAAGATAGAGCGATTGTAAGAGCAGCTGTTACAGCACCAGATTCATCGCTATCAACCATCCAACGTGTGACCAATACAGAAGTGACCAGCCGGATCATTAGTAGAAGACTACGGGAGCAGAATCTACGCTCGCGGCACTAATTACGCCGTCTTCCACTGACCAACACGCACCCAAAAGAGCAATTGCAGTGGTGCCGGGCACGATCAACATGGAATTGTGCTGATTGGGGATGAATTGTCTTCAGTTATGAGTCCCGTTTTGAATTGAGCCTCCACGACCAGCGCAGACGTGTCTGGAGAGAGCCCGGACATGGTCAGGATCCCGCTATTATTGTTACATACCACACGGCCCGATAACAGGGAATTATGATCTGGTATACCAATTCGTTTGATACTCGGAAACGCCACAGACGGCATGCTTGATTGTGTGGTTGTGACACACTTCCTTGGCCAGCCAGATCGTCAGATATCTCTCCAATTGACAACATTTGGGATGTGATGGGGCGTCGTCTACAACCCTCTCAGAATGTCGACGAATTAGCCAGCCAATTGGAGGCCGTTTTGCAAGAAATCCCGCAGAACACCACCTGTCAACTATTGGGTGAGTGCAAAAGTTCTACCCGTTTTTGGATATGAAAATATGCAATGGAATTGCCCTCACACATGACATTGTAAAGATATAAATCGTCTGCCAATCAAACGTGTGGATGCCTCACATATAAATGCATCGTATCTCACAAAGTTAATCATCTCAAAAAAATTATCAGAGGTGTAACATGGAACGCGAGAAGGAGCATATAAGACATTGTTTGTTATAAGAGTTCGCTAAAGAGAATACGGTCGCCGCAGCATGTCGCAATGTTTGTCAAGTTTATGGGGAGGATGCAATAGACGAAAGCACATGTCGTAGATGGTTTCGTAAATTTAGGGAAGGAGACAGAAGCTGCCAAAATCAGGCTAGGAGTGGACGGCCATCACACGTTGGAGAGGACGATATTGACCAAGCCATAAGGAACAGCCCGAACCCAACCGTGCAAGAATTAGCGGAGACCTTTAACGTACATCGGACAACGGTCGAGAGACGGCTAAGTTGGTTAAGTTGGGTTTTACGAGAAAGTTGAATCGTTGGGTTCCACATAACCTGACAGCTAAGCAACGGGATAACCTGTGTTTCCTTACTTTCCCGGTACAAAAATCACCCATCCTTGACACGAATTGTGACAGGAGATGAGAAGTGGGTTATGTACCGTAACGTAAAGCGTCGTAGGACTGTGTGTCGCCCTTCTGATCCGCCTGCATCGACTTCGAAAGCTGAACTTCATCCCAAGAAGGTATTATTGAGCGTGTGGTGGGATGTGCAGGGAATAATTCACTGGGAGGTTCTGCCACTCAACCAAACCATCAATGCTGCCTTCTACTGTCTACAGTTAGACAGGCTGCATTCAAATTCGGTAGCAAAGCGGTCAGGTCTCATCAATCGTCGTGGTGTTATCCTTCATCACGATAACGCCAGGCCACATGCTGCTGTCATCACTCGCCAAAAGTTACTGGGCTTTGGTTGGGAGGTTTTACCCCACCCTCCCTATTCTCCTGACTTGGCACCAACTGACTATCACCTATTTCGTGGATTGAACAATTCCTTCAGTCAGAAAATCTTTGATGATCTTGATGCTGTGAAAACTGCCATCCAAGACTTTTTTGACTCGAAACCGCCGGAATTTTATCGCCGTGGGATTCATCTCCTACCAGAAAGATGGCAAGAGGTCCTAGATAGCAATGGGGATTATGCACAATAACAGGTACTGTTCATTTTGCGATTATTTGCTCTTCTTTATGGGTAATAAAAACGGGTAGAACTTTTGCACTCACCCAATATATCAATCAATGCCACATCTGGTAACAACTAGCGGACCAACGCCATATTGAGCTGCTCGCTTTATGTAGCTCTTTCTTTGCAATAAATCATGCAATTATTTAGAAATTCTTATCATTTCGTTTTCTGTACATGTACACTAAACATACCAAATTTTGTCTCAATCCAATTCCTTCTTGGTGCGTCGAGTTTTTTGTCAAGAGTATAAACAAGGGAATCCAGAAACATAATTGGAATGCATATTTTTCTTTTTTATGGAATTCCTAAATTCAAAGTCTAATCATTTTCTTATTTAAACAAGTAACACAGAATTATATCTTTAAATATCTATAAATTTTTATATCTTTAAATTTTTGGATAATTTCATGCCTCTTTTGATGAGAGATCTTAGATTTGGATCCAATTTTCTCTATCCAAACCACGTGGTCCTATTGCACACTGATATGAATGCAGAAAAGTTTAATAAGCAATCTGGGATAAGCTGTAGGAAGTAAAAGAGATTAGAGTAATGCATTAGGTTAGCTCAAGTGATCACTAGACTAAAGGATCAAGGACTGTATGGATTCAATTTCTATTTATTAAATACGAAATGAAGCGTGGGAATTAAAATAATCGCCCCATTGAGACCAATCACAGGGCGTCATAAAAGCCGACTTGTTTCTGTTTTTGTTTTTTTTAAGTCAATATATGGATATATAGGGTGCAGTATCGGAATTTCCATTGTTAAAGAAAAATATTGCCTAAATTTATAGATATAATTTGATTTTTCGTTCCCAACCTCAGAAAGTGACATCCAGTCGATGTCACTATAAAATAACATCCTTATTTGAAGATTTTTTGCGATATTCATTATGCGGGAAATACTTGATCATTCTTCAATTATGTACTGCAATCGGGTTATTACGAAAATACTTCATAACTTCATGCTCTTGTTTGCTCAGCAAGTTTTATTTTCTTTTTATTTTGATTGTATTTGTTTATTTTAACTGTTTCATATCTTGAGCACTTAATAATAAATTTCACTTTCCTTATTTTGTTATTTTTGTTGTTTATTCTAATAAAATGTACAGAAAAAAGAATTTGCCATATACCGAATATCTTCAAATAAAGATGTTATTTTACAGTGACATCGACTGGAAGTCACTTTCTGAGGTTTGGAATGAAAAATCAAATCAAAATATTGTACCTAAAAGTCTTGGGTCCTACCAAATTAGGCAATATTTTTCCTTAACAATGAAAATTCCGATGCTGCGCGAATTATGAAACACCCTGTATATGTAGGCATAATCATATTGCCCTAAAGACTACAATTCAGATTATTTCGTAATTGTAAGATTTCTAATCTTACATTTTTTAAAAAGTAAAATCCTACAAAAAGCTTAGAATAATCCGTTTAGAAACTAAATCCCAACTTTTCTTAGATATGAGCTTGTAGGTTTCTTATTAAATAATGAAAGAATTTCACCGAAATCCAATCGTTCCTGGAAATCCAATTTTCTAGTAAACTAGATTGATATTTACAACTGTTCAGCTGATGGATTAGACACGAAAACCTCTGTGGACAGCCTCCTCCACTTTATGGTTTTCTACTTCCCCTTTTTACAACAATAAAATATTTCTTATACATTAGACAATACCAGAAGCCTTATATCTTGGCCTTAGCCTTTCATCTTTCTTTCATTAAAGTCTTTCATTCATTAATTGCCTTACCTCTGAATTTCTATTGATATTTACCCTAGTGATCTTTTGAAATCATTTTACGTGAATCTTTAAGTTCTGAATATTCTTCATTAGCAGCTTTAGGTTTAAAATTTGCTATAATGCTAACTTTTAAATACATTATTTTAATTAACATTAAACTGATAGAATAGCAGTTAATGTAAAAGTATTTAATATAAAATAGTCTCATTTTATTAAATACGTCGTAAATGTAATGACGTTCTTTTATTATGAAGACAGTATTGTATTGGACTGTAAGAAGTTACAATAGCAGAAATATCACATACAGAAGATGAATGAAGAAGAAAAAGAGAAGCAGAAGATTAAAAAAGCATTAAAAGGCCAACACACATGGTAATTTAAAAAAAACTAAATAAAAAATTAAATAAAAATTAGAACTACGTTTCGGCCCGAACCAGAGGGCCCTTTACAAGTGAAATGACATGAAATTAGAGGAGAATATATGGAAACCTAGAACCAAGCTTGACGTCATAATCTCCCATCAGCAAGTGAACATGCAAAGTGGGCGAAACCACTGTCGGGAACGGGGCCTCCGTGAATCTGAAGACAAAATAATAAAAAAAAAAAATTTTACCAAACCAAAACATGGGGAGGCGGACAAGATAGTACAATGAAATTACTTTCGTTAAATTTAAACTTTTCAAATGCAAATCTGCAAGATCCTTTAGCTGATAGAAATTACTTGAAGCCCGTTTAGTCAAAAAAAAAAAGTTTTTTATTCCTACTGTAGAGGTTTTTCTTCTTTGATGTTTTTTTTCTTTTTTGTTCTGTAAGACGAAGCCAAACACTGCTGTTGAAACCCTTTAAATCTGTGTTTGGAAACTGGTTGCTTTTCAAAGCCGCTTCCAGGGAAACACCGTTGATGAAACGGGTTGTCGGCGTGACACAACACGAGGGTGCACCGCTCTAATGTAGAACTGGTCGAAATTCGACGGCGTAAACTCATTCATTGCTTTTATTGACCATACACACTGACTGATTGAATGACAAATTCCCAACGACAAACAAAAGCTAATAGGATTAGGCGAGCGCATCTCAGGCCGTGTTCAAGATACACTGATCGTCCGTCTCTAAACAGAGAGTCTTCACTCTAAATCGAAACAGACACAGTGCGCTCAAATGGAAACAAAATAATAACGAATCAAAAACAACAATTAAAAGATACTCTGCTAGAATCCTTCTTTCATTTTCCGCTATCGAATTCGATTTCATCTTCTTACAACATTAAGTTCTGCTTCTTAGTCAACAAGTGAAAACTTTAGTCTTCGATAAGTTGTAATCACATAAAATTTAAGAAGTTTAAATTTGTTATTGTTTCTCAATATACTGTACTGTGCCGTTTTGAAAGGCAGAGCTACCATTGCGGGACGATTTTACTCTGCAGAGGGGTGATACGCTGAGATGGGTACTTTCCTAAGAAATTCTTTTGGACATTTTCGCTTTTAAGAAAAAAATAACGTATTTATTCTTTCTATAATTCTTTCGCGAAAAGCACAAATAGAACGCAGCTACTGGTAAACTAACACTATAAAAAGTAAACATCCCATCTTTGTTTCTCCTCACCCCTATTTTGAAGAAATCGAAGGAGACCTGACGCACGCGCAAAAGCGTTGAAGGCTCTCGTAAACAAAACCGAACAGTACTTCAGACTTCGAAATCAAACCCACGAAACTTCTGCAATGTGTTGAGTGGTCAAAAGCTTCTGATCTAATACTGTTTGAATAATTTTCTTTTTTTTCTGTACAGCCTGGTATATTTCCCTACAAAGCTCCAAGAAAGATAAAAGTAAAACCAAAAGCATGAAGAGTTAAAATCTAAAGCCTTAAGATAAATGCTATGATAATGATTTATCTTTTTTCCGCAGGCAATACTGGGTTGTTTCCCCCAGTCAGTAACAATTCTGAAATTAATATTTTGTATTAACATCAGGAACAACGAAAAGAATATGATCTACAACAGTTGCCAAGATTAACCTTATTTCCTTTGGAGAACGTTTATTTTTTCAGTACAATGTAGGATTAGCACTTAAATTTCAAAAAAAAATCCTATCAAGGAGATCTTTATATGGAATGGTGCAGGAAGAATTCAAAATTGTAAAACACAAAATTAAGTAACTCATCAACGTACAGCTGCAAAACTTATAGTTCTACTAGCGTACGCCCCATCAACAATGACAGGAGAAAAATATGATGTCTTTTAGTTGAGAAAGAGTATTTTTAAGTAGAAGTCCGACAAATGACCATGTGCAGCCGAAAGGGAACAAGACAAATTCAGGAAAGAGATCCAAATTCAGGCAAGCACGGCACAATTGTAGTTACATAGTTATATATATAATAACCGACTAACCGTCGCTTCGCTCCGGAAGCTTTGCATATATAACGTAAAAAAAAAATCGCCTAATGGAATTATCAGGTAACTTCTGAATTAATTGTTGTCCGTGCCTGTACAGAATCTCCTTAACGGACTGATTGTCAACCAAACCGTAGCGCGATTTAAAACTGCGCCAGCGCCATCTATCGATAGTTTTGGGAAGTTTTTCATTCAGATATGTGGTGCCGTATAGACTTACAATCAGTGCCGTAGCTAGAGGATTGGGGGCCCCGGGGCAGAGCCGGCGCTAGGAGGGTGCAGGGCCTCGGGCAAGATGAATTTTGCGGGGCCCTTGACAATCCTATTTTAACAACCAAAAAAACGACAATCCTATTTTATCCTCTTTCTGCTAAGTTCGCCAACCCCTAACGCCGGCTCTGCCCGGGGCAACAAGTGTTTATGGTTTCGTAAAAAAAAATGCTCCTTCGTTCGGGGGCCCCCTTTACTCGGGGGCCCCGGGACACTGCCCCGAAGGTAGCTACTGCCCTGCTTACAATCGTATCCCATGAGAACTATATGATCGACAAAGATGAAAAGTAGCCTACATCCTACTCCGTGTCATAAACTATCTGCACGCAAAATTCATTCGGATAATTTTGCGCCGTTGATGCGTGATTGAATCACAAACAAACCTACATATTTTCGCTTTTATATTTATATAGTCATAAAAAAAGAAAGAAAAAAAAAACAATTTTGTAAATTTGCGAAACAGTAAATCTAGGGTTCATCTGATTTTATTCTTTGCTTTATCCCAAAGTGGATGTTAACTTCGATGGTTCTTAAATGTACTGTTAATACTCCTAATTAAAGACAATTATTTAGACAAATATTTGCTGTTTTCGAATATCTGCGATTACTAGTTCAAATTTTCCCGATCTTTATTCAGAACTAAAATTGTTTTGCTGACTACCTGCTGTTATAACCTTTTTAAAATACCCCGGTTCAACTGGTCTGGAACAGATCCTTTGGGGCGCGGAAGGTTAGTCTCCCGACAAACGGCCTACGGGACGAAGTTGGGGTCGAGGGGCCAGTCCGACGCCCGCCCGCCTTAACTCCCGTGAAAGAAACCCGGTACCCATTTTACAGAGGACTGGGTAGATCCAGGACCCGTCTGGAGGAGAATGAGCGTGGAAAAATTCCCACCCTCCGCCGAGGCCGGGAATCGAACCCGCTTCCTCCAACCCGTAGCCAAGCGCCCTAACCACTTGGCCACCGGTCCACATTATAACCTTTTTAATGACATAATTATGATATTATAATATCTTTTGATGTTGTTAATTTCTAATTAAAACATATATAAATACATCATGTACTGATTTTCTCAAGAAACTTCGAAATAAGTTCGAAAGAACTTAAGCCTATTTTCCTTCAAATGTTATTTTTTTATTTTTTTCTTCGATTTTTTTTTTTAATCGTGAAAATGACAAAAAAGAAAACTTACGTTTCCATTAACTTACCATTAAAACATTGTTAAATACAAAAATACAATTTTTCTTCATTTGAAAGTCGATTTATTTTTAATAGTATCAAACTACGCGAAATGGATTAAGAACTTAAGATGTCAGTGTTAGATAATGAATATTAACTAAATAGGATAGCAATCCATTGAGTTTTAGACTTCAATGCTTTTCGTTTTTATAGCCGTCTCTCGCTAATTACTCGACAAGAACCCATTTGTGAAAGATTTCAAACATAAAAATCTTCCTTAGTCCCTAGAGATCGTCTTAAGTCTTCGAATATGTAAGAAAGATTCAGTACTACAAGGGGTGATACACACATACAAACATATATATTTACTTAGAATGACTGGTTTCATGAGCATCATATTCCTTCTCAGAAGTCGGCTAAAAGTTATTCACTATTTTATAATTATTAACTTGGGCCTTTTTTCAATAAAGGAGGAGATTTAATAGACTAAAGGAAAATGGTGAATCTATTTACATTGTGTTTGATGAACAAGTATTCTACCGTAAAGGATAGGAAAAGACTGCATATTTTTATTTATAAAGAAATAAAAATAGTTTTTTTTCCAATCTTTTTTAAAAGAAAGGTAAAATAAGCCACAATTAAAGAATATTCGAATTGAAGAAGAAAATAATGGAATAAGCCAGAAGAACTTATTAAAGTATTAATACACAAATAAATATCACTGAGCTGCTTTTGGAATTTTTGATACCGAGAATTCAGACAGTCTGTTTCTGGCTTGTTAGCCATCATCAGTTGAATTTACCCAGTATCTGCAGATCAGTGAAAGCTACAAAATATGAACAAAACACAACAAAATAATTGCCCTTCATATAAAAATAAAAAAGGGCAAAATGTATACCTTGATAACCCTCTCATGCACATTAAATTATTCCATTATGTAGGAGAACTTATTTTAGAACAAACTCAATTCTTATGTGTTGAAGTTTTTCCCTGAAACAACTAGAAACCAAAAAGCTAGGTAAAAATATTCAAGATTTTGGAGTTTAGTTTAAGACCATTGATGTATTCAATTCAGATTACATTAATATTAATTATGAGCATTATTCTGAATAAAGAAAAAAAAGATTATTGCAAAATCATTTACACAGCAGGAACAATATGAAAAAGTTGGAGTGATGAGATCTCTCAGTCAATTCCAACCAATTTTTGTACGAAGAAAATTAGACTTCGAGAACTGGACATTGAATGATAAGATCATCTGGTCAGATAAAGCCATTGTTGTCAGGCCACGTGAAGAGGCATATTTGTGCAGATAAAAATCTTCATGTGACTATCACAACTGAACTGAACCAGCCAGGCGCCACTTTCGATTTAACTGTGGATGGTAACAATTATCTAAACATATTGCACAACGTGGTGGTGCCACAAATCGCAACTAGAACTGACTTTGCTGAACTGTTCTTTCAAAAAGATGGGGCCTCTCATTCTTTTGCTTTGACGGTTTGATAACAACTTCCCACAGCTTTGGATCGGGCAGCATGGCAGCATTGAGTGGTCAGCACGTTCACTCGACCTGCCACCTATGATTTCTTTATTTGAGCTGTAGTTCTTTATGTGAGAGAAGCCCTGCACAGTGAACGAATTGAACGAGTTCATCTCGCAAGCATTTATGGTCATTGATTCTAACTGGAATTTTGTGGGTTGCTGTGCGTCACAGTTTCGGGGGTAGGTTCGAGGAATACAGCAACCATCGAGGACATTTCGAGCTCCTAAGAGACTCAACAATAAAAATTAAAATTAAAAGAAATAATAACTGAAAAAAAATTAAATTTTACTGTATACCTAATTTCGGTCCACCCTGTACACTGAGTAGTTTTCTGCGACTTCTTTGTCAAAATGTTTAAGAGCAAGAAAATAGCTTGTTACCGAAACAAAACAGTTAAGTTGATTGTAAGCATTGTCGAATAAGAGGTTTATTATAATGCTTTTAAGAAATGTATAAATTCTTCATGTAAATTTCTTAGATATAAATGTTTTCATCAAAATTAGATAAGATGTTTAATTTAGATTTTTTCTAAATTTATTTAGACTTTCATTCGGAATACTTTTAATTTCAATTTCAATAAATACTTTAAGAATATTTACCTAGACTTTAAAAGTTACTTTACTTTAATAACATATCTCTTTCGTATTACAATATCTTGAAAACAATTAAAAAAGTTGTTGGCGTTTTCCCTCCAATTAAAAAAGTTATTGTTGTATTTACTTTTTATTGTAACACTTTTTATTGTAAAATATTACATATTTATTTGTTCATGAATAGTTTGTTGAAGAACTCAGTTTTTCAGAAAAAATATACTTGAGGCACTATTCTAATGATTAATTTAAATATATCCTTTCTAAGGATTTTAAAGAAGGATTTGTTGTTTAATGCTAGAATCTTTCATAAATTAGAATGGTTATAGTTCTTTTATTTGTCTTTGGCCCTTAATGGGTGCAAAAGAAAGTCTAAGATTGCAGAAATGATTCAGATTCAAAGAACAATGAAATAACTAGATTTCAAAAATATATTCACTATAATGATTTACATTTGGGATGCAAAGATATATATGATTTCATTTTACATATTGGGAATATTATGTTTAAGAATGAACAACTTTTAGATATAATTTTATTATCCATTTTTAATACTACAATCATTTACAGATTATTTTAAATTTAAATATATGATAATAAGAAGAAAAATCTCGAGAATAGAGTACAGCAATTTTTAATAGTTCTTCTTATTAATCTGAACTTTAACTACAAAGACGATAATTTAATTCAAGTACATCAGGAAACATCATTCTTTACAGATTATTTTGATTAAAAATAAAAAAGTCCTTGTAATTTTATTCAATTCAACCAGTAAAATTATTGTTGTTCCCGTAATTATCTTAAAAAAAAAACTCCAAACAAAATGTGCTATGATTTAACAAAAAAAAAATTTCAGCAAATAAAAAAAATAAATAAAACATTTTTTTAATTCACTTTCCAAGCTGATTTGCCGCAGGGTGGCACATCAACTTTATATAAAAACTATAGTATTTAAAAAAATATTAAGTTCTTTTAAAATTGCTGGCAAACACCTGCAAGAATTATTATATATATTCCCTCTTTTGATAGAAAGACAGTTGATTTCATATCTTGAATATTTCATTGTGACAGATTGAATTAGGTCATAAAACTCTGTCATTTCCAAAGTTGAACACTATTGGAATTGCAGCTGCAGCCAAATTAGATTTAGAGACGTCGCGACTTCATTTACAGCAACGCAGTCTGAAGCTTCTCTGAGTATGGAATCTTAATGAAATTTTTTCTTATTTCCAATGGCCAGAATTGATTGCATTACTTAAATATAAATAGAAGTATAAAGATTGTCATTTCAAATCATTCAAGAAACTGGAAGATCTCTAATTTAAAATGAGAAAGTAAAGAAAAAAAAAATCCTCCATAACGATTTAAAAACTTTTAATTAAATTTTTTTTCTTTTTCCAAAGTCTTAAATATATACGTCAGCAGTTTTTTTTTTTAAAAAAAAAGATTTCTTTACAAAGAAATCAAGTGATTTATATGCTTATTTCTTAAAGTACAATTTCAATTCAGAAATATATTCCGTTCTTATAGCAGAACTGTCTAACTCTTGCCGAGATCAGATTTAAATTTGATTCCCAGAAAGGGCATTATTTTTTAAATTTACATTTAAACATTACATTAATTTACTCTAAAAATAATGCCCCTGTATGTGGCATGCTTAAAAGGAAGAAATATGAAGTGTTTTCGCGATATTTTTGACTAAGATTCTATGATTTTGACCATAACGTGGGAGGCGGAAGTCCGGGCCCGTTACTGCATTTGGTATGTGGGCCCTGAATTTGATGGGGGGGGGGGGCTGATATCATTTCTTTTGTATTCTTTATAAGCTTTTTTTAATGTACTTCTTTTTCATTTATAGATATTAATGGAGGTCTACATATCTCGATAATAGAGTGATACTGTAGATTGTTAGTGGAAGTTATTTGGTTTAATTACTGAAAGAGATAATCAAGAAATCTTTATAAAAGAACTTAGTTCTTAACTTATTTCTTTTTAATATTCTTAAGAGTGTAATCTATTCATTCAAACCTTGTACGATGTTAAAGAATGGTTACATTCTTTACCATTTGAATTTTTTACAGTGAATCAGTAGCAAAGAACAAATGTTTTTCTTTCTTATCAATCTCATGTATTTTTCATTTGTTTTCATATAGTGGTTCCATAAATTACTCAAACACTTCCGTCATTTTCTTATTTGGCAATTTTTCAATAGTTCCCTCGGTTCCATGCTTATAAGAGAGCATTTTTAACATTTCATAGTCCCGATCGACATAATTATAAGACTGATAGAGATGCTCTTTTGGCCTAAGTAACTTCTCGATCGCATGTTCGTCAAAGTCAGCATTTTTAGGGAAACAAGTATAGGTCGTATCTTATATTAAGTCCCAAAAGTAGACACTTGTTCCACTGGAACTATAAAAGAAAAATTACTGTAATCAATTTTTATTCTAATTATCATGTGTACATTTTTATCAGCCTTTGTCAAAATATATCTTTTATAGTGCTTCGGTTTCCGTTAGAATGTTTACAGTGTCGTTCGTGGATTTTTCTAAGAAATCCAAGGAGCAACGAATTCTATTACATAATGTTCAGAGAATGTATAGAGGTTGGGTTTGCATAATGCTGTGACACCGCTATCTGTTGAATTGCCAGTACTGAGAATACAGGTCTTCATATGCACTTACTTTTCAATATCGGAATTACAGGATCCAACTAATAATAATAATAATAATAATAATAATAATCAAAATAATCATAATAATAATAATAGAACACTTTTAGACAAACTGGTTCGCCGTAAAATACCAGCAATTTTGTATAGCAATTTTGACTGCATAACTTCTTTTTTCTATAATGGTGAAAGTCAAGTCTTCCACTAAAAATTACTTAATGGATTAATCTACAAGAAACCAATAAAAATAGTTATTAGATTTTTTTTTTCTATATTCTTAAATCTATTTTTATCAACAGTATTTGTATCAGAATAATTCGACAGAAAGCTGTAGAAGTTTGGATTCTTCATAATGTTCTTATAAAAGTATTGCAAAAAATACATTTTTAATTTTAAAATTATTTACAAATTGTGAAATAAATGCAAGACACTAAAATTTAGGTCGATTTGAAATACAATCATAAGTAGTACTTATGTTTGTACTGTTCTACTCGGGCTTATTAATGCAGCAACCGTTCTGAGAGGTTTGACCAATTTTTAAACATTACAGAAACTACAAATGGTGAAGTTTTCCTACAAGTCTATTTATGTTTGGTTTATCTGTCACTCTACTTACAGACTGATTTTTGTTTTCACCACACGACTTCAAGTGGTTTCAAAACCATAGTAGCGAAGTAATTTAAAAATGAAAGATCGAAATCCAAACGAAACTTTAATAACGTGCAAATTTCCATCTGTTGATTAGGTAATGTGAAGTAGAGGCAGTGGTCGCTCGTAGGTATGGACTGTCATTGTTGGCGTCCAAGAGTCACAGATATACGCGATTTCAGACAAATCTTCTTGTTGCCTTATTTGCCTTACTTAATAAAATTTAAAAAAGTTTACCTTTTTATTTCAAAATAATCACTTTCCTTAAGGAAAGAAGACACTGAAAGTTTCTTCTAAAACCTTAATTCTTTTAACAATTACAGCAAAATCAATAACAATTGGAAATAGTGGATTAGTCGGCGGCCTTCCATGAGGCAGATGTATCGGACCTGAGTTCGAATCCCGGTGTCGGCAAGGATGTTTCCTTTCTTTCCTGCATTTGTTTGCTTCTTCTCCTTCTCTTCCTCCTCTGTCTACGGCACTGACAAATATTCCAAAATTCTACGGTTTGTACGATAGATCCAACAATGATGAAAGTCCCGTGGCCCTACTCAGAGTGAAAGGTAATAAGAACTTGGGAGTTGATGAATATACTGGACTAACTAAAATAATAATAATAATAATAATAATAATAATAATAATTATTATTGTTACACTTAAAAAAGCATAAGTAGCTCAAAGGAACAGGATGAAGTTTTTTCCAAGCAAA
Organism: Thereuonema tuberculata; assembly: GCA_023159025.1. Lineage (NCBI taxonomy): Eukaryota > Metazoa > Arthropoda > Chilopoda > Scutigeromorpha > Scutigeridae > Thereuonema > Thereuonema tuberculata. The sequence continues at coordinate 202,177,351 of JAFIDM010009631.1, forward strand.
ATTATCAAGTTGCATAGGAAGTTAATATTTCCATGAAATCAAATAGAAACAATTTGAAACCATTTGAACTCTCATCGTCAAATCTACATTCCGAATATCGGTCGCAACAGTACATTCCGAATATCGGTATATCAAGCCAATGTTCACATGTCCTTAAGTTAACTCGATGGGTGAGTGCTATGTTCAAAAATTTTGACATTGCTCCAGATACGTATATGGATCAAAACTTCCGAAATTGAAAAGGATGTTAAGAATATTTCAGCATAAATCATACAAAAAAAAACATACAATAATGCAAACAATGAAGCCTCCATTCCAAATTGTTGATTTACTTTATACAAAACGTAATTGAAATTGTTCAATGCGTTAATGAGCATAATCAAACGAGAATAATAAATGAAAGTGTTTTCAATTTTACCAGCAGTAATAACTTAAATAATGGAATTGCCGTTCAGTCTATCTCCTTTGTTCGAACCGTCATAAGCCAGGTCTCGTCGAAAGATTGCCTCAAAGAAGAGTTTTTCTCCGTCTGTTCTTTGTTTGCTCGCCGTCGGTTTTGAGTGCACGTCGACAGAAGAAAATTCGAGAAATTTGTATGCTGTGCGTAAACAAAAGCTCAGTGCGTGAAATGGTCCAATTAAACGGGTGCAGCTGTTGTTCTCGAGTCAGTGCACTTAGTGTGTCACGGGACACACAATGGCCCCAACGATCATATTTTGCACATCTCGCGGGGAACTGTGGACACTAAGTGCCAGACTAGAACTGCAGAATAATTAATGCGGGCAGCAAAACGAGCGATCCCGTTACTCTTTGCAGATATGAGGAACAAACAAACCAATAAGGAATCCTTGTGCATTGACACAAACTCCATTCCGAGGTTACAAATGCGCGACTGGTAATGAAAGGAAGCAGAAGTTGGATTTAAATTATTCTTCAGCTTTTGCTTTTTAAAACAAGATTCCAATAAACCCAATCTTCCTATTAAAAAAAAGGAAAAGCTCATTATCATGAAAAGAATAATAATAATAAAAAATATTGTTTGGAAAAAAGAGCAAAAGTTTCAACTAAAGTTTCATTGAAAAATAGTCATACATAATTCAGGTATTCTATGAAAGAAAAACATGCATTAAAAGGAAGTTGCCGGATTTTTTTTTATAATTTATCTTCTAAACTACCGTTGTAGTTGGAACTGTATTGGAATCCCATAAAAGTCTGGACTAAGATTTAAAATTTATCATTCATTGTCTATCACTCAATCAGTGTTGGCAAATAGAAGTAATCACCCCCTGGTTTCCTAATGTTCTTTAGCATGAGATAATAAAAACAAAAAGTTCGAAAAAAGTTAAAGCTTACTTTCATAAAAATCTTATTACTTAAAATTTTTCTTTTTTTTCTCTTTATAATCGTGAAAACGATATAAACGAAAGCCTACATTGATTTTCCAATTATAGCAACTACTAAATACAAACTTTTCTAGAAGAATCAAAAACCAAGGTTGCACATGAATAAACATTCACACTTTTGAGTATATCAACAGAGGAAATCGGGAACAGCCGTGTCGTTCTTTTTTAGGGACTCAACAGCCCGATCCATCCGCCGTTCCCGATTCCCTCTGATGATAAACTCAAATGTTTACTCATGTGCAGCCTTGGTTTTTGATTCTTCATAATTTTTCTGCACATTAAATTTGTTTATTTACGAAAAATCGATTTTTCTGAAAAAAAATGAATTAAATCCGTATTTATTGAATTTATGAATCAGATTAATTTTAATAGGATCAAACCATGCGCAACAGATTATTGAATTATTACTATCTGTTGTTTAAGGCAATATTTACGACACTGAGTGTTAACAGAAATAAGATAGAAATACATTGTTTAGATTCCAGTGCTTTTCTATGGGAAGTTTTGTCGCCTACTCGACAAAACTCGAAGAAGTAGGAGCAAGTAACTCGAAGAAGTCCATTTTGTAAAGTTTGGAACCTATCGCAGTATAGGATAAAAAAAATTTACAAAAGCAGAAAGTGGAATCAAAAGCTAAGATGCTTTTACTACCAATGATATCTATAGTTGGCCTCTTATCAATTATTAGTCACACTAAACTATTTTGAAAAAAAAAATTAAAAAAACGGATATTTAGGCTAACATATCAAATGAATAAATTTGTATTTTAGTTCCAAAACTCAAAAGTACACCACCTAATCAGAGATTGAAATTTGTATGTTTATTTTCAATTATTATTGGTCCGAAAAAACAAAAACGACAGCACTAATAGTTCAGTTGTCGATGATGTATACTATGGAAGCTTTATTACTTGTGTCTAGTTCATGATAAATGGCGCCACTTAAAACAACAACAGACAACAATCTCCTCATTTTGCTGTAACTTCTGTATACATGAATCTCTCTTTAGCATGTCAAGTTTCGAGATTGTTTCCAATATCAGGGAAATTGTTCGTTCAGTTCTGAATCACCAATGACTCGATGATGATCTAGGATTTCACAGCATACAGTATGATAGTTTTACATTAAATATTGATTGTAAAAGGCTAAAAGGCTAAAAAGCTAAAAGGCCGCATTTGGTGGCGACTGTCTTTATTAATTTTTCACTTTACTAAATTTCAAGGCGATTAGAAATGCTAAATTTCAAGCGATCTTCAATAGAAAACAGTAAGCAATAAAAAAAAAAATCAGTTGTCGTTTCGTCGAATGTAGGATATAATGAATCCTAATATAATGCACTTATAATGAAGTCCGAAATCCTGCCTTTCTCGGCAGTAATTTTGAATAGATATCGCATTTTCCAGTCCAGAACATTAGGCATATTAGCAGATAACAAATTCCAAAGCGATAAGTAAGAGTAAATAGGAGAGGCGTGAAACCAATCTTCTGAGATGTGCAAAAGGGCAAAGACGAAGTCCAGTTGAGTTTCGAGCATAAAATCTATGAATAAAACTATGAATTACATCTTTGAGGCATCTCTGATGCAGTACAAGGACCTAAGATGTCTCAAAGACCTTGTCGTCAAGCCAATAACACCAGCGGGACTTACTGGAGAGAGACAGAAAGAGGCATAAGTGACTGTCATTGACTTAAGAAAACGTTCTTCAACCTTTTTACATCTGCGGAACGACTGACGGCTAAGACAGAAACAAAAACCAATGTAGATTTTATTTACTAAATCCAATGTTATAAAATTACAATTTTTAGCTAGTGCGACATCTGCTGCTGCTTAGAGGTTAGACAATGTGCTATACGTGGCTGGAGCGTTGTTTCTGAGAGACGAAGCGCTGCAATAACATCTATTCGATGTCTCTGTTTGGTTTTTATCACTGACATGGCTGAAAAAGTCTTCTCACACAAATAGGAAGTCGAAAAAAAAAAGCAACAATTTGATTCCTTAATAACTCAGAGATGGATATTCTTTTTCGAGTGAAATCCAAAATTGAGACAATGATTGTATTTTATGTCCGGAAACCAGAGAGAGATCAGAAGAAAAACTCGATCAGCTTTTCTTTTTCACGAGGATCAAGTGCGCATGATTTTATATCTTCCAAGAAGGAATTAATCCAGAGTTTACCATTACGAGGATCCTCATTTTCAAGGAAATAATTATTAAAGCTTTCCGCTAATGCCCTGAAATGTTGACTTATTATGTTGAATATGACTTTCTGGTTGACATCTGCAGCAATCAAAAATTCTCCCAAAAGTGGAAACATTTCTAGACAATATAATATCTTAGACTATGTAATATTTCTGGAGTGCCAAAAATTGCAGCCGGAATCTAAAAAGCATTTCTATATCTTCCTCTTGCACGCGACTAAAGAGCCAGCTTACTTTAGAACGCATCCATTTTATTTCTTAGTGTAAAAATATTTGTACATATTAAGTTCGTTATGTGTGTGTGGTCGGTTCGCACCGAAGTGCGAGCTTCGTTGCCGAAGCATCCGTGCTCCAGGGAGCGCTAGTGTTCCCAGGACGGCGAACCCCTAGCAGACTCCCTAGAATTACAAGGGAAAGTTACTGGGGTGGTTTCCCGTGGCCTTCCCCATTAAGTTCGTTAAGAAAACTAAATATGTCCGCCATATATGCAAGTTTAGCCATCCATTCCTCATTCAACAAAGGCTCAACTAGGTCAGATTTTCGCTCTCGCAGAAACTGCTTTACTTCTTCCCTTAGTTCGAAAAGGCGTCCAAGAATCCTTCCTCTCGATAATCACATCACATCAGATGTTTGTGGTGAGTCCATACTCTCAAAGTGTCGTGAGCAGCCTGGAGTTCACAGCTCGACTACAAATTTTATTTATGATCTTCACCGCGTCATTCATCACAGTGTTTAGTTCATTACAAAGCTTCTTTGCAGCTCCCGGTGGGTCATACAGTGAGTGGACAAAACTTCTGAGTGCGAGACTTCCTTTATTTTCGCAACTACTCCTCAGCGATGTCCAATCATGCTTGCAGCACCGTCCGTACATACTCCGGCGCATTTGCTCCAATCTAAGCCCTGCGCCTGAAAATACTCAACAGTAGCATTAAATATCTTTGAACTAGTGGCCCGTCCAGGTAAGTCAAGGTAACAAAGAAGTTCTTCATCTTTGCAATACTTAACGAAGCAGAGTAGGATAGCATGGTTACTCATGTCAGTTGATTCATCTAGTTGAATCCCGAAACATCTCTATTTCTTTATCCCCTCTACAACTTGCTTTTTAATATCGGTGGTCATATCAACAATATGATAGCGAAAGCGGTATAAGCCTCCAGTTTTTTAGGTGTTTCAGGACCCAAAATTTCTCAGTTAAAATCTCTATGATTCGAATGGAAATACCACAGCATAATATTAAAAAACAATACGGACGAGCGCGATTAAATAAGAATTTTTGCGACGTGTCGCCGACGCAAATACTTGGCATTCGGCGGCCGCGCACTTCGCCTATACTTCGGGCTCTACATTGTCGCGAGCAGCATCCCGCTCGCCCCGCAACAATGTAGCGCCCGAATCATGTAGCCGCTATATAATTGGAGGGGAAATTTCCGCGGACCACAAGATCAGGGACTTATGAGTATCTTAAGTCCCTGATCTTCAACCTGTGGTCCGCGGAAATTTCCCCTCCAATCTTATGAGTATCTTAAGATTAGATTGGTTTCGAAAGACACGATATAGTATTCAGCGATAGATATCTGTTTTACTTCCTTTGTATCGATAATCCAGTAATAGTCCTTCAGCAATACACCGCTCACCAACTAGATAACCTAGGATGAGGAAATATTAGTTGCGAAAGCCTATCACCTTTAATACTCATAAAGGACACTACAACAAACCGGATACGTTATATGGCCAGTGTTGTTGCCAATTCTGCGTTATATACTGTAAATACCGAAAAATCAATTTACGGTAAATTTCTGGACATAAGCTCCAAATCAGTCCCCATTGAGCATATATGGAATCTCAGCAACTGACAATTGCATGCATTTTCTCGACCTTTGTGGCATACTTTTCAATTATGGATATATAGAACCTGTCAATAGATATGTCAGAACATCATTACTGACTGTATTAGAAATTAAACCAACCGTTATGCTGCTCCCTAGCTAACTAACTAACTTCCCTCATTTTCACTAATATGGTTTATTCATAGGGTTTTGACTCATGGTTTATTCATAGTTTTAGACTCATATGGTTTGACAGTTTTTACATTGCGTAAATGATATTATGGTGCATATTAACAGAAACTTGTGGCTCAGTTTCTACAAAATAATTTTGAGTATTTTATTTAAGGTTGAAATGCCTCAAATTCTTTTCAATATAAAGTGAAGTTAAAGCATCCTACAAATACTCTAAGAAGTCCATCGAGCCGTGGGAGAAGTAAACTCATAGACGGTTCGTCGCTGGCAAGTAGTAAAATGGATCCTATTTGACTTGGGATTGTGTAAATATTAGAGTCCGTCTGGAGAAAATACAGACAGGGGAAGTTATGAAACTACTATCAGTCATAACTGAGCATAAGAAGTCTTATTATTCCATTTGAACATTTTTGTCTTCTATTAGTTCATTTGTCTGTTTGTTTGTGTCTATTTAAACGTGTGCGCGCATCACGTTTAAACGGCTGGACTCATTTTCATCAAATTTTTTTGTACGCAGATTATTTATGGTCCAACTTAAAGCACAAGCACGATTTTATTTTATTTCTGCCACCCTCATAGTCCTCGGATGTAGCTACCCAGTTTCAAATGCTCAGCCCCTACTAAAGATAGAAAGCTAAGCTTATACTTAGCATTAAACATTTTATGCAAATAATGATAATTGTCAATTGTATTTGACTCCTGTAAAACACTGTAGAATCACTTTAATAAGGGGCTCCTATTGTCTCTTCTATTTACAGTATACAGGCCTTATGTACTTTTTAAGTTATTTATTTTATCAACGTTATTTAAGTTATATGCTAGCTAAATTCGTTAGGAAACATTCCACTTCTTTCAAGTTAATTAAGATATTTTTATCATCTCAAGAGAAACAAGCAACTTTTTCAGCAGCCATTGAACTCAATTGGTCGATCGATATGCTTTCCAACTTTCTGAATAAGCTTGAGTGCAGCATCGTTTGTGCCTGATGTTGCCTTCTGTTTTAAATGTCATGCACATCAGTCTGAGTAAAATATTTGACAAGCCATTTCCAAGATACCTTAGCCACATTCCCATTAGTTTTAATTAGTCTCTTCATCACTACAACATTATGAGATTTGCAAAAACTAACGATGAATTATTGCCTTTGCAGTTTTTTAATAAAGACTCCGAAACCCGATTCTCAAGTTTCCTAAGTACTCTGCCAAGACGATTTAACGGTTTTCTTCAACTCAACAACAAATTTAAGAACTGCATTTAAAATATTTGTTGTACTTCAGATGTCTTATGAAAAATTTTGAAAGATTAATTTTGAATTTACGTATTATTAGAAGAAATCACAGTTCCGTTTTTTTATGTCTTCCAAAAACGGTAAAAATCGGTAAGTTACCTTACCAGGGTAGCGTTGAACTCATTGATAATTATAGTTTTCTGGAACTTCTACTGTTAACCTCCGAAATCCCTTGCTAATGGACTGATTTTTTTTTTTAAATTTGATACAATGCTTATTTACAATCCAAAAAATATCAACAATTATTTTGCTATCTATCATCTCAACAATCTTCAAAATTTATCCCTCTCCATTGTATGTATTTTCTGTCCCATTAGGCGATGGATAGCTCACTGTGTACCTAGTAATATATTATTTTGATTATACAGGGTGATTCAAAATTCCCTGTACAAAATTTAAAAGTAGTCCAGGAATGCAAAAACAAACCATATTCATGCCACCCGAAGGTGCTACAAGGTACACTAAGGTTCAGAAATAAAAGAACAAGTAAGGTAGACAACATGTTTATTAGCCCTATGTTTACAATAAGGCAGTATGGTGTACCACCATGCCTGTTTCCGTGGAATGATCCAGTTTCACACAATCTCTGGTGCAAACGCGCGAACGTTTGATGATAGACTTAACATAAACCTTTTTCAGAACTTGAATGCTAGCTGACTGTTTGAGCGAACGCTAACAAAATAGTTATCTCAGTTTCAAAATTGTCTTATTACTAAATAGGGATTAGACTCCAATGTTTCTTGTTTTTGTTTTTTTAATAGTTGATTCTAATAGAATGTAATGATCACAATACGCTCCTTGCCAAAAAAATTAGCACACCTAGAAGCAGCTATCGAAAAGGAATGATATTTGGTAAAAGCAATGAGAATGATGATGCAAATGACTTATTACAGTATCAGAGCAATTGGTCCGTTTATTCGGACAAAACAGAGGAACATTGACGACACAGCAGTACAATCCAAAAAGTGCATTTCAATAAGGTATTGCCCTCCCACATACAGCACGGGTTCCCCTGAACTGCCTCCGTGCTGTCGACATCCTTTCCTGGTCCGCCAGATCTCCAGACATTGAACAGATCAATAGTCCCGTCAGACAACCCCTAGTGTGGATACATGCGACGATACGGCTTAGTATGTAATCATAGAGTCGCCTAATGTTATCCAGCGCTCAGATGTCCAATGATCCTCCATACTCGAGTATTTATCCCTGCTTTTCCATGTCCATGAAACATGGATTTGTTACTAAACATGATTCTTCACAGACCACAGCCGACCATGCCACCTGCTCACTACTCCACTGCAAACGAAGTCGCCGATGGTCGGGAATGCAAGTCTAGTTCTGCAAGTCATCTCGCAATCGTGTGGATAGACGTAGGAAGTTCTAGTGATGCCGCTTTATGTTACTGGATGGCGGACAGGGACACCACTGGATCAGGACATTTGTGTTCCCTCATATTTTCACTGCTCCCAACACAGTACAGTAGGAATTGTCCAAATGGCGGTCAATTTACAAAATATACAAATCTCTCGAACTGTCAGTTGTTCAAACGTGTGTCGGATGAGTCATCGAGGCATACTCAGGAGAGACCTGCACTCCACAATCACACTCGGTTTACAGTGTGATTATTTGAACGATTATTTGACCATTTTTCTCCATGTTTGTCGTCAGAGAAACGACCAGTGAAAAAGAGGCATTCTGTGTCATCATCAATGTCCATATCGGAATCACCACCCTCATCAAGAGGAACATCAGAATCAGAATCACTCGATGATTCTTCTATTTTTCTTTTTGAGGATTTTCCGTTTTTCTTCCCAAAACATTTGAAATGCGTTTTTGAACAGCTAAAAATAGAAATTATTTTATTTTTATAATTCAATAAGAACCTTACATCATTATAGTTTACAACACATTTACCAAATGTGGAATAATAAACAAACATTACATATAGATACGAAAAGTTCACAAATATGTCAGAAATCAGGAATGAAGTTAAGGTTTCCTAATACGGGATAGTAAATAAAAGTTGTTGTCTGAATAATATGAGACGTTAACATGTATTTTTCTGAACAAGTAACCATATCTTATTACTTGTAGGCCTAATTATATTTGATTTTCCTATATTGAGGACACACAAAATTGTCTTCTTGAGCCAACAATCTTCATGAGCCCAGCGTTAACATTTAGTGCACTGTGCCCATTTTTCTCCAAGTTTGTCGTCAGAGAAACGACCAGTGCAGAAGGGGCATTCTGTGTCATCATCAGTGTCCATATCGGAATCACTACCCTCATCAAGATGAACATCAGAATCAGAATCACTCGATGATTCTTCTATTTTTCTTTTTGAGGATTTTCCGTTTTTCTTCCCGAATAACTTTTTGGCTTCTTTCTTCTTAGCTTCAGCTGCTAATTTCTTTTCTTTCGATTATTGTAATCGCTTTTTATAAGGGGAAGATGTTATCAACTCAGCAGAACCCAATCGTGATGTTCCCTGAATGGCAAAATCTCCAGAAGGGATTGTAATCTGAGGAAGTGGTCTGATGTCTTTAGGGCTGACAGCTTCACCAACCCCATTACGAACAGATTCATTTCCATTTTCGCCATTTTTTTTTGGAGGAGAGTCAACTTGTCTATGAATTTAAAATTCATGCTGCCTGAAGATGTTTCGATTGCATGGGATGAACCCTGTTTTTCTGAAGGCATTCACAGAAGCTTCCATTGTGGCTGCTCTGGTGTAGGCTCCTCCCAATAACCTGGCTATTAGTACTACCGCATATTTGGACCCCCAATGATATCGTACATTAGGAGCTAGCCATCTTGCACAAATAATCACACTTCATGGACACCATATTCGTTTGAAAAAGAAGCCAATTATCAATAATTACAGGCAATTTTACAACAAATGACAACAATAAAATAGAACTGCAATATCCACTCATCTTTAAGCACAAATATTTATTTAGCTTGAACATCACAAAAACTTGAAAAAGAATTGTTTTAACTACAACCTCTCTGCGCTCCGTTCAACTCGGTAATGGTCTAGTTGTCGATGCTGTAGTCCTTGAACCCACTGGAAAACCGTTTAGCAAACTTTCCAGCAGAGTTCAACACCTACAGCGGCCATAATCGCGGTATCTCATATTAGGGAACCATCGCATATTAGGCACCTTTCCTCTACAGTTGGACAGAGCACATGTTCAAGTTTCTTTTGTATATCTCAGAACTGTAAAATATGACCTACGTTAGACACACAGCAACTGAAAACCCGAATTACGCAGTCCTGGCTAACGCGACAGCAGTGGGTCATTGGCTGTTGCGCCATATAACAAACGATTGCCTCTGCCGCTCGCCAGGTGCTGGTGTTGACAAAATGGTGTTCACAGGTGCGGAAAAGGCGTACAATGTTCTCGAATATCATGCAACCAGGTCGGTGATTGAGGTGCAGCATGGTTTTCGCACCAAATTTCAGAATGATTCACCTGCCACGAAATCCATTCGTAACTGGTACAAGCAATTTAAGCGAAGCGGGTGCATTTGTAACGGCAAATCGAGTGGCCGACCGACAGTCCCTGAGGAGAACGTGCGCCGCATTCGGGACACGTACTGTCGTAACCCTAACAAATCAATGCGCAGAGGAAGTGCAGAACTGGGCATCCTGCAGACGACTGTGGCACGTGCTGCGGAAACGCCTACACATGCGTCCATATCGCCTGCAGAGGCTGCAGCATTTGACACCGAACGACCAACTCCTTCGCGAGGCATTCTGTCAGGCGATGTTACAGCGATGTGAAGTTGAGAACTTTGCGGCCACCATCGTTTTCAGTGACGAGGACACCTTTCATGTCAGCGGAAGAGTGAATTGGACAATGTCCGAATTTGAGGAACGGAAAACCCCAAGCTTACATGGAACACGTGCAGGATTCCCCGAAAGTGAATGTTTTCGGTGCCTTGTCGGTGAACACAGTGTACGGCCCATTCTTCTTCTCAGATAACACTGTGACAGGCTCCGACTATCTTGACATGTTAACGGAATAGTTGTTACCACAGTTGGAAAATGACATGGATGACTTCATTCTGCAGCAAGATGGGGCACCACCCCATTTCCATTCAGCCGTATGCGACCAACTGAACGAACGGTAGCCACAATGGTCGATCGGCCGTGCAAGTGCAAATGATCAACAGGTGTTGACGTGGCCTACCCGTTCTTCAGATCTTACTCCCTGTAATTAATGGGGTACATTAAAGACAAGGTGTTTGAACCGTCCTTACCATGGGATATCAACGACGTGAAAATGCGCATTTCCACTGCAATTACAACAATAGACGGATCAATGCTACGTCGCGTTTGGGAAGACTTTCAGTACCGTTTGGACATGTGTCCAAACATATCGAACATTTATTAGCAATGCATTCAAAACAAACTTGAACATGTGCTCTATCCAACTGTACCATTCGTCGCATCATAACTGCAATCAGTAGCGTACCAAGGGGGGGGCGGGGGGGGCGGTCCGCCCCGGGCCCCCACCTGGGAGGGGCCCCCATCAAGCAGCTTATTTCCTTTTTTCAGACAGGAGGACCTTTTTTTTTTTTTTTTTTGGTCGTAAAGTCAGACTAGGGGGCCCCCATCCACAACTCCCGCCCCGGGCCCCCAAAGGCGTTGGTACGCCACTGACTGCAATAGCAATTGTACAGGAAAGTTTTGAAATCGTTCAAAACATTTTTAGTCACCCTGTACAACGGCGATTCACGTGATCACAGTCGTAGCGATACTAATGCCCCTGGTGGCACTTACCAGCACCATCAGTAGCACAACTACCTATGAGGGTGCCGTATACCGAGTTTCTTATAAAAAAAATCTTTTGTTACTAAAAAAATAATCCATATAAAGTTTTTTATGTGTGCCAATAATGTTGATTAAAAAGTTCAGCCCGCACACAAACAGCATAAAAGTCTAAAAATTAAAAATTTTAATGTTTTAAATTTTTAATTTTTAGACTTTTATGCTGTTTATGTGCGGGCTGAACTTTTTAATAAAAAATAAACCATAAGTTTGGTAAATTTCTGTATAGGGTCAATTTCAGGTAATTGGTCAATTTCTATACAGATTTATTAGAAACTGAATTTGTTTACTTATCTCGATTACGAAAAGTCATCGAATTTTATCGAACCAATTTTTAAAACAATAGTAAAATAAATAACATTTAGCCTACTGAAGATAGTACAATTCTCAATAATTTTTAAAGGGCAGAAATAAATAGATCTTAATAACTTTGATTTCCAAGATGGAAGTTACTTTTTTTTTTTGGTTGGCTTAATTCTTACAGCTAAATTTTATTAATTACTGTGACCCGATTAAAGTAGATTAAAGTATGCTTTCTCTGCAATTTTTAATTTAACATGTTTTTTTTTTTTGTTTTTGTTTTTTTGATACAGTGCATCTGGTAGACAGAAACATATTTAGAAATATAGAAACAATCCAAATTCAGAGTCATATTTTCCTTTCACTATTACCTTTCAAAATTTAATTTACTAATGTCTTATTTAGATCTTGAAAGTTGTAAATAGTATTGTTTGCTGAACTTACTGTGAAACTAATCAGATTCAATTCTGCAAATTTAAAATTTTGATTTGAATTTTGATAATTTTGTTATAAGGTAGTAGTGGAATAAGTCTTCGAGTTGCCTTGTGCATTGGCAACAAAGAAATAGCTGATCATGAATAGAAAGCTATTGCATCAAAGCCTTTTGTAGATATTTTTTTTTTCATATGAAGGAAATAAGTAAATCTATGTTCCATTACCAGCTCTTGAAGACGCAGCACAGAGGTATCTTTGAGAAAAACATGGAGTCACTAGATTGATATCAGCGAAGATTATCTACGAGCTCTGCAAACACTAACCAAATCAGAGTTGTTGTTTTTTTTAAATTCAGGTAAGTGCTAGGCATACAAACAAACAAATGTACAGATTACGAGTATACTGCATAGTACAAAAAAAAAACAAAAAAAACAAACTAGATAAGCTTAAGACATCATTTTTAAGAGAATGATATTTAATAGGATAATGACAATTCAAATTGACTAAAAAAAAACCTTTTAATCCACTGTTTGAATGTTTTTTTTCCTTTGTTTGTTTTTTTATACACAATGGAAGCCAAACGATTTAAATTTCAGATATGTAAATATGACCAATAAAACTCATTTTATAAAAAAAAAAAAAAAAAGTCAGTTGAAGTCGGGGTTCTTCTTTGCATTGAACCCTTTGCTAGTACACATCAAACGGAATCGATAAAGCGTGGCCATTGTGCTGTTGGGTCGGGCGAAGTCCCTCTGTTCTGCCGTCAGACTGCTTCGGTTCAATTAACGTTGTCATCGACACTTGCCGGGATAGCAAGGGAATTCTCGGACTGAGTTGGTGCCATCAATTTGATGGAATGCAAAATGCGGTTGTGTTCATATTCCGATCCAAGAGGCACTAACGGGGTCGCCGAAACGGCTGTTGCTAAGGAGACCGAGCTGCCAACGACAACGTGCAACGGAGTAGTTGACGCAAAAGCTTTTCCACAAAACTTGCCGGGATTTGGAGGCAAATAACAGCGGTACTTACATAGGATCAACGTATACGGTTGCAAAGATCGAAGGTCTTTCAGCAAACCATTTGTTTTCAAAAGAGAAAGGCCAATTTATTCGCATAACTAAAAAGGTTTTAATGTAGAATCCACCTTATGGTTTGTAAAGGATAAAAACGTTCGTTTGATGTCTCTTCCAGTAAATTATAATATAAATATTAATTGTGAATTTAATGACAAATGTAGCATTTGAAAGATTGTTATTTATAGTCGTTTCAATTTTCTGCGTAAAAATTATCCTGAAATTAGAATAACTAATTTCATGTATTTTAAAACATGTCAGTTAAGATTCAGCGAATTTTAAACAATGTTCTGCTTTTCCCTTATTTTATCTTTTTATTGCCAGCTATTTGATGGAGAATAAGCATTATTCTTAATACTGTTATCATAATCAATGATGATTTGTGTGTTGACTTATATCAACGATTGATAGGCATTCAATTGATAGGCATAGCTGTGTTAATTCATATTAAAAGTAAATGTAATATTTATTTACATTAAACGTAAGAACTGTCCACAGGAGAAATTCTGGGAGATTCCAAAAAGTTTATTTTTTTCAGTATCTTGATAGTCTATTTGGAAGTGCCGTGCTGGCGTGGTCGTGCGGTCTCGGCGGCGGCCAGCCGTGGCGTCCAATGCGCCAGTACCTGGGTTCGAATCCCGGTCGTGGCATGGTTGTTTCTTTCGTCTTCTGTGTGTTGTGTCCGCTGGGGACCCGAAATCTGCTCTGTAGGTAGTGGTCCCCATTTGTCTTCTATATGTTACAGGCTATAGTCTATTTGGAAGTGGATTATTCAACCATTAACATAACCCATACGAACATAAAAGTTCAAAAACTTTTAGTAGGCAAGTGATCCAAGCGAATGATAGCTGGTCGAAATACTAGGCCTAAGCATTGAAACTTTTCTTTATGCTTCTTTTAATGCTTTTTGATTTTTTTCCACTTTTTTTAATGCTTTTTGCTTATTGTTTATTTTTTTCTATGCTTTTTTGTTTTACACCTGCAAGGTTGCAATAAACCAGTCTAAGAGCGGAGAGCTTGTTGCATGCGGGGAAGCATCGGGCAGCTAATGTGACATTGGGAATGCCACCCACAGTAGTGGCAGGAATGACTTGTGAATGTTTGATCCGTTGCTTTTAAGTACAAATTGAAGGTGAATAAACACTGATATACTCTTAAAAACGAAAGGTGGATTATGTCCATAAAGAGAAAATGAAAATCCTGGACAATTCTGTTCCGATGTATGACAGTTGTTCTTTCTGAGAAGCACAAGTAAGAGCACAAAATATTACCAGAATAAAATAGTATCTTGATGCTGGCAAACTGAAGAGAAACGGTGATTTTTTTCATTTGTCCAATGTTCTTCGAATTATTTTTAAAACGAATTCTCAGAGTTTGACAAACATTTCATGATATTTTACAAAAATAAAGAAACAACAACATTTACTTGACTTCTCTTTAACACCACATGGAGGCTAAACTATTAATGAGTTGGAAAAGTGTTTAATTTTTGAGATTACTCTTCAATGATACAACCATTTTCATTCAAAAAATAATTTTTAATTATAAGGGTCATTCAAATGAAAACGATCCGAAGGACTACACTGAAGGAAATGGAAATTACAACACCAAGAAGGAGTTAAAATTACAAAGAACACATTTCTACATGAATTATTATATTGATAACAGTTTCAACGTCACAACTCACGATGCGCGCCCAGCGCCATTTGAAATTTGAATGCCACCCTTCTCAGTACCCACTATATGTAACGCCACATTGAACGGTGAGCAGGAGTAAGCTGCAAACACGCCATTGGAGCTGGAGCCAATCTCCAGTAGACGATTTAGAACAGTTCTTGATGTGAAGCCGGGTCTTACTGGGGCTCGAATTTCCGCTGCAGACGTCTTGGGATCCGCCAGTCATCCTGCGAATGCACCGATCTTGTCTCTCTCCAGTGGAGCCCGGCCTTCTGGGAGTAATATCTTCCTGGGATCATTGCTGCCAACAGTTTTACACTGTGGAGACGGATTCTTGTTCGATCTCACGAAATGAAAATTCGCACTCTCGAACGCCTACCAGACGACTTCGTTCAAAATAGGTTAATTGCCGATGTGCAGTTCATTGTCGCCTTTGCGGCATTCTGTGTAGTCGTAGCATCCGAAACCACAGCTTTTCACAGTGATAGTAACGCTTACGAACAGCTCCACACAAGTCAAACGGAAAATTCCGTTATGCATTCGCGGTGGAGCTGCACGCGCATCATGTGAGTTCTGACATTGACACTGGTATCAATAACTTATGTAGACAAATATTTTGTGCATTTTTTTTTTACCTAGTGTAACTCCGTCTTGGTATTTGGATTTCCATTTCCGTTAGTATATTAAAATGCCGAATGGGTGTATTGCGGAATTTTGGACACCAAACGTATGTGACGCCACTGTAGTGTTTCGACGTAGTAACACGGCTGCGGTCACGTAACGAGGGTAGCAGTCTGGGTTTTTTCAGGTCGGCAAGGTATTTTACCGTCCAAGCAGTCATGCTTGAAGCAAAGAACGTTGAACAGCGAAAGATTATCCGGTTTTTAACTGCCATACGTGTCGGCACTATAGAAATCCATCGCCGCATGGGTTAATGTGTACCAAATGCATGTCTCTGTCACGTGTTAAAGAATGGAGTAAGCTGTACCGAGAGATGCGGTCTTCGTTGTCTGATGATTCGAGGCCAGGTCAAGCACACTGTGGGATCAATAATGCTTCCGTAGCGGAAGTTGACAGTGTCATTCGGGAAGACAGAAATAGTCACGGATGGAAGCATTTGCTGACAAAGTTGGAATAAGTGTTGGGAGTGTGTACTATTATCAAGGATCATCTGCAGTACCGGAAGATTTGCGCGTAGTGGGTGACACTCAACTTAGATTCTGGGCAGCAAGACATTCACATGGTCTTTCCCTGGAACATTTGCTCCGATATCAAAAGGAAGGTCGCCGTTTCATTGACAAAATCATTGCCGGAGATGAAACGTGTCTTGCTAAGAAATCCTTTGGATCAATTTCATTTGAATTACCCTGATACATACCAAATATCGCAAAAAAATCGGTAAATAGTTGCTCTGCGTAGGATGGGATGATATATAATTCAATCATTTTTAGCCTGCTTTCCTATGAAAGCGAGGTTCATCAAATTATTCAATTTCTCTGTATGTGTGTCCTTCCTTAATAATTATGGGACGAGCGTTATCCTTTTCCAAGGAGATGACTGTCTAGAAAGCAGCACAAAAATTGGCATAAAAAATTAGTACCGAAATTTCTGATTGATTGATGTAATATTATAACTATGAATAATAATCCGCTTCTTAATCCTCTTATAAAAGGCACGAACTGTAAACTAATTAAAGTCATTCAGATATTATTTAAGTAAGTTTTACGAATTTAGTTAATTTTCAGAAAATATAGAAATCGTTACAATTTGAAATCAGCAGATATTATAATCTACAAATGACATTTACATTATTTTACGACTTTATCAAAAATTATAAAAAGTAAAAAGCAAGATTTTTTAAGAAAAGTAGGCTTCAAGTTCTTTCAGAAACTTCTTGAGCCATCTAGATTCACGATTCACTTCATTGAAGTTAGTGGATATGCACAAATTAGAACTGAGTCTGAATGAAAGACAGCTAATCTATTTTATTCGAAAGACTTTAAAAAGGAAATAGTGAGACCCTTAGCTGCTCAAACAAAATGGGTCATTTTGCTAAGAATTTCCACAAAAGAAAGGAGATCAAAACTGAGAAGCTGTTTCTATGATATTTGAGATTTCCTTTTAAGAAAAGAAGCTTCAAAGAATAAATTTGGAAGTATGTATTTATTTCAAACAAAATTGATTTAACAAAAGAACAAGCAGAATATATAATTGTCAAGAAAGCAAAATTTATTTTATTATTAATCGCAATTATTAGAAAAAAGTTAAATTATTTTGTTTTAAGAAAGAGAAGAATTACAAGACGACGACTTCTTAAATTAATGAAGTTATTCAGAATTTCTTAAAAGAAGAGGAATATATAATTAAGCTTTTTAAGCATTTATAAAAGCTACTTATGAAATGTTTGAAGTTACAATGAGATTATCAAGGTAAAACAAATTTTAAATTGGAAGAAGTTAAATAAAAAAGTAAATTAATTCTTTGGTTTTTTTTATTTTTTCGAGTTAAATAATAATTTTTAGAAATTGTAAATAATTCCTAAAAAGAATAAAAGAAGTAAATTTTGCAACCAAAAATATATTTGTTAAGAAACACAAGTAATTTATATTTCAAGGTCGGTCCAGAGGTCAATCAATTTACTCGAGAAAATTAATTCCCACTGCTCTTTACTATTAAGTTGTGGTTTATCACCAGATTCATTTTTCGGATCATTAGTTATATGATGGAATAATTAATGCTGCTATGGTTTGGATAGCTAATATTCAGGACACACCTTTAACGTGAAATTCAGACTTGGCCTCCTATGAAGAGAAGCAAGCACTGAAGAAGGAAGAAACATCCCCACGCCGGGATTCGAATCCAGATTCAGACGTATCAGTTTCTTGGCAGGCCATGAGCACAAGGCTGTGCCCGAACGGCAAATAAACAGTTATTTAAGCTTTAAAAATTGATTCTGATTGGTTTTAGAAGGTCCCGTGATATCATTTGTGAAAGAACTGAAGATTTATAGTTGGTATTATAGTTGTACAGTGTGGATAAGTTTAATCACGCGTATTACTCATTAATAAGTTAAGCTGAAGTTAAAAGATCCCATTTTACAGGCCATTTCGGAATGTTGGTGTTTCACGATGTTTGGGATGAAGTTGCGATTGCATTGTGTTCCCTCCTTTAACCCCGGAAATAAACCGATCTCCATTTTACAAAGCGCCCAGTGAACCTTAAGATGTATTTGGAGGAGAAAGACCTAGGGGAAACCCCTGACTTCCCTTGGGAATTGAATCGGATTCTCCATCCCGCAGCCCAATGTCACTGGCTCCACGCCATTATTACATATCGGGTGAATAAAGTCCGTCTTTTCCTTGCGTCTGCCGAAAATGTATTTAAGAAAGGCAATGAAATTGAAGTATACATTTAATTATTAAAGGAGAAATTCTTATAAAATTTAAAATATTAGGGATCTGTAAATAAGTATCTTATCTACAGATGTCCTAATAGATATATTATCAGCTTTAATTTTCTCATTATTTTAAATTATTAATTTCATTGTATATTTAAACATTGTTTAAACAGAAATAAATAGCGTCTGTCTTTTTTTTTTTTTTTTTGTCGGTAATTTTCTGCCTTTGGGCATCCCTGTTTATTTTTATCTTATCAATATTTTTATTGTCATTATTATGAGGAGGGCATGCTCGCATATCTGCTTGGGTTATTTTCTCCAAGGAAATAAGACGGATGGGACGGTCACTCGTGTTGCTATGGCAACTACGCATGTGTTTGTGTAGGGATGGGGCAGGCAGCGATGGAATTCCCCCAAAAGACAATCTTCCCGAAGGCATTGCTCCCGCTGACCCCTGTCAGACAACATTGAACGGCGGATGATGCAAATTGGCGAAGAGGTTTTGACAGATGTCGTTGTATCTTTATTCTTGAAAGTTTGGAAATGGAAGGAGATTAGACCCGAGCGCAGCTTAATATTCAAGCGTATTTCTCCGCGGAAATCCGATTAAGTTTCCATTTTTCAGTGTGAGACACAAACTAAGGAAATGGTTCAAATGAACTAAGCCAGCTTCAATTTTCTTACGGTTTAATAGTTTCTCTTCGCAAAGCTCGAAATTTGGATGAAAAGCTGAAATAATCTGTAAGCTCTTTTCCTAAATGTCGGTTGATAATTTTGTTGAATATAAACAATTTATTAAAATTACTTTAGAATTAATCATTTTTAATAATTCTGATTTTTCGAGTTTCTTATTCCTTTAATATTTTTGAGTATCAATTAAAAATAAAATCTCGAATGTACAAATTTCGATACAACCTCAAAAATATAAAGCAAATAAATGAATATAAAAATAAAGTAGTTGAAATAGAAGGACTTATGTATACTCAGTAGAACGGTAATCACTAATGTTACATGGTAACATAAATCATCAAAAATATATACAATGAACTAATTATTTTTTTTTACAAAAATACATGTTTCTGCAGACTAGAGAAATTTCCAAGCGTCATAATAAATAAAAAACAAACTAACTTCCAGCAAATAATAATTAGTTTAACAGACATGTTAAACTAATTATTATTTGCTGGACAATAGATTGTATCTAACATTATTTGTACAATTTTACCTTAAAATTTTAACAAATCAATTGCGAATGGAGTCTTATAGCATCTCAAGCACCCAGAAATGCTATAAATACTGTGAAAATGCTGTCTATGAATCCTAGGTTTGTTACGATTTCATGTCCTAAGAAACATGCTTTCACACTGAGCTTGGATAAATGATTCAGTTGTTGAAATTTTGTTGTTGTTATTCGCCTAGAACTGACAGCATTCAAAGTAGCCTGTTGTATGGCAATCTATGGAAAGAATTCCTAATATTATTCAGACGTCTCAATTTCAATAAGTTCCTGCACAGTTTCGATCTTAGCATCTTTTAAACCAACAAATCTGATAAGCTGAAATCAAGTGTACAGAGAATATTATTCAGATGTAGTTCTATCTTCAACAATTTAAACATTCCTTTTTATTGAAGATTATTTGACAAGGGTCAATAAATAATAGCAATGTAATCTGTCAGGATTTCCGACAGATTACTTAAGTAGAATGCACTTTAACATTGCAGACACTGTCTTTGTCTTCACTTCAGTAGATCACTTTTACATCAAGTATAAATTTTGTACATTTACTATCAGACAGCGGAAAAACAAAATGGAAATTATAGAAATACCTTTGAAATATAGAAATACTTTGTCTTCTCACTACCTAAAAATAAATATGTCTTAGAATTTCATACATTTACAATGAAAATTAATTTGTGTTTGCTCCTTGGAATCACCAAGACAAAGATGAGCTGTTACTTCATATTTAAACTGTAATACATTAGCTTCAATTGTCCATTGTGCCCATTATGTATGTCTTCTTGAATTAAGTCTTTAAAACTAGTGAGACTCACAAGTAAAACTTATTTTTAAAATATGTCTCTCTTTTGGCATCTGCGAAACGAAAACCAAGTGTTTCCATTGTTTGAAGTGAACTCATTTGAATTATTCGTCCTTGTGAAATGCGATTTTTTTATAAGAAGCCTTATTGGAACTAGTTCAGATTAATCAAAAGAATACCGGAGATAAAACAGAATCTAAAACTAACATTGAATGGATAAAATTTTGACTAACATCACATCTTCAATAAAAGGTTCATAATAAATTATTAATACTGAAGACATTAAAGATCTAATTCTTATTGTCGTATTAATATTGATAAATAATTCAGAACAATTATTTTGTACTGTAGCATTCTAAACTGTACAGTATAACAGTGAAATTTCTGCAATTAGAAGTTTTCAGAAATTCTATCTAATACTCATGTTTGAACCAGTGCTGAATATAATGTAATTATTAATGTAATGATACAGTATTAAGAAAGGCAATACAGTTTTTTAAAAATAAAATTGCTTTAAAAATAGTTTTAAAACAAATGGACACGTTTGTTATCAGACTAAGAAGGTTCATTATAAGGAGATGTAAACACCTCTATTCAAATGAATCGAACCAGAGGGATCTTATTAGGGTTTCTGCTGTTTGAGGGTAGTTACTAAGATAGGCACTCATAATGGCTCCAAATCATCGATGAAATATTGAAATCCCAGAGATGCTTATTTCGTTTATAGCGTATATAGAACAGTGATACATAACTTAATTATAAAATTTTATCATGAAAAATCTATGTTTCAGATATTATAATTACTATTCGATGATTTGGCTTGCTACCAAAGTTAATTTTTGACATTATTGTTATTACATTACTCTGAAGTCGAAATCAGTAGAACAGATTTGATTCATATGTCTTTTCAAAGTCCATCCATTTGTTTTTTTATTGACCGGCCATCCTTGTAACACTTGTTACAATGCAACTCCCTCTGCATCTCTTTGTTGTTGTTGGTTGATGTTTGTTAAATGATTTTAATGGTTCTAGCTGATACGATATGATTTAGACCAGGGTTTCTCAATCTTTTTTTACCCATGGACCCCTTTTCCCTTCTTTTTTTTTTTTTTTGGTGGGCCACCTCAAAGCTATATTTGTAAAGGGATTATTTTAATAATCAACGAAATAGTAAATGATTATGCTTTATTTTGAATGAAAACTAATTTAATGCAAATAAATTATTCTACACTGGTAAATAATACATATTCTACACACTGGTAAATAATTCATAATAAACCATTTTAAAATAAGTGTGATTCAATGAGATCCCTGTGGACCCCGAAGAATATTACGTGGACCCCCAAGGTCCATGCGGACACCGGTTGAGAACCCCTGATTTAGACAAATTATGGACATGCAAGTTTTTGATTACTGATGGCAATTTTCATTCAGTTTCGGTTTGTTTAATCGTTTTGCTATACTGTACTTAATATGTTTCCTGCACATTTCTAACAAAATATTCGATTCTTTCTTATAAATATATGTGGGCCGTTATGCAAGTCATGGCAACAATTTTTTTATCTGCCAAACATGCGGCACCACTGTAATTCTAGAATATACGTTTGAAAGCTTGTTGGATGTTCTGATTAGCACCACTGATGTTGCCTGAGTCAGTGGAGAAACGTCATGGGGGCAAGTGGAAAATACGTATTTGGAAATCATCGTTTAATAAGGCAATGCAGAGTAGCCAAGGAAAAAAAAGGAACACAGGAATGTTCAATACACATTGCTAACACCCCTCCAAGTAATATCCAAGACTT
>JAFIDM010009631.1:202218554-202284138 GCA_023159025.1 Thereuonema tuberculata
TTATATTATATTATATTATATTATATTATATTATATTATATTATATTTAAATAACATTAAATTTAATAAATTTAATTGCTCTGAGTGGTCCTAAAATAAAAAAAAGTATCAATGGAAACATTTGTTCTAAAATATTTGGAAGAAAGATATACCAAGTCTTGCATTTGTGCTTCAGACTAATAACAATTCGACACTTAACTTAAAGTTTTGAGCAAATAGCCAAATAATCCTCTTGAATATCTACCGAAACAAAGTCTTTTACAAAGTTTTATTGATTTTTAATCTACGAAGATAAACTTACACAAAGATTACATTCCCCGAATTGGAGATAGAAAATCTTTTCATTATGGACACTTTAATGTCAATTTAATTAAACACTTATGCAACCATGATAAGACTTTTTCAAACCTACGTACACTCGGATGAAAGAAGATGAGGGACAAGATGTAAACGAGACATATGAGATCTATAACATCTCTATTTTATTTCAAAACTGCCCTCGAAGGTTGGACCTTATTTAATTTCCCAAGGTCTTCACAATATTGAATATAATCAAAAACATTTATTGGGATATTGACGAATAATATAGTTTTACTGTACGATATATCCGATGAGACTTATATAAAAACAATAATAATTTCTAACTTCAATTTCGTTCGGACTTCAAGCTCGTCGACCCCTCCTCAGGCTACCTTTGTCACTTCAGCAACGGACTGCCAGGCAGCAATCGAGTGACGCTACGAATGGCACAAGAACATAATTTCGGATGAATCGCGTTTCTGTTTAGGCCAAAATAATGGCCGCGTCGTTGTCCGTAGACGACAGGGATAATGGCGTCGCAAAGAGTGTATTCGTACCAGACGTATCGCAACAACACGAGGCATTATGACTGGGATACTATCGGGTACGGAAAAAGACCCAGCTCTCATTAGATTCCGTACCACCATTTCTACTGCTGGTCGCCCTTCCAAACCTGCAGGACGTCCCAGAGCCATATTTCAGCAGGACGATGCAATACCATTTGTTGCAGCGACAACACATGTCTTCTTCAGGGATAACAACGTTCCATTTCTGCCGTGGCCGGATAGATCGCCAGATTTGTCACACACAGAAAATCTCTAGGACATGCTCAAACAAGTGCAGTGGTACGAACGTCCGCCAGCAACTCTTGATCTTTGGACGCGGGTCAGTAGAGCCTGGATGACTATTCCACAGGACACCTTTCAAACATTATTTGATTCGAAGCCGTGAAGAGTACAACAGGTGATCACGCCAAAGATGGCCATATCGATTATTAAGCTACCCCTGGTATGACACGGAGCTGCTAATAATTTGTTCTGTATTGCTGAATGAGCATATGCTGTGAAATCAAAGTCGTATTCTTTTAAGTTTCTGTTTTGTACTTTTTAAAAAATAATTTAATTATTTTCTAGGGAGCAGAAAACCTGAATTTCTCTCCAAATCTGAATATATTGAGAGATAATATGAAATATTATAATAAATAATATGAAAATAAAATAAAAAATTACTTTAAATTTATTTGTTGACTGCATAATAATTACATTATATTTTCCCATATCTATCGATGGAGAATGGTGAAAATATTTATGAATTTCTGAGTAAATTTATTTTTTATTGAACTTTACTATACTACAGTACCGAGACATAATAGGGAAGTCATAACAATTATATCTATAAAACGAAAGCTAAAGGTTAAATCTGATTGACTTTTGTTTTATTGATTCAAGATTATGGTCTTTACGATAATAATCCGAGAAAGCTTTTGGATTTTATCTAATCTGTGCATTGCAAAAACAGCCTGAAGCAATCATAAATCGTTGCTGTTCTATCTAAATGGCTTTTAAATGGACAGAAACCGTATGACTTCTATTTTGTTCTTTCATACAAATAAACTCAAATTTTTAAGTGGAAACATATTCTTCTTCTGTACAAAAATAGAGGTGATATTCTGCACAGGAACATTTGGCATTGAAGAAATCCTCGAAATAGCTCTTGTACCGTTTTCTTAAGTAGAAATTCTTAGGAATGATATTGAGAATTTTAGAAGGATTTCTCGTCTTTTGTTTTCTTTGTTATGGCTCATTCACTCGATGGATTGGTACTACCTTTCCAGTGTAAGAGTTGTAATAACAGAACAGTTCTAGGATCTATACTATGAAATTTATCGATAATTTGTAATAAATAGAAGTAATCGATCGAAATGAAAAATTAAAATTAAAATAACTTGAAAAGGCATTAAGTATGGTGAAGTTACTGAATAGTTAAGGCAAAGGAAAGTATCCCACATTCTCAAAAGCTTCTGGCAGATTTTTAAAAGGTTCTAAATTTCCCCACAAAGTTTCATACCTACAAATATTAAGCTTTATTTTTGTACTCACAGTTGGATAGGCTTAACTTTAAATTAAATAATCATTATTTTGAGAAATAAAGTTTAACGTGAGTGCAAATTGGCATGAAGACCAAAGTAATAACGCATGTCGATATATGAGTTATTATGATTTACTACAAGAAATTCAGCAACAGTAAAGAAAAAAGAAAAAAAAATATATTTCTATAAGAAACCAAATCCTCTTCATCTGCTAATTCTGATCCCGTGGATTTGCTTATCAGTTTTTAAAAAAATGTAACCCATTTCGCCGCACAGTCGATCTCTTCTCGCCCATTCGTGATCATAAGCATTTGCGAAAAAAGAAAATTCTGAGAGACCAATCACGCAATGTCGACATGAGCTCCACCAAGGGAAGTTGCGGTCTGTTCTGTTCTGTTCTGTTTTATGATAATAATCCGCGTTATCCTCTGTTAGTATATTGAAGAACATATTCAATTACAGAAAAGAATTAAAAACTTACCCAAAATGAACATTTTTTTTTTTCCCCAATCGAAAAATTTACCGTCAACTAGTAGATTGTTCTGTTCCAAAGGATGGGAAAAGAATAAAACAGGAGAAGAAAGAGTTCAAAGGGGATGATTCTATTAAATAGAATTTGCAGAAAAGGAAATTTGCTATGCATCTGTTAATTAACAGATGCTGTCTGTGCGAACGAAGACTCGTTTTTTTCATCCTCTGATATGAGGTGTCTTAAAATTTTAAATTAAGCTTATTTCGATTCTTCAGGTTCCTACCTTTAACCTGTTCCTTAATAGCAACAGTATAAAAATATGTTTGGAATGTTATTTCTTGAATTCATATCAACAGGCTTCGATTCAACTTCAAACCGCATCACATCAAACATCACATTAAAGAAATTAGAAAAATAAAAATAAATTATTCATTGAGCATACCAAACTTTTTCTTTCACATAAATACAATAAAAAAGATGGAATCGTCTTTATAAAACAACTAATAAATTGGATGCCCGTTACTCTGCCTATAGGTAAATCCGCCACTGAAATTTAACAAAAATAAATTACTGTTTAGAATTGTTTCTGCGACACTGATATCGGGTTTACGTTTAACCTGTATTATCACAGATAATATATATATATTAATTATTTAGATGTTTTGAAGAACAAACAAGGTAGGGATAGTAAACCAATCACAGTGCTTCGCAACGGCTTCTTAGTCACCTTTACTTTAGAATAGACTGCGCCGGGGTGGTCTAGAAAATGCTCGCGCGAGTCTCTTTGCGACCCCATGCTATCTTACCCACCCCTATTTATATGGAATAATCGTCATTCTTAACTCAAACCGTTAATATACTGAATTCCTAATATTGATTTAAAAAAACAACAACTTAAGTTGAGAAACTGTGAAAAGATTTAAAATGTGGAGACAAAAATGAAGAAAAAAAATTGAAAAAAAAATGCCCATGAAGGGATCGAACCCTCAACCTTCGCGTTATTAGCACGATGCTCTAACCAACTGAGCTGACAGGAGAAGCCGTTGCGAAGCATTGTGGGATATGTGTCCACAGACAGACAAACCGGGGATATAAGGCGTCTTTCAGAAGCCTTAAAAACCTCGAATGTAAACAACGAGACCATAAAGTAAAATTATACTCTTTTTTGTTGAAATTACAATTAGACTGAAGTTCAAATTAGAACTTACTACTTTTAACTTAGGTTTATATGAGGCCGCCAGTTCGGATGACTGCGGATGTGGTTTCTCCATTTGTCAACAAACAGAAAGGCATCCACCCATAGATACATATGTATAGAGTGTATTGTTTCTTTTTGCCATAATATGCTTACTAAAAATATATGTACAGTATATTAATTAAACCCTTTTTTTAAATAGGGTAATTTAAAGTACTTTGATTCACAAATGAAATGACTTGTTACTTAATCTCTCGAGGCCCTCCGGCTGGCGGAGGCCCCTGGGCTTTAGCCCCTGAAGCCCATTTCTTAATCCGGCCCTGGGGGTCAATGCTTCAGTAATCGCGTTTAACGAAAATTGACTATCAGTGAAAACAAAAATGTCATTTAGGATTATTAATACTTTTTACGGAGAAATTCAGAGAACTATGTATTTGGTAATTATCAAAATTATTCTATGTCGAGAAAAACAAATGAAAGAATTTGATAATAATCATTTAAATTAAGTAGAAAAAGATAGAAAATTATGAGTTACTGAAAACATATAAATAAGATAATTAGTTAAATTAATCAAAGAAACATTGGAGCCTTACCTTCATTGTATATAAAGATCTAACAGCTTTTTAAGAAACGATTAATACACATATGAAAATTATTTTTTTTTAATTTAATTTACTAAGTCTTATTAATTCATTTCAGTTTTTATTGTTAGGAAACATTTTAGTAGTTACGAAAAGATAAAGCAATTCAGAAATAAAAAATTATAAAAATGAAAAGAAAGATGATAGACTATTAATAAGGATTGCCAGTCTCATAAGTAGGGAAAATTTAGAATAATAGATTTTAATGATAAACTAAAGGAAATTGGATATTTTTGTTGTATTTTTGTTGTAGGTTCCTGCCAGACTTTGCATTTAGGAGCGATTCTATCTAAATGAGGCAAGTTTTAACGTGCATGAAGTAACATGAAAAAAGAAAAAAAAAAAAGGAATGCTTGGTCTATACTTCTTGTTTTTTTCACGATTCTATCTACTTTCATGAAGGAAAATAGACTTACTGAGTTTACTAGGTATTATACAAGGTATGTTTTGAAATAAGGACTCTATGAATCTGAAGTCAGAACACGATTTTTGGTACAACAAAAGAAAGGGAGAATGTTTATATTATAAAAAATGAAGAAAATTCTCTTTTAAAAAAAATGAAAAATATTTCAGTAGAAAGCTTGAACTCCAAGCAATTCTGTTTAAACTAATTATAGAGTCTATAAAAAGCTTACGTATTTCACGCATTTTTTTGTACATTTTCAAATAAACTTATATTAAAATAATGTGCATCTTTGAAAAAAGAATGAAACAATCCAATAATTTTGCAGTCTTTTGTGCAAAGATTACAAAAAAGTCTTTTTTTTTTGCGGAGTATGACAAATTATCTATTTTAAAATTTAGATATACTGTATATTAGGTAGGTAGGTACTTCCTATTTCCCGCTTCCAGTGGTTCCCGGGAGTTCCGAACGTTTCCTTGGGCAGTTGGAACAAAGGCTAGTTAAATGCCTTTAACCTCCTGAAATGAAACTCCATTTTTACTAAACCGTACAGCTTGTCCTGAGGAAAAAAAGCCTCTTCTGGTGACTGAATCAAAAGGTCCACCAGTTATTTACTAATGTATCTAAACATACATAGTATATATTCACACAAAGATTCACGCAAAGAATATAAATTTGATTGATTGGTCATGTAGAGATGGTTATATTAGATAGATAATAGGCAGCTCTTTTGTATAAATAGCATCCCAACTATCAATTAAACTAATTTTAAATTAACAATAGGTGAGACAAAATTGTTTACCAAGTGACATCCTGGAACAGCTGTTTCACTCTCTTTGGCGATCATCAGCCAGGAGCAGTCACCAGTAAAACAAAAAGTAAAACAAAACATTCATATTAGCCTCTCCGTACTGAGGCTAATATGAATGATCATCGGAAGCGCAGTGGTGCCTCAAAAGAAAACATGAACAATCAAAAACTCACTAATGAAAAATAAGTAAGAAATTCATTTGCCAGCCGTTCGCCGGCCTCGATTAATTTTTTTTAAAGCATAAAAATTCAAACTGCGCATTTGAATTATTAATAAATAACAATTAATTTTAAAGTAATTTTTGCTTTTTTTAATATTTTCAACAGTTTTATTATCATTGGCTCCTACAAAAACACCTGTTCCTTATCACTGGAGAAGAGAAGTGAACAGATATAATAGTTATTTAGAAAGAATTATGTTTAATCAGTGTTTTTATCCAGCTTTTAATTTGAAAACTTAGAAAATCAGTCAATTGAAATGTGAAACAATTTATATCAGCAGAAGTCTATAATCAGCAGGTTAACTTAAAGAAGAAAAACAGACATTAGAGCTCATTGTCGCATTTGCTTTCTAATGTTTTAATTTCATTATAAAAATATCTCATTTATTTTTCATTACCCTCCAAAACATTCAGTAAACGTTTGCTATATTTAATCTTCACAATCTTTTTTAAGTTCATTATAAGGGAAGAAACAGCACAATGCCATTTTTTTTTTTTTTAGCTGTAATTGTTCCAAATGTCTATTCATTTGGTTCAGCTAAAAGGCTTTTCTAATAGGATTTTCCATCGAAATTCACTTCCGATCAATTGTTCATACATTTGCAAGGCGAGGCGAAGTGCGCAGAAGCAAATGCCTCTGATTGACAACTCGACGACAAGGCAAAATAAAAGGTTAGACATTATTTTGGTGAAGGGCATAAATCGCTTCTGCTCTGATGACTGGATTTAATGATTGTAACTATTCATGAGCAGCACCATTCCGCGCATGTGAACAATTACATTAGTGCCTAAACCACATTCACCAATGCAAATTGCCAATTAGATACCAGCATTATTCGACTTAGATTATAGCTGACTATGACTGAATATGCTCAATCATTGCCATTGTTATCGACTGAGAGTGACAGGAAAACAGCCATACAATGGGGTAGTTTCAAGTAGATGGGCGATAAATATATCAATTTACGGAGTTTGTTTTGAATAAATTTCATGAACTTTCCAATAGAATTCAAAAATGCATTAAAATCCATAATATTTGGTGTAGCTTTTCGTTCATTTCGAAATAAGTATATAAGCGTAAACTTTATTTAATGAAATGCTAATAGTTATCGTTCTCTGTTACACAAACATATAATGTCTTCTCTTACTGCTTCACTTTGAATAATATAGTTTATATTTGTGAAGTATCGTATAATTATAAATAAGGCTAAGCTGATATAAATTAATAAGTTGATTTTTTTTAATATAATTTCTTTTAAAAATTTTCAAAAAATTTCTTGGAAATGTAAAAAAAAAAAAGATGGAACCTTTTTTTTATTCCTTTTAGCGAACTGAAAATAAATCTATTAATTAATTATATTATTCTTTGTATTACAGTATAAGATTCAACAGCTGACCTATGATTTTCATAGCAGATGTGAAAACCAAATTTGGATTTTGAAAACCAAAGTGGTGCAACTAACAAGCAAGATTGATAAACACTGTGTTATGTTATATAGAGAGAGATTAGAAGAATATCTTTCATATAAATCTACAAACTGATCTAACACATAGATACATGATAAAAATGAATTGAATCCGTTGATAAAAATAATGTTGTGTACATAACATGTAAATACATGTTATACAGGTTGTACAACAGATCTCTAAGAATATTATTGAAAGAAGATTAACTAGAGATTTTTTCGGGGGGAGGGGGCGAGGTCCTTTGTTTGGGAAAAAAAGCGGAGAAATTTAAAATTTAGACTTGTATCTTCGAATAATTGCATTCTTATTGTTGCAAATAATGCAAACAATGCCAATAAGTTAAAAAATATTTTATTTAATTTATTTTTATATTTAAAATATAAAATAATTACACTATGTATTTTCCCGGGGGGGGGGGCCATGGCCATTCTGGGGAGAGCCGGGCCCCCTCTGGCTCCCCCCCTAGTTACGCCTATTATTGTAAAAACCTTCAAAGTAGAAAAGTCAGATGTTGAAAATGAAAATCTCCTTGAAATCACTCGAAATAATAAAAAGAAAGCGATATCCTTTCGTCATTAGCATCTTTGTTTAAATTTTTCTTCTTTAATGTCTCAAAGATATCTTAAAGTCTAAATATCTTAAAAATGTCTCAAATATCTTAAAAATACAAAGATACTATCGGAGAAAGTATTAATATGAAGAAAACCTTACATTGAAAACAACCAAAAGAAAAAAAAAACATTCTAATAAAACTTGGCTTTAGTTCCTTTATGAACTTTGATCATAAAATCTTAAATATGATTAATTTATACAGTCAATGAATTCCCTTTATTTCCTGAAGCTATGCAGAGAAGATGATGGTATAACTAACCTCAAACAAAGCAAAGACCATGCATTATAAATACAGTAAAACGTCGATTATCAGAAGAACTAAGATCAAGATTGGTCCAGTTAATCCAACATTTATGATAATACTCAGTTTAAACAAAGTGTAATTAGGTCTAAATTGCATTATTGAACGCAAAGTTCAATACAATATTATTACTTCTGCATTTTGACACATGAACTATATACAAGATAAATGACATAGGTAATGATTTTTAATCCTATAATGACAAATTACAACCATTTCTATGCTAAACTGCATTTATGCTCGAATAAATAATCGGAAACGGACTCATTAAGCAATCGTAGAAGTAAATTTCAGCATAATGATCGAGAACTAAAAGTTGTTTTTTTTTTTTTTTGGGGTGATGATGGTCTATGCTTCATTAATTCTATAAACTAGTCTATATCTGCTCTATTAACATTTTAACTGTTGTCTTGATCTTCTTGAAACTTGATATACATATTTGAAGATTAGAAACGATCTAACTTTTATATTTGAAATCTTTTCCTTGTTGAGAAACCAGCTGAGATTCTTCTTGATAAAAGATGAGTTAATGGATTTCGTAATACTGAAGAAAATTCAAAATAAAAAGTTCGAAAGAACTTAAAGCCTACCTTTCTTAAAATATTATTTGTTAAAATTTCTTTAATTTTTCCATTTTTTTTAAAGTCGTCTAAACAACAAAATAAAAGAAAAACTAGATTTATATTCAAATTATAATATCTATTGAATACAAGCCGTGCACATTTTTCATTTTCTGAAAACAATGAAGTAAAGCCATATTATTTACTTAAATTATCTAAATCGGAGTAATTTTATCTGATCAAATCCCGTGAAAATTAAGGATTAATAATATTCTTTCTTTTAAGGCACCGCAATATTAACAGAAACAGGATAGAAATCCATTCAATAAATTCCAATGCTTTTCTAGGGGTATTTACGTTGCCTTTTTTGCACTGATTTCTCGACAAGGACCCACTTGGAAAAGATTCCCAATATAAAAGTTAAATCATCCTTAGTCCTCAAATACGTATCCCTAGTTTCAAGAAGATTCGTACAGTGTGGGGATAGGGACACACACACACACACACACACAGACTGGTTGGGTTGATGATGTTAAATAAAACATTAAAACTAATAAAAAGTAACTACTTAATACATTCACCTCGTATTTTATTCTGCAGCTGTATATTCGAGTTAATTCGGATATTAAAAGTAAGGCACTACCTTAAAATTAGGAGAGACGTGAGGTTTTTTTCTTTTCTTTATCTTCCTCTTTTTTTTTTTTCTTCTCTCCACCCTCATAAAACAATGGAGCGTTTCTTTCCAGAATCATTAAGTCAGACTGAAATGAGGCCAATCATTCAATGCAACTTGATTCATACTTGAAGCAATTTAATCAAGGTAAAAGGGTTATAACCCCCATAGATTAAGAGGTTTTAGTGGAGAGAAATGTCTTCAGTCCTCCACACTTGACTGGTGCCATATTCGTCTTGTGGAGGGCGTTGCAACATTGGTAGTGACACGACGCCAACAGGGTGGAGAAGTGCAAGCGACGAAAACAAATCATTGTTGACTAACGATTTTGCCTGAAATTAAGACTTTTTTCCAATCAAGCTTATGAGAAAACGAGACTTCTAAAAAAGTGATTACTGATTTTCTATATTTTTTCCCTTAGGCTGAATTAAAGTTCTGAATATTTAAATACTCGTAGAAATGTAATTGAGATATTAGACATAATAGAGTAATTTTAACTAAATATAGAATGTATCTCTACCTCTCTCTACTAATTTCTAAATCTTCATTAGAAAAGATTATAAGGTGAAGTTCAGGAACTTCAATATACGAAAAAGCACAAGTAAGATAGAAAAACTACTAATTACCTTTGCCCACGTTTCTCCCTTTTGATTGCTCTTCTGCTATTATCACTTCCTATTACCTTATGAGACTCGAGAGAGATTATAAACATAAAAATCAACACTATGAACGTTCGGAGCAAATGAGACAATATAGAAGCCAGATTCTTGAAACATACGTTTGAACATACATGCTAAAAAGTGTCGACGGAACTGACGAATTCTGAGGATCTAAATTCTAAATATTGTTTTTTACGCGCAAAAAAGCTGTACGGTTATTATTGTGTCCAATAATATCTTAGTGATGGTAATGCAATAATGAACTAACTTTTGGAAAACAATTATAATCTGTATCACACCGTTTATTGTTTGAAGAAACAAAAATGACAGCACATTGCATTCATGATCACTAGCTGGAGTGATTTATAAAGAAAACAATCACGTAAATAGCAACGGAAAAATATGAAATTTGGAAGCTGGTTCGTGGTGATTGCCTGGTGATAAGGACCGAGAGAAAAAAGAATTTTTTTTTTTTAGTCTCGAATCGTTTGACGGAAAAGCTTTGGTCAAACGGCTTTTATTCAATATGATCATATTCTATATGAGAATATGATTGAATTGTAAAGTATACGTATTGAATAAGGAATAATTTATATTCGATCTTGGAATTTCGTTCAACCAAGACATTATTGTGAACATTACCGAAGAATCTCTACTCATAATGTATGTTATAGTTTTCTTCCATAGAATAGCCGGAAGCTAAATAGATCTACGACGAAAAGCGTTAATAATGGGAAAGCTGATGGAGTTGTCATTTTCCAGGAGACTAGAAATAACCGATGAAATATTCTACGAGAATAACGCATCATACGATGGACTGCAAAGGACCTTTTTTGAAGTGCAGCGTTTGCAACTGCGGATTTAACTATCAAGGTCTGCCTATTGTGTGATAGAAGATTTAAAGTAAGTGTTTGTGAATTATTAATACAAAGGACATATATTAAAGAACAGTTCAGAAACACTGCGTAAAGAATCAACTTGAGAAGAAGATATAAGACTTGATTTTGAATTCTTAAGTGAACGTTGTTGTATTTTAAGGTAATATAGCAGAACGAACTAGTGCATCGAAATATTCTAATAGGAAAGGAACTGTAATGACTATTGAATATTTGAACTTGAATATTATCTACAATTAAGATAATTTTGCAGACTTCATCAGACTAATGATCAAGAATAACTTAAAAGAACTTTGATTAATAATGTCATCAGTGATAAAAGATATACATTTGTATTTATAAATGTGGAGAAGTTATTTTAGTCAACCCAGATTAAATTTTTGTTGTTGAATATTTAGAATAAGTCTTGAACTTTTCATTATTCTGGTCGTAAAGCGTACTCTTATTCGATAGAACAATTTCCACGCTCTGCTAGAAACTTATAAAAATATATATCGTTGATAGTTAATAATAATTAATTTTCAAAAGTAATTAAGAAAATCCCTTTATTTAAGTTTTATACCTAAAAGCTAAATAAATACGTATTAACTAACATTTCAAAACACTTATCATATGTAATTATTGAGTTAAACGAAATAAATATTTAAAGGATTACCAGAAAAACTTTCAATAATCAATCAGTGAAACAATATTCTTGGTTATCCAAAAGGTTAATAAAATACCCAATGGAATATTAACATGATAGCAACAATGCTTAATAGATTTAGGCGAAAAGATTTTATTACAAGAAATTCCTGAATGCCACCTCAGATCACACTAAGATAATCATATCCATAGGAATTCTTTCTATGGCTAAGGAACTGGATGTTTTCGTGATATACAATGTCTTTTACTTAGCCTCAAAGAAGAAATCCATTGGAGTCAAATCGGGACTGCATGATGGCGAAGCATGGGACCTTCTGTGCCTATCATTTTCGTGGGTATCGGTTGCTTAGCACAGTGAGCGCAATAGCTGCTTAATGTTGGCGGGGGGTGGGGGGGGGTAGGTCCGTTCTGTTGGAAAATGTTTCGTTTTCTCAACATTCCAATCTGGGGAAACACAAAGTTCTCTAGCGTATCCAGTTATGCCACACTCGTAATGGAAAAAAATGACCCATCCGTGCGATAATGATTGATGCCGCACAGACATTGACTTTCGGACTGTTACAGACGAACTCCATCAGTTCATGGAGATCTCTAAACGTTGCCTCATCAGAAAACAACGCTCTCTGGAGGTAGTTGTTATGTTCAGCAATGAAGTCTAACATGGTGGTCACAAACTGAATTCTTTGTGGCTTATCAGTAGGCTGGATATGATGAACAAGCTGCAGTTTATAAGCACGAAGTTTCAATCTTCTGTACGTAACGTCATGTACAGTGTATTTAGGAATCTTAATTGGCAACTCACACTACGAACAGAACATTTCGGACTACGCTGAAAAGAGTCGAATTTGTTCCACGTTTTTGTATCTCGGAGCATTCCTACCATACTCCCGCCTGAAAATCCTTTGAACAATTATCACTGACTTCGTCCAGCACACATCCAAGCTGAGTCTAATTCCTGTCAGACTCGATGAAACATGTCCGGTGTGATGGCCGGATCTACCACCATGTGACTTCTTCCTATGGGAATACGTGAAAGACAAATTCTTCGTATCCCCAATGCCGAGATCGATCAGGGTACGGATTACCCATGCTGTGGAGGCCATCAAAGTGTAGATAAGACAAGACAGATGCTCCTCAATTTGTAATAGAGTTACATTCCAATGAATGTAAATATGATGTGTTCAATGCTATAAAAAATTAAATAAATAGCCACTATTTTTGAAATTGAAAGAGTAAATAAAAAAATAGTAGGTATAAAATATCTATTTATTTACGTCTTATGGTTAAAAAAGTAAATAAATATTAATCAACATTTCAAAAACACTTATCAGATGTACTTGAAAAGTAAATAAATGCGTACAAGGTTATCCTTTCAAAACATGTGCAGTACTTTACAAAAAAAATTACATTTAAAAAGTGAGACCATGTTTATAAGTGACATCTCAAGACAGCCTGTTTCACGCTTACTTGGCGATCATCAGTTGAGAGTAGTCACTATGAACAAAGCAGGTTTCATAACGGAGGTGTATTGAAGTAGAGTGCGAAAAGAAATGGAACCTCCACAACTCTAAACTACAAACATAAAAACACATTAAAATATAGAAAAAGAAAATTCATGTGCTAGCCTCTGGCCGCCTCAATGAAGTTCTTGTACGCATACAAATAAAGAAAAAGCGTTAGACATTGATGATTACTAAATGTGGATTGTCACCGCACCATCGTAAGTCGAAATGTCGTAAAGTGAACCATCGCAAGGCGGGGAGCTTCTGTACATTGGGAATTCTCATTTTCAAAGACTAATAAACGATTATATTCAATTCGATGCAACAAAATATCAAGATGAGCAGATGGTTCAAAGAGGCTTCGAAGATAAAGAATAATACTGAAAAATAACAATAACATTAAATGTGAAATGAATAAGGTAAGTGAAGAGGGATACAAATGAATACAATTAGTAAAATTTTAGAAATTGCAATTTATTCCTTATTAAATATTCGTTATAATTTGAATATTTACTTTAATAGATATTTTCTCACCAATCAATGAATCTATGTATGGGTGTTCTCTTAAGAACTTTTGAACCATGATGGATCTTATTAAAACTTGATGTGCATTTTAATGATTAGAGATGATTTAACTTCTATATTGGAAATATTTTCCAGCGAAGGAAGGTGAAAAAAAATCCATTAGAAAGGCATTGGAATCGAAACAAAGATGAATTTACATCCATGTCTTGAACTGTATTAAATCCATAAATCCTTTCAGCAACCCTCAAATTTGCGCTTGATTTGATGCGGTTCAGCTGATATTTATAATTTGAAACTAAATAGATTCTATTAGTAATAGACAAAGTGAATCCTCAAAACTAAAGATAAGAAAATAAAAACAACAACAAAACGTAGCATTGAAAACGCTTGGACAGCATAATTTACACCTCACAAGATATTTGACCACAAAGAAAAATGATAAAAAAAAAACTTATAAAGAGTAAAAGGAAAAGCAACAATTCGTAATTATAATATTTAATACAATAGATTATAATAGATTATTCTTCCCCTCTTTTGCCTTTTGGGTTTTCGCTGGCTGTATAGTCCTCGCTGAAGAGACCTCAATGAGCTTGGATTCAAAAGGCTTCCCCTTTGTTAAATTGGCTTTCGTTTTTCAGCAAATAAAAAATAAAAACTGAAAAATATGAAAACCTTTTGAGAAAAGAATAATTTATTTCTTCCAAGAATGTCTTGTTAATCAGGTTCGACTAATTCTCTTGAGCATATAATAGAAAATTGTTTGTAGTAGCCTATTTATTTAGAAAATATAGCCAATTTGACGTTTAGCCTTTTATAGCGAATTAAGAAACCTGTTTTCTGATTAAATGAAAATTTCATTTGTTGAAGCAGCTTCGTATTCCTTCAGGGCAGTGAATAAACGATTGTAGTAATTAGATTCCACTGTTCTTCCACATTTGAAAAAAGATTCCATGTTCCGCTAGTCAGTCTTGGCATGTCATTTCGTGCTGCGGTTGTTATAATGCTCTTGAAATATAATCTTTTTATGTTCTATTAATGTTCTGTAATTAGTTGTTCTCATTGTATTTTAATTTTACTTAAAAGAAATCTTTCTCTCAAAAATTCGGAACAAAAAAAATGTCTAATACTAATTTTCGTAGTTTCTTTTTCTGATCTTCATTTCTACAATTGATCAAAAGTAAGAATTAACCTAATATCAGCTTGACATTCCAATCCCTTGGTCATTTCTGTGATGATCTTTTTATTCAGAGATGCTCTGCTTTCAGAAAAATTTTAAACTACTTTCCTGGTGAAATGAGGTTTATGAAATTCCCGATCTGCGTGCTTGTTTATATGTTAACCTTGCCATACATATTTCAGACCAAATGATGATCAAATTATTATATTTGAAATTTTATCTGTTGGTCTTTCTATAGAAATCAGCGAGTGAAGGTGACAAAATTTCCAATAAAAAAATAGTAGAAAACGAAGCAGTGCTATCTGTCAAATAAATGTGAATCTACTAATTCCGCCTGTTTTGAAAAATTAATTGTATTTAACCAACTTAGTAAATAGATATAGATCTATCCCATGATTGTCCATGGGTGCTTTAGAAATAAGACTCCCTGCGTTTCAGGGACATGAGACTGAGATGCCCAACCTGTATCTCCGAGAAAGAACCGATACCCATTCTACAGAGGATAGGGTGGACCCTAGGACCTATCTGATGAAAAATTCAGCGTGGAAAAATCCCCGACTACCCTCGGGGTCGGGGATTGAACCCGGCTCCTCCAACCCGCAGTCAAGCGCCTCACAAGTTCCTCCAACTTAATAATCGGATTGAATTATTTTCTCAAAAGGTACCAAATTTCTGCATTCAGCAGATATCGTGATGTAAAAGTAAAAGTAGATTTTTCTTTTTTTGTTATTTTTTGTAAACAAATAAAAAAAAAGTAGAAAGAATAAATTAAGAACATTTAAAGGAAAGTAAGCTTTACAGTCCTTCAAAAATTTCTGTCTTCTTAGGCTCTGCAAATGAAAATAAGATTGTGTTTAGAGCAGACCTTAAGTTGCAAATCAGCAATGACAAGTAAACATGTTTAAAATTAAATTTATATTCTAAAATAATTTTAAAGGTTCAAAGTTAAATTAGGTCAAAATGATTGCAAAATTGGCAATCACTGAATCTTTATTACAATAGAGTATAAAAATATGTTATTTAGTTACGTTTTGCCATTTATCTAAATAAAAAAGTTACAAATAGATTGCCAAATATTTTTTTTTATACCTTTTCCTTATGACAGTAATATGAAAAAATTATAATATGCAGACAAAATTCAATAATTCAGAATTTTCAGCATTCCGATGATTTTCACTTTTACAAGGGCTGCAATCCAACATGTTGTAATATCGGGGTAAGCCTATACTAATAATAATATTATATCTATGAATATAGCCTGTAACTTCATTTTTAGCGACCCCCACCTAGAAAGTGTAAACGGGGTTAGGGGAGGGAAGCTTAAAAAGATTCTGTCCGTCCGTCTGCAACCCAAACTATAAGTCTTACAGACATGAGTGATGCCTTATTGGGAAGCTTATAACTGATGGGAAAAAATATGAATTCCGGTTACTTCCTATCTCCCAGGAAGTAGAATTGACCAAAAATAAAACATATCGTCACATCTATATCCCAAACTTGAAGTCGGATAAACGTGAGTAGTGATAGCTTATTGGAAAGCTTATCACTTGTAGAGATGGGAAAAAAATATGCGTCTGTGGTCATTTCTCTCACAGGAAGTGCTCTGTTCGTGTAGAACATGAAAACAGTTTTTTTATTTATTTATTTTTTTAAATTTTCCTTTTTAGATGGAAAGATAAGTTTTTCTTATCTTCCAAGCAACAATTCCCAACTTTCGAATTAGTCAGCACTTAACTCAAGGTCAAAGCAGAAATTCTCTAAAGAAATTACAGTAAAGAATCAAATAATCTTCTTTTAGAAATAACTACATTCTATTTCCTTCGCTATTGAATAAAAAAACAAACAAAGCCAGAAGCAGTTATTTATTTAAAAAATGTAACTTCAAAAATCCCATTGAGATCAACAAAATTCCGAAACCTTCGTTTTTACCGACGTACAAAGTAATGTTTCATGACAAACATATTTTCCATTAAGGCGAAACAATCTTTGAAATATTTATGTGATTCAGGTAGAGTCAAAGTCTGTAAATGGTTTTCTGGTGATAAAGGTTGACAGATGGCGATGTTTGAAAATAGAGATTGTTATCACAGTCAGTTAAGGAGATTTCAGTTTGTCCAGAATGCACTTTGATGACAAACACTGCAGAAACATAAATGAACTATAAGTCATAAATGAGCAATAAAAGTAATGAACCTTTAACGTAAGTTCTGTGAACAATAATATTCACTAATCTTGAATAAAATTAGATATCACGCCAGTGGCGTACCAACGCCTTTGGGGGCCCGGGGCGGGAGTTGTTGTGGATGGGGGCCCCCTAGTCTGACTTTTACAACCAAAAAAAAAAAAAAAAAAAAAGGTCCTCTTGTCTAAATGGGGGCCCCCTCCAAGGTGGGGGCCCGGGGCGGACCGCCCCCCCCCCCCCTTGGTACGCTACTGTATCACACAACTCGATAAAATTAAAATTTAGTTAAAACGTAATAAAATTATCCAAAGTTTTGGCAATTAAAGGTCCAATTGCCATAATCTAGTCAATGGCAATAATGGGTCTATAATTGTCGAAACTTTGTACAATTTTATTATATTTTAACTAAATTTTAATTTTATCAAGTTGTGTGATATCTAATTTTATTTATGTTCAGTTTATCTTTTCACACGTTAAATAATTAGAAGAATATTATTCACTACTTTTTTTTTTGTTTATCTGTGAAAGAATAGTTAGATTATTTAAAATGTTTGTGCTTACATTTTATTATTATTAATCCAACATTAATTTTGCATAAATGGCAGTCGACTAATCGTAACGAATAAGATTTGCATCATGTGACTAACGGCCACCTTTGAAGGATATTATTAATTTTGATAATGATCAGAACTGTCCTGTGTAATATAATACTCTTCATTCCATAAAACATGTGAAGTAATACATAAGCTTTTGCGTTTATGCGAATATCTCAAAATCGAATTTTGTCGCTTGGTCAAATGATACATAACACCATCCAATTTATATCTAAGTTTTTTAGATATTTAAAATTTATTAAGTAGCAGCCATGTTGAAAGTTTGTCCTTTGTATTTTCCGTTCAACTGGAATCGACGAGAATACAGCCTTGTGATGGGCTTTTCTATGTTGATCCATGTCCATGAAGTCGAAGTGAAATGAATAAAATCACGCTTTAAAAAAATAAAAAATTCAAAGCAATATGTACTGAATATTATCTGAAGGGTCTTAGGCAATAATACAATCCGAATAGGTCAAATTACTTGAGAATACGTAGATTATAGACAACTAGATATCTACTTTTGTATATATTATTTATTATTTCTTTCTATTTGAGATTATCTCTGAAAGGAAAGGTGTTATTCCACCGCAGAAGAGTTTTAAATCATTTTGCATGAGCTCAAAAAAAAATCGCTAGTCCCGATACTTTCAGTGAAAAGATTGTCATCATACGACGGTAAATAAAACTCCTTTATCGTTAATTACGTAAATTCCAAGGGTAAATAACGATAAATTCTTGAAGGCAGACCTTTCGAAACCTGGGGTTAATAATAAGTTTAGAGAAATGAGTTAGATTACATCTGATTGTGTTTCGTTTTCTTTGAATGATGGAATATCTGAATGTTTGGAAGTAGTCTCATGATTCACATGTCGATAAAATCTTGATTAGGACTTCACAATGTGTAACATCTACCATTAAAGATGTTACACAGTTTTCTAATTAAAACAACGTTTCTAGCTTCTTTCCTGTAAGTCTTGACTTTATCAAAATCATTTAATAACGAAGCACATGATTAATTTCAGGTTCCTTAATAAATGGTGTTTGAGTTAACGAAATTTCGTAGCAATCCGTTTTGGCAGTTTTTGACTATATACTGTATATTTAGTTGATTCAAAATCAATGCACCAAATTTTGCTAGCTGTGCGAAGTTTTTTTTTTTTTTTTTGATCGCTAAGATGTCCGTATAAAAAAAGCGAAAAAATAAACGACATAACAGTTACTTGCAAGATAAAAACTCAGGGAAAAAATAACTTTGTTGACAGTTTTTGGTCCAAAGAACAAAATTTTTGATTTTTACCAAAATTTTAAGGATCCTTATAAGCTCTTAAGAGCTTTACCTTTTGTAGCACAAATGTTTTTTTAAGCTATCTTGTTCAAAGATAGGCAGACAATGAAGCTACGGTTTTTGGCCCCTAGCTCTTTACTTTGCTAAGATATATTCATATGGACCAAACTAGATAAGGCTCTTTTAAATCACATGATTACTTCTTGAATTTCTGCTTCATCGGATTTATAGATTTTAAATTTATAGATTTTCAAAGACCTGCCTTCTAATTTATTGATCCGATAGAGATTTTCCTCGTTACACATCTACAATTTTATCTTTTTAGAATATGTAGTTTTTTTGGGTTACTGTGGGTATACATATGGAAGTATATGCTTAAAATTGCAAGTTAAAGCTTTTTTCTTCTAATTCCTTTTAGTCTACGCATGCTAAAGAATGGTGCAAAGTTAGACATATGACATTCGTATTATAAAATTGTTGCACGAAAAATTCCTCGGATGGATTATATTCCTACTGCTTTCAAAAGCTATTTCACACGACCTGTGTATCACGAATTGTTTCCACAAGAAGTGATGTTCACAGTCTGAAACTTATGAGATATTTGCTTGCGTTCGATGGGAAGACTCAAACAAACAATTCTAAATCGAATTAATCAAAAATGATGTATCATCAGCAAAATGGAGTTAGGAACTGATTAGTTCCTCATAATTTAAATTCACAAAAAAACATTTAAACAATGCATTACAAACAGTGTTTTAGTTAAATAATATAATTTTAAGTTCTGTGATCGGACGTTTCATAACTGTGATTCGCGTTTCTGAATTTTTGCTCCACTTAACCTAATTATGAGTCATTACAAATTTACTATCACTGTAACAAAATTACGAAATAATCGTTTAGTTAAAAGTTATAAAAGTCAATGCACCAAGAACTTGCCGGGGAATATTTAAACTTGGAGTTTTGCTGTGACTGATGTAACCTACAGTTCCGCCAAGGATTCTGAGAGTGAAAAATGGTCTTCTATGAATGGTTCTCAAAAATTTCACATCGTACGATATTGCAATGCAATCATTTCATTTGATCGTAATTACAATGATGTTGTAATATCCAAATCAGTCTCACAGCAGACATTGTGATATAGAAAAATTAAAACTCCCAAATGGAAAGAAAATTGACATTAGGAAAAAAGTCAGCGGAATTATTAATAATTATAAAAAAGAGAATTCTAATATGAGTCCCTTAGAATTAAAAACACTTACAGACATAAAATCAGACAATTCTATTTATATACCGAAAGTAGAAAAAGAGGGTTCTATTGTAATATTCAAGAAAACCAATTACACAAATGTGGTTCTGTCAAACTTGCAAAATAAGGACACTTATTGTAAGGTTGATATACAGGAGATTAATATTTATAAAGAATTTGCCAAATCAATAAGAAAAATAAATAAAGGTAAATTGATTAATACGGAATTGAAAAAAATTTTGATCTCCGTAAACAAATATCTCCCTATCTTAGAAGGCTTACCTAAAATTCATAAACCAAAAGAAAACAATGGATTTTATAGGATGAGACCTATTGTAAATTGTAAAAAAAAAGCTATCTAACAGAAATATCAAATTATATATTTAACGAGTTAAATGGGTTTGCTAAAAAACGGAATTGAATTCGCCAAACAAATCAAAAATAATTATTACGACAGACAAATCTTGCATCTCATTTTATGTTACAGAATTGTGTTCGTCTTTAACCCCAGAGGTGACGAAAGATGCACTCTCTTATGTGATAGGTAATATTTTTAATGACAGTGAATTTCAAACAAACACCATTCAGCATTAATTGACGTTTTATCTTGTAATCAATATTTTTATTTTGAAAATAACATACATAAACAAAACAAAGGCTTATTCATGGGGCTAGCGGCTTCAGGTGCTCTAGCAGACATAGTTCTCCAATACATAGAACACATGGTTTTAAACATATCAAATAATGAAAGAGTATACCTTTATAAATGATATGTCGACGATTTGTTCATCATAACTGAACAAAAAGATGCACAAACCATATTTGAAACTTTCAATAACATCAACTCAACAATAAAGTTTACTATTGAAAAGCAAGATAAAAATAAAAGCCTAGCTTTTTTGGATGTTCTAGTATCCACCACAAATCATAGATACACTACGTCATGTTACAGAAAACCAACGTCATCGAAAAAGACTATACATTTTAGTTCGAATATCTCAATACATCAAAAGCAAAATTTAATAGCAATGAAAGTAAATAATGCATTTCTTATATCTTCAGATGAAGACAAATTCTATAATGAACTTAAATCTATCAAACAATCTTTTCTAAATAATTAAATATCCGATAAAATTCATAAATGACAGTATCAGGAAAACAACACTAAAATTTTATAATAATGACAAGATAAAAAAGTAGATAGTTGTTATGTCACCATTCCTTATTTTAAGAGTCTGAATAAACAATTGAAAAAACATTTTTAAACAAACTGACATTCTAATTGCTAATAATAGTTCGAACAGAATCCAATTAAATAATCGAAGATTAAACAATCAAAATATAATGGAAACGAAAGGAACAGTCTATATCATCAAGTGTAAATAAGACG
The DNA here is from genome assembly GCA_023159025.1 of Thereuonema tuberculata. NCBI lineage: Eukaryota > Metazoa > Arthropoda > Chilopoda > Scutigeromorpha > Scutigeridae > Thereuonema > Thereuonema tuberculata. The sequence goes on from JAFIDM010009631.1 coordinate 202,240,402, forward strand.
ACTGCTTCTACATAGAAGAAAGTAGACAGAAACTAAAAGAAACAGTTTACCAGCACCATTATGTATATAAAAATTTTAATATTAATAATAGCTCTTTAGTTTCTGCACATGCCACTAAAAAAGATCATTTTCCCGAAACAAAAATCACGAAACAAAAATCCTAACAAAATGCAAAAATGATTTTAAAAGAAAATGTGAAAGTTACTGGATTCACTTTCCAGACTCTTATAATAAACTTTCTAACCAACTCATGATACACTATTTTAAATTCCTGAAAGATAAAAACAAAAGGATTAAAAAGAATAATATGTTCATCGCAGAATTATGCATTATTTTCTTTTTTATTCTTAATTTTTTATCTCTTATTATTCATCATTATTTTATTATTTTTATTTTTATTTTTTCATTATTATTTTTATTTTTATATTTTTTTTTTTTTTTTTAAATTTCCGTCGTCAACAACCGGATTATGTTTTCCCTTCTCCCCCTCCCCCCACCCTGTTTTTCATGGTCTCTCTTTAATGAACCAATCCTTAGTATCAATTTTTCATTGGTTTACTTTAACCACGAGGTTAATCCAGGGATGTATTAAAAACATCCCTTTCACTATTAAGCTGAAGATAACCCGACGTTCAGTGGGTTGAAACTGCCCTGTTAAGTATTTTTATTATTCCTTGCTTTTAGCATGGATATATCAATCGATTTTTAATATGTGTGCTAATCATTTTTAAGAAAATGTTATGTCTATAAAGATTTCAACCCGCACACGTTAAAAGATATTGCAAATGAATAAATAAACTTAATTCGAAGATTTTTGAATTATATAATGAACAATAGCTTTCATTTTAACTTATTTATTACAAACTAATGTATAATGTATATAATATATAATATAATATAATATAAATGCATAATATTACTTATTATATGTAATATTTATATATGTTATGTTATGAATGTGGGTGGCAGGGAAGCCGAGCACCGCGACCGTTGGTCTATTGTGCTATCCCACAGAAATAAGGACAGATGGAGAGACAGACTAAGAAAGAATGGTGGAAGAAGTGCAGGGGAAATGGGAGAACCCCGAGGAAACTTATCCAGCGTGGATCGTCCACCATCACGAAACCCTCATGAGAACCGAGCCTCCGTACTCAGAGGTCAGAGGCCATTGTCATAGCGACAACGCCAACCGCGCGGCCAATATTTATACAGTGTGTACCTGAAATGTGCTCCCAAACTTAAAGGTTGTATTCAATCATGTAAAACAACGAATAAATGCCATATAAACATAGGTCTGGAAATGCTTTATTTCCAAGATATGAACGATTCAACAATACAGAGGTGTTGGCCGTACAGTCGCTCAGTTTCACAGAAAGTGCTCGAAGTGTCCTCCACCAGCCGCAATGCATGCAACACGTTCCATCGACTGCCGAACACGGTCGAAGATTCCAGGTGCACATCGAATTGTATTGTACCCATTCACTATAGATCATGAAGTACGTGAGCGTCAGGAACCGGTGTGGTGTACACTAATGCTTTAAAGTAACCCCATACGAAAAAGTTCAGAGGGTTTAAATCAAGGGAACGAGCAGACCATGTCACGATTACTGAGGAGCAATTTAATGACTCTACGATACGATGTACAGGCCAACACCGCTGTATCGTTTGATCGTGCATATCTTGGAAATAACCAATCCCATGTTTACATGACATTTATTCGTTGTTTTGCATGATTGAATACAACCTTTAAGTTTGGCAGCACATTTCAGATACTCCCTGCGTAAATAATATGTTAATATACATACACACACACACACACATATATATATATATATATATATATATATATATATATATATATATATAGAGAGAGAGAGAGAGAGAGAGAGAGAGAGAGAGATTCAAAATTCCCTGTACAAACTTCAAAGATAGGTCAGGAATACAAAAACAAACCATATTCATATTGGCACGTATGTCCGCAAACGTCACCCGAATCTGCTAGAAGGTACATTAAGGTTCAAAAATAAAAGACAAGTAAAGTAGCCCTATGATTACAATACGACAGTAATTGCCTGTTTCAAACGAATGATCCAGTTTCACACAATCTCTGGTGCAAACGCGCCAACGTTTAATGATTGGGCACACGTCTGTTGGAGAACCGTTCATGATACAATCGTACAAGGGCTCGTCCATTTCCGTTCACTGCCCCATAGGCTAGTTGCATCTGCCCTCTCGGCATTAGTGAAGCGATACATTCTATTCATGTCTCAAATGACGATAGCTCACACTGCCCAACTAACGTGCTGCCAAATAGCGCCTTAGCACATTCAGGTGGTGTTTGCGGACACATGTTCCACTAAGAACACGGTTTGTTTTTATATTCTTGACCTACCTTTAAAGTTTGTACAGGGAATGTTGAATCACCCTATCTATCTATCTATCTATCTATCTATCTATCTATCTATCTATCTATATCTATATATATCAATATATACTGTATATAGAAACACATGAATCACTAATTACATACTGTTTACTGTTTTGATGTTATTTCAATTTGTAACAATAACTTTAGTATTATTTTGTACTGTCCAGCACAAACGACTGATTCAAACGCTCTTCAAAAATTTTAATATTTTAAGCTAGGTCATTTTTGAAGGCGAAATGTTCATTATTCATTATTTGCACTTCTAAGAAAAGCCAATTTCCTAAGCAGGAAACAATTAGGCCCAAACTTTTCGTGCAAGCATTATCTGAAGAGAAATTGAATTTTGAAATTTTCAGCTGAGTTAGTCTGGCTATTGATGCATGCAAAGAGAGAGAGAGAGAGAGAGAGTCCAAAACCAGCCCCAATAACATTTTCATTTAAGACGCTCTTCTTCGTCGCGCATCTGTGATTGCATTCATAAGCATTAGAGCTTTCAATATGCCGAGACATTTACTGCCTTTGGTTGAGAAGAGCGTCAATGTGTTGCAGCCCAATTTAATTAGGATCGTTTTGGGGCATTCTAGTCGCAGGCGGGGGAGGACTAGCAAATGGCTTCAAAATTACCGTCCGGTAATTGAAGGTATTAGATTACGAAAGACAATGCACGTGATAAATCTTCCTACGAAGACGCTAGTTTCAAATGGAAACAAAGATAACGATTGTTTACATTCGATGTTATGGTAAAACAGCAAACATTAAAAGCCATATTGTACTGAAATAGGCCTAAAACATGAATTCTTATTGATGTTTTTCTATGATTACGATTTGTTCATAGGACGATAACTAAAATGTGTATTAGCAGTCTTAAGCTACAAGTTCGAAAGAACTTACAGACTAATTTCCTTCAACTTTATTTCTTAAAAGTTTTCATGTTTTTTTTTTTTAAACGTGAAAACGAAAAAAAAGAAAAACCTATATTTACTTTAACATATAGATGTTAAATCTATAGTATATTAGCATCTGCTGAATACAATAATATCTTTTTTTCCATTTTATGAAAAAAAATTTAAGTCATTATGATTTACTGAAGATGACTACAGTTCAGTTAATGAAAGAAGAGCTTTTGATGACGTAATTTCCTTATAGATTGATGTTTCCGGGACGTAGCAGCGTCATCTATTGCTAAAATCCGTAACTGAATCTTATAAACATTACGAAAACATCCTTGTTTTTGTATTTTCTACAGTTACGAATACATAATACTAATTAAAAGTGAATTACAAATGTTCCACACTATTCCCCTTGCTTGGCTATGCAAAGTTTGTCCTTTCTTGGTCACGCTGATGCGATCACAAGACGACGCCATCTTGGACTGACTGCTCGGAGTTCAAGTTGATGACGTCATGACTGGTGACGTTAGTTCCAGACAAAATCGATCGGTACGTAATGACCATACACGGCAAACCCTTCTTTTTCGAAAACTACTTATAAATTGAATTCATTTTAATCATATCAAAACACGATCAAATTAATGGATTAGCTAAAAGGATTAAATGGAAGATGTAATTGAAATCCATTGTTTACTTTCCAATGTTTTTCTATCGGAATATTTTCGTCGCCTTCTCGAGCTAAGTTCGTGACAGGAACCCACTTGGTAAAAGATTTCAAATATACAATTAGACCGTTTCTAGTCCTTAAATTTTCACACGAAATGTAAAAAAGTTCCATTCAGCGGTTCAAAAGTTATAAGACACAAACACACAGACTGAATGTTCTCATGAGCACCACTTCTCTAGAAAAGTCAACTCAAAAATGCATTATACAATGTCATATTGAATAAGCTTTATTCTGCTGTGAAAGAAAATTCTAAAGGTTTATTTTTAAGCACTACTCCCTATTAAGAGCATTTATGATGTTTTCAGTGAATACAGTAGCTCTGCCGGCTGGAGGAGTCAGGTTCAATTCCCGGCGGACGTCAGTCAGGTATTTTTCAAGGATATTTCTCCTCCAGACGGACTCTAGGGTCACCAAGCCAACTGTAAAAGGAGTCCACAAATGAGACCGATTGATTACATTCATCTTTATATTTGCTAATGCAACCAAACATTATTTTTTTTCTAAATAATAATAAAAAGACGTTAGATTTACAATTTAAATACGAGATTAATTTGATTATGTACTGATCGCATTTAAAATTAAATTCTTTGTATTTTTTCTTATCTCTTGTTCGGGAAGTTTAATTAATATTGATCGTAAAAAATTACGCCAGAATTAATCAAAAATAATATTATCAGAAATATCAGAAATAAATAAATAAAAAAAAGCAATAAAAGCAATGGTTGCATCTAAAAAAGAAAAACCACTTAAAAAAAAAATCAATCCTCAGGCAACATGCAACTTTAAAAATAAATAGTACATTTAAAAAACATTGGGTTCCGCACCCAAATGTTAAGTTTTTAACTTAATGTTTTTTATTTTTTTATTTTTATTTATAAACTGTTGTGCATTCGCCTGAATTTTGACTGGTTTAAATATTGAACGTTAAAAATATTGTAATATCATATGTATTTAATTGTATTTAACCTTTTTCTGAACTAATCATGCTTCCAAATCTCTCTAATTAATTTTATTATGTAATTGGACTTAACACGAAATTCTCAAAAACCTAAATTTTGAGTGAACTTAAGATGAAATTACTATGAGAATTTTAAAGTTCAGTCACTAGTAGCCCTGCTGTTCTCTTTAGGATTGTAGAAAGCAAGAAAGAATGTGTAAGAAGATGGTGTTGGAATCCTGTCATCGCCCGGAGTCACTTGTACCCTGTCTGGTAATTTAATAGCGTCTGCTCATGGTTCTTTTCCTTTCCGCTGCTACGAAGGAAGCATCTGTGAAGAAACATCCTGCTTTCAACACATCAACTGACACTACAACCAACAAAAGACATAAGATACTCACAGTTGGCACATTTACACTCTAAGGGAAATGTTTCGCCAACAATATTAAAACTAATAATCAGAAATAGACATCAAGTAAAAGCAAAGAATTTTATCTTACAGCACTTTCGAAGTACTTGAAACATAAAACCGATGTTTTTAAAAAAATTGATAAAAGTATGGTAAAAAACTAATACTCATAATAGTTACTATGTACTATTATGAGATCAAAAGTGGAACAGCCTAGAAAGGGGATGAAAAGTAAAGGGAAGGTTGGGTTCCCTCAGATCCACAATGTTAGAAAGAATAAAAGAAATCATATAATCTTTCACGTCAAATGTATGCGCATCACATTAAAACTACTAGACGGATTTCCATAAAATTTGATTAATAGTCTAAACTTAAACCTTCGGCACTTTTATTTTGGTCTTCCTTCCTTGTATCCTTCAAAAATGACCACTGAGATCCCTCTAAATGACTGGATTTATATCTTTAGAATTTGATATGAGAATCCAATTTAAAATGTGAACACTATTACTTTGTTTCCCCCAACCAGTCCTCAAAATTGACCCTTCCCCCTCAGCATTCCAGGCCTAGTCTACAAATTATTCTGTATAGTTTCAAATACATTTCTATATAGCAACGAAGTCCCTATTTGCCATTTTTTATAATATTGTAAGAGATAAACAAACTCTTTCTTTATCGTTAACGTATGCATTCATCAAATTTAACTCCGCATATACCGGGTGCTTTCTATTTGTGCAATTTTAGCGGAAGGTTTTCGAACCTGAAAGTTCTGAACAACATACGTATAAGTAGTTCTCAGAGACTCATCAGTAAACTCAATGTGTCATCCGAAGAGGAAGTTTTAATTTGTGCTGCTTCGTTAAACATAATTGTGAGTTTGTTGAAGAAGCGCAGGTCGAAGCTGCGTTGTTGGTTCCGCCAGTTCCTAAGAGTGATTCAACTGAAGGATTACAGCTAATGAAAGATCCTTAAGTCGATTCAGATACATTTTTTTTTGTGAATTTGAATACTCTGAATGAACATTTCAAACCATACAGAGAATGGATCTTTGTAGAGAATTCAATATCGTTACATTTCTAAAAAGTAAAGATTCGTTACTTTATTTATGTGTATTAAGTTAGAGGAGGCTTTTGTGGGCAAAAATTAAGGTAAGTGATTTAATGTTATTAATTAAATTATTCAAAACTACTTTGTCCAGAACAAAAAATAATAATAACAATCAATGACTGCAGCACTCATAAAGAATTACAGTGGTGTTCTAAGATCTGTCACGGTATCTATTTTATTCTATTATAAACAACCAAGAATTTTCCAGCATCCGCTGCTAAAATCGAAACAACTTTCTTATATTTTGAAATCCATTTTCAAGATATTGTATCAGTTAAATTGCTTGAACTGAATAACAACTAGAGAAAATTAGGCTAATCAAAGCAAAATTTTCCCAACCTTTGTAACCATTATTCTATACTGATTTTTTTTTTAATTTGAATGTTAAATATTCTTAACAAGTTGTCATTAAAATATTTCATCTGCGTCGCATCCTTTGATTTAAAATGAAACGTAATAAATTGTTCTCTAATGATTTTTCTGTTTCGTTACAATGAGATTAGTAAAATTTATTTTCTAAAGATAAATTCTATTAATATAATCAATATTCAGATATTTCTTTGTTACTTCAGACATTGGAAAATAGTTTAGAGGAAAGTCGGGTAAGATGACGAAGCGTGTAAGATGACGAAGCGTGTAAGATGACGAACTCCGACGCATTCATAGATAGGAGAACCTGTCCAAGCACTTTCTGAAACTCAGGTGATTAGTAACGAAGTTCACTGCAAGGGAGGTCGGGCCAGATTATTTTGCGAGCAGTAGCGACTAAGATGTGTTTATTTCCCGTGCGTTTGTAATTTTTCGACTTCACAGCGTAAGGAATTACTCGACTACGTTAAGTTGTTTTTGCTCTTTCATAAAATATTCTCAAAATACAGCTCATAATGTAAAGAACCATGTGTAGTGTAGGTTGTTTACGATAAGCTACGGCAATGATAAATAAGTTCTAAACCAACTTGGCGGCGTGGGGTAAGATGACGAATGGCAGGGCGGCTAAGATGACGAGAAGTTTGATTAGTTTGTCATCTTATCCAACATGTTTTTGAGTACCTTTTATGAATAGCTTTTGTCCTACTTTAAAAATTGGTTTTGAAACTGAATTTTAGTTGCAGTTATTTTTTTCTTTTATTTTAAATCCTCATGTATGACAGTTTATCTATGAATGTTTTAGGTATTATAAACAACATGCCACGAAATTATACAAGGAAAAGTGACAGGGGAAAGTGGGATAAGGAGACAATGAATGCAGCTATTGCTGAAGTAAAAGATAAAACCTCAAGTGTAAATGCTGCAGCAAAGAAACCTAACATGCCAGAGCCAACACTAATGTTCTTCTAAAGTTTTGTTGTACCTAATTCTTCAAAGTTTTGTTTCATTACGAGCAATCTGTTATTCTATTTTAGTTGTGTTTCATCTTTGACTTTTTTACTTCATGCCACACGTTAGTAAGTAAAGTTGTTTCTCTGCATTTTTAAAATAAAATGTTTCTATCTTAATGTATTACTTTTATCTGTTCGTCATCTTACCCACCCCCCTTCGTCATCTTACCCCTTAGGTGGGATAAGATGACGAAAATTACTCTTTTTTTTTTTGGTGAAATATTTTTCATAATTGGCGAGGGTAAAACAGCGTTTCATATTTTTTTATTGAACATAAAGGTTACAAGAAGTGTCCTTTCAAATTTCAGGTTTTTAAATCACTTACTAAGCCGAGGGACAATCTCTGAAGCTTAAGTTCGTCATCTTACCCTACCTTACCCTACTTATCCATAAATTATTCCGGTTGATAGTCGTTCTTCTAATAATGTGCAAAGCAAGTGGAAAAGAGAACAATAAGCAATAATACCACGTACTATTTACTTTTTGGCACCTTCATTTACTGTGAATGCTATTTGTAAAATTATCAAATGCCACGTGTTCAAATCCATGCCTGTTGGTAAATTGTCGACAGAATTACAAAGTTTTTTCGATAAAGATATAGGGCTGGAAATGATTTGATTTACTCTTTTTAATTTCAATTTTATTTTTGTAAATATGTTTCGAGCTGCCAGTTTTATTAGTTCTTTTCGTAAGTTTTTTTTTCCCAAGTCTTAATTATCGGAAAATCTTATTTTGAAGATTCTTGCAGAGGCCAACAAGAGATTTTTTTTGTAGATATTATAAAATCATAACAGATTATTATCATTATTGACTGAACAAGGCTTATTATTCATCTGGAACTTTTTATCCTTTGTTTATTTCTCTGCATGCACATCATGCCAAAGCAATTGGATGGATTTCTCAAAATCTGGTACTTTGATGATTTATGGTTTAACTTAAAACATTAGTACTTGTATTATTAATTTGGTTTCCTGCTCCTCCCCGACCTAATTCCTCAAAATTGTCCCTCTTCCATCACTGCATGCTCAGTCAGCAATTTGTGTTGTAAATCATTCCTAGTCTAGTTATATTTAACTTTTTATAATATTGCTTTAGTAATTATGCCGAACCACATTAGTTAAGGCAGATACTCATCATTGTCCAACGAAATATACATATAGAATTCATGGAAACACTGTTCTTTTATCTAATTTTTAAGATATTCACAATTTAGGTGGCACTCTTTCGCAGTACACGAGATGACGGAAAATAACTGCTAAAATTGAAGGTCATTGAGAATTACCCTTTCTTATAAATGAGGGTCATTGCGAAATTTCAAATTCAACATGGTTGACCCTATAATTCCCTCCCATCTGGAACCAATAGAGATTAACCCCCTCTCTGCAGTAATAATAAAATTCCCTCGTACAACAGTAAAAGTTCCATTATCAAACTGAGAAAATAAAATTTCATTAGGGCACTACAGATTCATATTTGGTCTCAGCCATGTTGATCCGCCATTCAGCGAAAGAGTACAAATAAATCTCGAATTTCCTTAAAAACTAAGGGGAAAAAAAATTTCCATTCTTAGGATATTAACTAAGTGTTTTCTAATACCTTCGTTCAAAAATAACAAATAAAATATTTCGGTGTTCTGCAAAATTGCCATTTTTTTATATTGAATAAGTTTTAGGTTAAGATTTATGCTATTTTCGTGTAATTTGCAATTACGTCTTAAGTAAAGTTAGAAACGCACGCTGAATTCACACTCATAAAAATCAATGTGCTTACACATGTACAGGTTTGTATAGATGTGTGTAGGTCCGTTTTGTGTACATATGTGTGTGTGTTTAAACTGTTTTCATATTGTACACGAAATCACAGCGACCCAGCCCATGTTTCATTTTCGGCCCAATTCCAGTGAGACAGCAAAGGACTGCAGACCGGAACTCGTATTTTTCCCCATCTCTCTCTCTCTGTCATAAGCTTTCCAAAAGATATAACTCATGTTTGTCCGACTTGTATTTGGGTTTTATTGGTTGCGGTGAATGGACTGGTAAAAGAGTCTTAAGAGCTCCCCCTCCTTTGCATTATGTGTACGGGGTCGCTAAAAAGATAAGGAAAGTAGACTTCAAGTTCTTTCAGATCCTTTTTATCTGTATTGTGAAATATTCTTTCTCGCTTCTGTTGCTGGGCGTTCTTTCATATCAGTTAGCTTATGCACGCATCTGCTGGATGAACAACCCAAACCACAGGAATGAGAGGGAAATCCCTCCTCCCCTTTATTGCATGCCTCCAGCAGTGTGCTGATCGCTTCTATTATGTGTGATTTTGCCCTGGGCTTTTTCAGCAACACACAGAAATGGATTCTGTTTCATTTTGGGAATCCCGTAATTAATTTCTCCCCTTTTCCCTCTCTCAATTTTGTGGTTTCGGTTGTTCATCTAGCAGATGCGCGCGTAGGCTTAAGACATAACGTAAGGAAATTAGTAAAAATGATCTCCCTTCCATATCCCCTTATTTAATACTACCATTCTTCTTGACTCAGGAGAAACATGAAAACGTATCACAGACTTATTTATCCTAATTTTCTAAAACCACCCGAGAACAATTATAGTTGGATAATATGTTTTAAAGTATTTCAAGCTTTCGAATTTTATGATGCTAAATTTAATTCTTTGTATATTTTGCAAGGGCCACGGATGCACCCAACTAGCATGTAGCCTTCTGAGGCCTATTATTATGACAGTAGCTGCTATTTTCTTTTTCCTTGGTGAATAAAACAAGCATGCCATATCAAAATTTTGACCAAAAATAGTATTCAGTTTGTCATTATTTCCTTCCGAAGCGAACGGATTCTACAATCAAGAGGAAAATCCTAAAAGATAACCGGAGTAGGTGGAGCTGAATAGCAGTTTCCAGTTCCAATTGCAGCATGTGAATTATCAGTATCTCTGTAGTGAAATTCTCGTTCACTCATCTGAAATTTTCCTCTGTTGCATTAATTCCAACATAATTCACACTAATTTCAATTATGTTGAATTCCAGTCAGCACTTTACTTGTTCCTGCTAGTCTAAGTGATCATCGATTATTCATTGTGTTATTCTTCTTCAATTTGGACCTTGGATATTTTCTTACAATCTCTATTAAATTTTGTATTTCTAATACTCCTTCCTGTAAGTATTTAATTCAGTGTCTTCCATTTCCATCAATGCAATAATGAAATAAAGTCTTATTTATCTCCACGTAAATTAATTTTTTAATTTTATGGTTTCTCTCACTAAGTGACACAGAATAATAAAAGGAATCGATTATAATTTTGTATTTATTTTATAAAAGAATGATTTTAAATCTTCATTTGAAAGAACTCATTAAATATCTTTGAAAATGTTTGGAGAGAAGAAGTGAAGTGCTTATTTTAATATATTCCGCAGAAATCAACAAACTGGATGTTATTGGAAATGAATCTGCTTTGTATTTGTTTAGAACATCAAACTGATAAGTATTAAAAATAAGTATTAAAGTAAATAAAGTTAAAATAAGTATTAAATAAGTAAGTGAAGTAACACATACCCGAAGATATATTTACTATTAAAATGTAAAATACATAGCTTTTATTTCAATTGTAAATAGGCCTATATTTTTATTTTAACGGCTATGTGTGCTACTTCACTTATTTATTTAAATATTTCGACATACGGTAAATTTCAAAGCTATTAAAAATTAAATTTATACTGTAAAAGTCTTTAAGAATTAGTTCTAAGGTACCGGAATCAGTTGGGAATGAATATCTTATAGGCTAGGTTAAATTAAGTCTCGAAATAAAATCATTCGACAAAATTGTTAATTTTGCATTAATTTCAGAAACGGAAGGAAATTGATTGTTTAGAATGTCAGAATCCAAATTCGAGTTAAAAACAAGAATTGTTTTTGTTGTTTTTGCTTGAATTTAAAATGTCTAGAGTTGCACCTCAAATTCTATAAGATCCCACACTTGCTAGAATTTGTAAATACATTGTAAACATAGAATGCTTTTTAAATGGAACCATAATTCAAAATGCACAAAGTTAGATAACACCATCTCATTATATAATGCTGTCATCCATCGAGAAAGTCCCGTCACTATTCGGGACGGAACTGTATGAACTTAGTTTAACTAGCTTTTTAACTGTGTTTTAAATTTTAGCCTAGTGTGTTCGCCTTTTCTTAATTAAATTATATAATACCATATTCATTTATTATAAAATTGTATTTTAAGTGAAAAAAAAAAAAGAATCGACCCATATTTAACTTTACATTTAATTCCTTACGCTTTCAATTGACAAATAAATTACGAATATTACATCCCTTTCTTACAGTTCGAGAATCTTTGCTGCTGATTTATGTTACTAGTAAGGATTATCTCTTATTTTGGAACCATTAACACTTGTCATGAGTTTGAAACTCCAGAAGAAAACAAACAAACATAAAACAGCTGTTTGTCGATGTTAGAATTAAAGAAGTTACAACAAACTTGTATAAAAATACATAAAGAAAGGATCTGTATACAATTTTCATTCCAATTGAGAAGTAACAAGAATTCCTACATTTCTTGCACTTAAATTGTAATTTTTAAAATAGCTTGGAAAAGGTGTACTCATTTTTAGTAATCATACCCCGTGCGGAAGGAAGCTATTAGGATTTCCATATCTCTATATTTGTGTGTGTATGTGTTTTTATGTGTAAATATGGGTATAACGTCCTCCACAGTCCAAACCGATAATCATAGTCATATGAGTGATGTATCATTGGATTCCACATGTTCTGGAGATTTGGGAAAAATACGACGACCGGTACAGATCACTTCCGGTTTTAGGTGGAAAATAGTGGTAATTGGACAAAATTAGAGTCTATCTAAACTGAATGAACTACGCTGACAACTGTCAACTATCGTGGACCCAATTTGGAAACTACCCTTCCTGGTCATTACGATTGCTTGAATAATTAGGCGTTGACATGGGAAAGATAGTAATGTAAAAAAAAAATCATTACTCAGATTTTTCATTGAAAAGGTAGTAAGACATATTGCCAATGGCGTAGCAATGGCAGTAAGTCAAAATTTTGAGTGATGTAGTTCCTACGAACGATACAAGATAGCACCTGTGGTAAGTATACATGAGCTGGGAAAACTGTTTTTCGCTTCTCCTGGAAAATTTGCTTTTTAGTACTTACTACCTTTCCCATGTCAACGCCTCAATACTCCTGCAAGCCCATTTGTACCACTGGTCATTTCTAAAACGCAAACATTTGGTAGGCAGTAAATTGTAAGAGAGGTCAAGGGTTTTGTGTTTACTACAGAATTGACTTGTTTATTCTTATTATTGGATTGGAGATTTATTAATTAATTAATTAATAAGTCTTAACTGCACATCAACTTAAACATCACAACAAGAAATTCGAAAGAACTTAAAGCATTTCCTTACAATGTTATTTCTTAAAATTTCGGGTGGTTTTTTTTTTCCTTTTTAAATCTTTTGCCGTTGCCGACAAAAGCAAAAGTCAACTTTTTTTTTTTTAATTCTAATATATTATTCCTACAAATTTTCCACTTTTTGTCAAAGATAAATTAAATCTGCATTATTTGCTTAAGTTACCTAAATAGAATTAACTTCATTTGTATCAAACCACAGATTTAGGATTATTTAGAATCGTTCATTATTGAAGACAATGAGGTATAAATAGGAATAGGATAGAAATTGCTTGTTTAGAGCTTTCTTTGGGGATTTTTGTCCGCATTACTTTCTCAGCAAGGACGCATTTGAAAAGATTTCAAATATAAAAGTTGATGCAAAAGTTATAAAAGGACATACGTACACATATACAAACACACAGACTGATTAATTTGATAAGCCTCACTTTCCTATTGGAAAGTACGCTAAAATCTAAATATAATATCATAATACATAATGTGTTCATTAATCTATGTATTTATTGACAATTTTAGATTGCAGAAAAGTTCAGGAAGAAATTCATATCTCTATGACTGAAACTTCAACTCAAAGTCCTGATGATTTTCAATTTCTTTGTGTAGTGATAAATTATAACTTTCTAATCTATTAACTTCGTTTTATATTAGAAATATTTAATGTCATAGTCTGCTTTTATTCGCACATTTCTTTTTCTATTCTTAACAAAAAGATTCCAACAATGTAAGACGAGTTTAAACGCATTTAGCTTTTTTAATGTTTTCCCTTTATAAAAATGACTTCAGCAATTATTTTTAAATCGTTTTATATTTTCAAAAAAAACTCATGTAACCTGTAAATCATTCAACAGATCCCAGCAATGGTATTCATATCAGCTTTATTTGGTTCCTTTTGTGCTTCCTATATTTTTCCCCTATATTTAACATTTGTTATGCTTGAATTAAAGTCTTTTGTACATTTTAACTAAAAGTCTTTCTATAGTTTACAGTTAGTTGCTTTCATTTCTAAAGTCCAAATGGCCTCGTGCCAATGACAAAGCGGAAGCATTCTGCACCCATCCATCTCTCGGCCACGAATGAATTTCTTTTTTAGTTGTGTTTTGTTTTGTTCCCTTTCTGGACCGATCCTTCCTCCATCTAAGACGCGAGTGCGAGGGTGTTCTTTATGTCGCTGCTTCCTTCCTTTTTTTTTTACATTAACAAGGACAAATTTTTCTTTCTGAACTCAAAACAAAATTCGTTGGTTGCATAATTTAGTTCAAGCAGTTAGTAGAAGCAAAATTCTACCTAAAATCATTGGTAATGTTAAAAAAAATAGACGGAACACAATAAAAAGAATAATAAATAAAATAAAAACAAGAATAGCACCTGACTAAAATGAAATTGCTTTTCTGATTCGATTGTGGGAAGGAATTGGGAACGGCCGTTTCGTCCTTCAGTGGACTCATCAGCCCAATCCCGCCTTCCCCGATAAAAGAATCAGAAAGGCAAGATATTATTAGTGAAGGTCACCGCCAACCTGGCAGTGACCTCAAAATAAGAAAAGGCACAACAAATGTTGTGTCGCTAGACATCAACAAAACACCTTTTCCTACAACTAGTAGGCAAAAGGCAATTTCATTTTAGTCAGATGCTGTTCTTTTTTTTATTATTTTATTTATCATTCTCTCAGCACGTTAAATTAGCTAAGATTTAATATTCATTGTTTAAGACAATGAGAGATTAATAGAAATAGAATAAAAATCCATTGCTTTAGATTCAAAAGCTTTTCTATGGGGATTTTAGTCGTTCTTAAGCCCCGCGAACACCATGCAATTTTTCAGCAATTTAGTCGTCCGATTTTGACGTCACGAGCAGTTTTGAGCCCGTTTATTGATTAGCTCGTGACGTCAAAATCGGACGACTAAATTGCTGAAAAATTGCATGGTGTTCGCGGGGCTTTATCTTTCTGGATAAGAACCCACTTGGAAAAATTTTCAAATATAAAAGATAGATGGCTTCTATTCTTGAATATGTATATCAAGTTTCAAGAAGATTAATCAACTTCAAAAGTTATAAGTGGCACCACACGCACACCAACTTCATGAGGCAGACAGATTTGATGATATTCACTTTCCTTCTGCAAAATAGGCTAAAAATGCAGGAGAATCTTCGAAATTGTAAAAAAAAAAAATACAATGATAATAGTTTACGATGAAGAGTACAAATATAAGAGAACTTGAACTAAATATATTTTTCAAATAATCTTTTATATCAGCACTTGTGAATTAGGAAACAGTTTAAGATATTATTGATTAACTATTTTAATTAATTCTGAGATCAAGGTGAAGTGTATATCAAATTTCCCTCAAACATTTTGTATGAAGCATCCATTGTCTAAATCTTTTGTAAAGCTTTACTGCGAGGAAAGAAGAGAACAGTGAAGCCCATCATTTTGGAAATATACTGTGTAATTGCACTGTTATTTACAAAATTCTATAATTTCAAGAGCAAAGACGGTCTTTTCACCAGCAATTACTGCTTTCTGGATCCAAGTCAATAAAAACATAATTTTACCAATATAATAAGTTTAGGTCTTGTTTAAGTTGATTGGCGTCAGTTTGACATTTTTCTTAGATTATGATAGTTTTAAGTTTTAAGAGTAGTAAGGAACAGACGATTAAAATTAAATTACAATAAAATTAAAAAAATTTTCAGCTGAAACTCTTCATTAAAAGTCATCGAAATCTTCATAGAGTAGTTGTTACAAATCAACGGGGAAAAAATAAACAATTTCCTCCTTTACTCATAAATATAATATTTCTTAAATTAATCCACTAAATGTTAAAATATATCTTCATTCTTTTTTACTTCTTAAATGTTGCTACATTAATCTTTAAAGATGGTTATCGTTAAATAATAAAGTAAGTAGGTAGAGAGGCCACCGATATGACAATGCCAAATTAGAGCGAAGCTTAAATGTTTTCTATTCTATAAATGCTGATGAGAGTTTAAATTTAAGGAATTTCCCTTTATGAATCTTTTGGTTTGAAACATTTCTTTTTGAAACAATTAACACGTAATTTCAAGAATTTCCGTCTCACGAAAAGTCTTTGTTAGGGAGATAAATTTATATAATCGGTGGGCGCTTTTCTTTTTTATTCCTTTTCGTTTTAGAATTGTTTCGTTAGTCCGGAATATTTCATTTTCTTATTTTCTCAATAGACGGATGGGTTGAGGAGAGAAGAAGTAGTAATGAAAATTCACAAATGAAGCTGCACTTGCAGAAATAACTTGCTACATCCGGAGTCGAAAGCAACGATTAAAAAAAAAGAAAGCTATTATCGCATCAGTTGCTGACAAAAAATGGTCCACAAAAATTGAGACGGACGCTTTTGGTTAGAAACTTAATATTATAAAAATAAATCAATTTTTCATTTTGATTTCATCGGAACGTGTATATTTTGAGAAGAATTTTAATTGTAGAAAATATCAGTTAATGAACATTTATCAAGAATCTAAAAACGTATAATATAAAAAATAAGCAATAAGAGCATAAATACCAAGCTAATCTTAATGGAAATATAATAAAATGTGTTCTTTGACTTAAAAACATTTAGGATAAGTTTTTTTCTACAATATTAGCATACAGAATGTTGCTATATACTGATTATGTAAATCTCTTCATCATTAATGAAAAATTAAAGCCTGCAACCCGTTGTATGATCGATATTTTGATCGTCCGTAACAGTTGCAAACGTTTAATTAAGAGATAACAACGTATTACACGAATTTACTAATTTATGGATAATTGCCATTATATTTGCTTAGCAATAATGGCGAGTCGTGAAAGAGTGCAAATCATAAAATTAAACTCGTTTAGACTAATCAGATCTATTTCCAATTAGACTATTGTCGGTTTATTACACTGGTAGTGCCACTACGTTATCGACAAGGTTTATCAAAGGACACTGAACTACTGTACTCCCACGTTATTTGACTGTTCCAATTATCCTACAAAGATGTCGATTCGGGCGTTAATAGGTCTATTACTTTGTTGATTCAGACGGATTTAATACAACAATCAATGATTACGAATTCTGAAAACTGGTTTCCATAAAATTAGATTTGGTAAATCGCCATCATTTAATCTAAATTTAAGTAGAATTAATGGAGGCAACTCTGTAAATGACATTCACATTAATACAACTTCATTGAACTTCTAATGAGTGTCATTACAAGCTGACTTTAATTTATTATGGTTGCTTTGTCATTTTTTTAATTTTCCATTTCATTCGTCACTTTTTCCAAAAAATAAAAGAGCAATTAATTCATTAAGTCACAGTTGAGCATAGATGTTGAAAATCAGTGTTGTCCAGTTGTATTCATTGGATGATTCCACAAAGCATCGACATGTTTTATGACTTTCATATATAATTTAGAAGGCCATCTATATTCATTTACTAGCAAATGAAGTTTATTTATTTATTATCAGTATGTAATAATGTCTCTAGTTGTCATTTATATCATATTATATTTTAAAGAGTTTGGTTTCCTCAAATATTCTTGTAAAGGTTTTCGTTGTATTTCTGTGTGTATCAAGATTTGCTGTAGTTACTGCATAAGTATTTAATAAGCATGGAAATCCACGTGACAGAAATTATTCAAAGTAAGATTAAAACAAATCAGTTAATAAGTAAACAAAATAAAGTTAATATTTGAATTCAAATGAACCCTAAAATCACGCCCAAGATATAAAGAGTAACAATAATAAACAACATTGCTTTGTATTCATTCACGAACAGTTTACAACAGCAGTTTTTCAACAGTAGTTGTTGTTGAAATACTCGGAATGATTACTATGCTACTAATTCCCGCGCTTCTTTTATATTCTGTAGTGGCATGAACTATACTTACGACAAAACAAGAATTTTCATAAAAAAAAAAAAAACAATTTTCGTGCGGGTTAAAATATTCAAATTATTCCCATTTAGACCATTAAAGTAAATAATGCGGATTTATTTTTTTTTTTTCAGAAAATAAAAAATTTGAACCTTTTGTAATCAGTAACGTTTTTAATTTGAATGTAGGCATTAGTTTTTGTCGTTTTCAGGACTTTAAAAATAAAGAAAATTTTTAAGAAATAACCTCAAACTTCTTGTTGAATCTAATGGAATTTAGAATAGTATTTCGAGAGTAATATCTGTCATGAGCTGAGAGGACTATCGGTCGCAGAAAATTACTATTTATTCTTACAAGTTAATTTTCTTTTTAAGTTAACATAAGTTTAAAGTCACTTATCAGGAACGTTTGCCTAATAAATCGAACCTGATCTGTAGAATTACTTGACGTTAGCTAAAGAGAGAATCTCGAAACAACTCATTTCTGGAATCCATTAAATAAAAAAATCAGATTTCCTAAACGTGTGTGTACGTGTGGGTATGGTTTTTTTCTCTCAATTCATCTAAAAATGTAAATTTTGTTTGAAATTTATTCAAATTCACAACCAGAAAAGGTAAACTGAAATAATGTAATAAAGTACTTTCGTTTAATAAAACGATAGTACGATAATAATAAAATAGTAAGATAAATTGAAATAAGAGAAATTATGAACTAAAAAAATTGAAAATTACGAAAAATATTACAAATAAAATGAAGTTCATTATTCACGGTAACTAAACGGTCATGATATCCCATAAAATATTCAGAATGAAGCACAAGTACTAGTTCTTTCTTCATTGAATCTGTTGTTTGGGGATCTGCTCTCTTGGTCTCATTTGTAGTTAAAAGCTGCACTAAAAAATAAGCAAAGCGAATAATTATCTAGCATTATAAAAACAAATACTATAATAGTCTTGTAGTTTTGCGAAAAAAAAATTATGGCTCTTTAAGATTCTAAACTGCAATAATAACGAGCCTGTATTTTGTTGCTGTTAATCTTTCTGGAATTGTCAGGTGGCTCCTTTGTTCAATTATCAATGTCTTGTTTCGTGTGAGTTGCTTTAGTGGCTTCATTTGTTGAATTTCTTCCTTTGCAATGGTCCACTGACATGGTCTATTATCTTCGTTTATCGTCATCATTGTTCCCCGAAACGACATAACAAGACTCTCTTTTTTTATTAGTGTAAACAAATATTTCCTCTAATGAGCGTTCAATAACATCCCTTTCCAATTATCCCCTAATTTTCTGTCTCTCTATAACTTTGGATTTAATAAAAGGTAAATTTGGGTAAAATAAAGATTACAGTTTGCATATTAGATAACACTGCTGTATATTGTAGTACACTATACTACACCGTTCTGTACAAAACTATAAAGTTTATTGAACATTATATCTATACTACGATATATAATTATCATCTTTATTATGAAGTTTTTTCGTAGTAATATTTTGGTTATATTTTTTTTTACAAAATGGTTTCCAAAAAATCTCTAGATAAAAAGGAAATATATTATTTTAATTGTAACAATAATTACAAGAAATTAACAAGAAAGCTAATTTCCTTAAAATATTATTTCTTAAAATTTCTTTCTTTTTTTATTTTTTTAGAGAAAACTACAAAAGCAAAACGCCTACATGTACAAGTTATTCATAATTAAAGTTTGTTTTTTTTTAAAAAAAAAGGATTGAAAACAAACACACACAAGTAAACTTCACACCTAAAAACATACACAATATGGGAAGCTTTTCGGATCCATGTGAATCAATCTTTGTCAACCTTTGTCACTTATTTTTATTGTACGGATTCTACTGAATAGGCCCAGATGTTTTTTAGTAAGAGATTAGTGTAAAGAAAATTATAAAAAACAAATGAGCCAAAGGCTGACTTGCCTTTTGGAGAAAACTAGGTTATTTTCAAAATGTGAATGTTCAACTCTAATATTAGTCTACTCTATATTATAATAGAGAAATATCCACAGTCATAGTCGCTTCATTTTTCATATTTAATTGTATTTGTAGTAAGTGATTTACATAAATAACAGTAACAGATCAAGAAATCAACATCCATCGTTATGTTATAATTTCCAAGTATTTACTTCTTCGAGAAAAATAAGACGCTCGAAGAACTTAAAGCCTACTTTCCTTAAAATGTAATTTCTTACTATTTTTATATTTTTTTTAAGTCGCTTCAGTGACAAAAAGAAAGCTCTAGTTTATTTTCACATTTCAGTATCTAACAAATACAAATATTATAATCAAAACAACAAAATAAGAAACAAGGGCAAGCACAAGAATTAATAAATTGCCTTTCTGATTCAATTATCGGAAGGAATCGGGAACGGCCGTTTCGTCCTGCATTTGATTAAAACTTCCAGCACGTTAAATTTATTTCCTTAACAAATATTATAAATTTTGCATATTTTTGGAAAAAAAACTAAGCACACATTATTTATTTTAGTTATATCCATTGATTTTAGTCGATATCCATTGATTTTAAAATATCAAACCGCACGCTAATTAATTGATTACCTAACAAGGATTAAAAATCGTTGCTTAAAACAATGAAAAATTCATTGAAGTAGGACAGAAATCCATAGTTTCGATTCCAATGTTTTTCTAGAAGAATCTTTGTCGCCTTCTCTACTTAATTTCGACAAGGATTCATTTGGAAAAGATTTCAAATATAAAAGTTAAATCGTCTATAATCCTTAAATATGCAAACCAAGTTTAAAGAAGATCCATCCAGTTGTTCAAAAGTACGTAGGGAGAGGAAGGGGACACATATTGACTGATCTGACAAACCTTACTTTCATAGGAAAAATAGGCTAAAATTAGCTGAAAATAATAATGAACGTTAATACATACGAAAAATTATTAAAAAAGGTATCTGTTTATTACTTTGTATATTGAACAGTATCCAGTCGTATATTTTCTCCTATCAATTTTACTCGATTTTTTTTCAGCCTTAAAGCTACAGTTAAGGCTATAGTTTGTGTAGTAGCGACTACTTCCCGCGAAATAAATGAGGAAAAAAATACTCTAAATTCACACATTCAGGTAATAATTACTTCAGTTAAATTAATATTCAAATTGTTCCCTTTTTATTTTTTTATTTTGAAAAGCCTAAATTAATAAATTTGATCTGTTCAAATTTGATTGGTAACAGATTAATTATATTAATTAATAAATTTGACTTTTCAAATTGAAACAAAGCTTAGCACTACAGGGAGGAAATTGGAAATCAAACCAGCAGCACATTATTAATAATACAGATTCAAAACCGGACTTTTTTTTAATATTTGTTAATCACTAATATCGTTTTTAAAATTTTAATTTTTGTTATTACATTGATCAAAAACTTCAATTTTTATACAAAGTATCTTGCAGGAAAAATGTATTTGCAAAGTCATTTTTAAATAAAGCTCAATTGATAAAAAACTCAATTTTCGATAGAAAATTTAAGTTCTAGGCAAAAGAAAAAAATTATATTTTTTTGGTTGAAAGATGTATTTCAACATGGTGGATTGTATTTATTGATTTCTTTTCTTATTTTTTTTTCTTTTTCTTGTTGCCTTTTCAATGATTTTCAATAAATGCCTTTAGGCTTAATAGAATTATTTTTCTCGAAATTTGATATTGTTTTTACGATATGTCACCTTATATTGATAAATTCCATAACGCAACAAATTCGAATGAAAATCCTTCCACTCGTCTGCTACTAGTGATATCTAAATGTATGTTGGAAATCTCTCTGAAATCTGAGATAAGTTTATTTTTTTAGACAGTTTAAGTTGATTCCATTTTTTTCTAACAAATTTATTCTGGAAAATATCTAAGATTTTTAGGACTGAAATACAACTTCACAGAATTGAAACAAAGAAAGGAAATCGTGCATCAATGGATTCAACACCCTGATGATCAAATTTGAGGACAGATAGCGATGAAGATCAAAAATAAGAAAAACAAAATCTTGATCATGTTTTAACTTGAAATAAATAAGCATCGTACCACATTTTAAAGAATCAATCCAGTCGTTTTAGAGGATTTCGAGATATTTTTGAGGGATGGAAAGGATGCGCTTGTTTGAAGTTAGACCATAAATAATTGGAAATTCATCCAGACATTTTAGAAATGATGGTGTACGAGTCAAAGAAGATAAATATTCAAGTGGAAAATGATAAGAATGAGCCTGTTTCAGTTAAGTTATGTAAAACGCCTTTTCATAGCTAATTAGTACTTTACTCTTTCACATATTTTTCTTCAGAAGTTTGTTATCAGATCTACAACAATAGTCTAACTTTTCTTGTAAAGAAGCGCCTTCTTTATTATAAACCCAATTATATTAAACTTGGTGGCACCTAGCGGATAAAACAGTAATTAAAATATCTATTTTAATCTTTTTAATGTGATCGAATTGTCGTTTAGTTTCCTACTTTCATTACAATCGATTAGGATTATCTAAAAACATCAAAGATTCTCTCAGAAATTTACTTAGATCTAGCAGATTGAATCTAGCAGTTTAAAATGAGAAAAATCAATAAAATTTATTCTAATCAAAGTTATCAAGTATAAAGTGTTTTTATGACTGTCGATAATAAATAAAAAATAATGAAAATTTTTAAAAAATCTTGTATTACCAAACAAAGTTTGGTAATGTAGATTTAAATGAACGTATTATTACAATGCTTAAATTTAGTATAATTTATTTTCTATACATACACAATAAAAGAAAATATTGTAATTTTTTTTCTAAATCTAAGCCGAAATACTGTTTGTAAAACGCATAATGGAGAGATTTATGAGAGTCTATTAAATTAGTTTTCAAAAATGTAAAACAGCCAATTCCTAATTGGGCTCGAATGAGATTCAATCTTCTAAAAAAAAAATAGTACACTGAAAGGGTGTATAAAAATAATGAATTATTGATGACTATGGGAAAAAAAGCCTTAAGGACAATGAATATTAATGACGCTAATGAATGAAGAAAATTAGATTATATCTTGAAAACGAAGTTTTATCTTGCAAAAACAGTTCAACTTATTTAATGCATCAAAAATGATAAATAATATAAAAAAGCAGCCAAAAAAATATGCCGGTTAAAAGCACTGTTTTTTCCAGCACATTACAGTAACTTAATGATTGATTAGCCCTTTCCTAACAATTATCTTAATAAGCAAAATGAGAAAGAAGCAATGTTGAGAATATTCATTAATCTTACAAGTAAAAGCCACAGTGGAATCTAATATGATAAGTGTATGCTGGCTACATTGTCCTCCAAAAAGTAGTCCACATATTGTTTTTTCAATGGTATCTTACAAGGCATAGCTGCATTCCAATTTTAATCATTAGCACATACCAAGTATTGGATAAGATTCACCAATGAACGAACGCTTTAGGCGATACAGCCTTTGTTAAACTGAAAAGAGAACATAATTATTAAATAATGTGCGAATTCCACTTAACAGTCCAGTTTTTCCCATAAGTAGTCGATTGGAATCAAATTGAATATATGGCTCTGTTTCTTCAAGAGCCATATGTATTGCTGAATATTCTTGTAATATTATGTAACTATTACATAAATGTTCTGAATATCACATGAATATCCTGACCTTCTAGGGAGATAAGAGCTGGCGGGCTTCTCGGCATTGCTTTCATCCTGTTGGTTTATTTGGAGCCTTATCTTCCGTCGCCATTAGGTTTATTTGTCCCTTGAGTGGGAATCTTTATTACTTAACGTCATTAAGAGGAATTTAAAAAAAATTAGCCTTCTTTTATAAACTTGATAATATCTAAACATATAATTCATTACCTAAGCCTCCGATTTTCCATTTAGACACAAAACGGTAAAATTATTTAAAGGGTGCATGAAAGCAAAGTAATTTGAATAAAATAACAATTTTATGTTCAATTTAGTAAATGGAGATATTCCAGTTACTGATAAAGAAAATTCTATAATAAGTTTTCTCTAAGGATTTTACATTTGATTTTTACTGTTTTTATTTGATTGAATGCTATCACTTAACTTTTGAAGAATAAACTTAATAGCCAATAGGTCTGCGCTATCTAAAGGGCTCTAAAGGAATCGGAAAATTCAGAAGTCAAGGTCGTAGTAGCAAGGGAGAAGTGAAAAGGAGGCATTTGTCACTTTTATGGGAAATCAATTCAACTATTTCCAGCATTAGAAACGAAAGAGAAAATCGAATTGACCAGCATTGCTTTAATGCTCCACTGGAATTTCTAATAAGTACAGCACGTGGAAGAACCTGACTTCATTTGTCAATTTAAGACAACAATTTTAACAATTGAATTTTAAAATAATTTCAAATTAAAAATTGAAAAAAGGAAAAATTTAAAATATTTTTCAATTTAAAAATAAGAAATCAAATTGTATCAACAAAAATGCGTGCATAAGATATTTACAATGAAGTCTTATATTACCGGTATATTATATTATATTGCAATGTTTTTAATTTAATCTCTATGTGATGTTGGACCATAAAGATAGATCTAATATCACATCTTACTGAAATTGCATTATAAAATCTGAACATCTGATTTTTGAATTATAAAATCTGAACATTAAAACGGAAATGCAAAGTATTAACAAATGATTAATTTATCATTTATATTTATTGAAAACAATCACAGCGTAAAATTTGATCAGCCTAATATGACACACAGCTTAATAAAAGCATATAAAAGTAAATTGCTTAAATCCTTTAAAAATAATTCCGATAAGCTTGCATTCTCGTATTTTACAAAATAATTATGCATTAAAATGTTGGTGTCTTTAACAAGGATGTGATATTCTTTAATAAGCCTTTTATATAAAAATGTTTTCTTTTATAAAAAAATGAATTCCTGATGAACTGTGATCATACTTTCCTTGGAGTATCGAAATAAAATCTTATTTTCTTCAGTAACGACACTGTCTTTCTTAAAACCTTTGTGAAGTAATCTTGTTAACACTTTAGAGTTGTAGTAGATCTCATTTCAAACTCAAGGGATGTCACTATTCCTTAACAAAGTTTTGAAGACAAAAAAGTTTTATTTTGTAAAAGATCTGTAATACACATCATTTCTAATTTTGAAATTTGGAAAATATGAACAAAGGAAACAACAACTAAGCTATAATCATTAAAAGAAAATTGGTGACAAACGAGTTTCCGAACTGTAACTCAGTAAAAGAATTAACATGAGAAATAATCAAGACACTTACCTTCATTTCCAATGTAGTAGGGATTTTTGTGATACACAATTCTAATAAACAAAAATTAAAAAAGGGGTTATTTTCACTTTCTTAAAATAATTAAAAAAAAGTAATTATAGAAAAATTCTAGGAATTTGTTTCAGCTACTTTTTTTTATTTTAAAAGTTATTTGACTATTTGCAAAAATAGAAAGTCTTTCTTTCTTAAAGCCTGAAGTCAAATGAGCTATGTGTCATCCTATTTATAAGAATTTTATGTACAAGAGGCCATTGAGTAGCTATATCAAGTTACCATCATTTCTTATGATCCTAAAGATTTTGTGACATTTTGTGCTTCCTGCTCTTTTAAATAAATACTCGCTCTTTTAAATATCTGCAGGAAAAGAAATCTGGAGCCGTGAGATCAGGAGAACGAGCTGACCAATGAAAATTAGAAGATCTGGAAATTATTCTTTCTTCGAAAGAAATTTTCAATGAAAATTTGCCTTACCAGCTGTATGGACTCTCTGGCTGAATGAGCAATTGTCCCATCTTATATTCCAGCTGTATTATCTACAGCAGGAAGCACAAAATATCTCAAGTTTTACGCGCTGTTCCGTCGTAAATTTTTCATCATACATTTTCCAAGCTTCTAATTTTAGAATCTGAAAGAAAAATAAAATAATATATAATAGCGAAAAAGTTAATTAATTTTTAAATGAAAAGTATCCTGTATAAGTAAAAAATAAAAAAGGAAATGAGGCATACTCACGGCCCTAAAGAAGAATAGAATAGAAATTATTATATTAACTATTAGATGCTGTAAAATAGCTTATGGATCCGATATACTCAAAAATGACATGTTCATTTGAACTTATAAGTTACAATTCATAATTTAGTTGACTTCGAAAATTAAACAGTACAGCTACAGTCGTCGAAAATGCAAAATTCTCTACACAAAGAAAGACAGAGGGAAGGGTAAAAATTCTTCCTCTTAAAAAACATTCGATGCCGTTTGTTTGTGTTTTTTTTTGTCGTAATTGAAATTTGCATTAATTTAATGTTTTAAAGAAGAGATAGTTAGTAGTACGAGTATAGAAATTGAACTCTTTGAAGTATTTAACGAGATGAAGGGAGGAAAGTGAAGAGATATACAAACTCATTTATTTTCATACGTAAAATTTCATGTAAAATTTCTTGGAGGATGAAGACAAATAGCAAACCAAACAAAATGTCTGTATTACCTATTTGTACCTATCTAATAGCATTACCAATTTTGAGTTTTACAACTATCTGATTATGAAATGGACCGCGCATTATGCTTAGACCCCATTTATTGTTCATACTACTTTATACTTTTTTGAGAAGTATCCTATTATCTAGGGTAAAGCGAGGAGTTGACGCAGTTTTCAGTTTACATTTCTAACACAGCGTGGTGATACTTACCCAAAGTCGGATTGTACAGTGGTGTGGAGTGTACACGTTGTCAAATTCTTCTACATTTTTATGAATATTTGTGGATTCTGCGAGGGAATTTCTATGTCTACTCACCTTAGCAAGTGTCTGAATTTTCATGTAATTGTTTTATTATTTTCACACAGCATATTTATCGCAGCGATAAAGGATTTTCTGCTGTTGTAAGTTGAAACTGGATTCTTGGCGGGATTGTATTCACAATGCTTTCGTGTTCGGCCATGTTTGTTGGGGAAAAATTAGGTGCGTTGCCTCTCTTATCGTTTTAGGAGAGATGACTCCTCATAATGTGATTTTTCAAAACCAGGAACAATAATAACGATGAGACCTGAAAAGACCTGTCTTGCAAAAGATGGCTATAGGAAATCTTGTTCGCTGTATTCAAAACTATGTTCTTTATGTGGAAGATTGGGGAGAAAAAAAAATAAAGAAATTTCATTAAGTTAATCAGAGGCAATACGTAATAATAATTGTCTCCTGTTAGCATTAAACTTTATTAATATAGTCTGATTAATTGATGTCAAATACACTTTCTATTCTTTTCAATTACCTGTCAAAAAAAAGGAAAATACATTAATAATGTTTCAAAACTTTAATTTCTGGCTTTTATATTTACTATACTTTAATTTTTTTAATAAGGCTTCTCTCCTACTTATAGCGCGTCATCTCACCTACCGTATGAGGAGAGATGGCAAATATAGTATTTTTATAAAACGTAATTTTTTATATGTTTAAATGATGCAATGGTTAACTAGAATATTTTTTTAGGAATTAATGTCTATAGAATGATTTGGCATAATTCATTCTCAAATGAATTCCAAAATTTTGGAAATATAAATTATTACCGAAATGCGCGTCATCTCTGCTCGCTTTCCCCTACAGGCTTTACAGTTCAAAAGAAATTATTGTTATAAGTGAGTATTCGCTAATAGAGACTGTATACTGTTAATATAAAATCGATGAGATACTCTAGGAATTCAGCCACAAATACATATTAGTGATGTTCCCGTTTTTCCCGAGAACAAAGGCGCATCGGAGCGAGAGAAAAATGATGAATTAGCACTATCGTTTAGAGGGGAGTCCTGACGGCGATAGATAATTACGCTCCACCAGAGTCTGGGTGCTTCCGAGAGTGTAAAAGGTCATTGGTTAGGTCAGTAATGTCTAATGAACCTGATTCCCTTCTCTACCCCCTCTCTCATAGTCTTTTGCTCCAAGATAAAGCGAATCTTGGGCGTTTCAGTATTTGTTATTCTGTCAAACAAATGGCAATCGCTAGGGAATAGACGAAGGAATCATTTGTAAAGTGGAACAACTGATCTGACAACGAAAAGGCTTTAGTTCTCAAAGAATTATGATGGTATATTTAGTTGTTTTCACCGTAAGAAACTTAACCATTTATCGTCATAATTAAAATTATTAATAGCAACTGTTCTTGTGGCAGAAATGCTGTAATTGTTAACAAATTATATTTCTTTTCTGATAATCGTTGTCGCCATTCAGTAGTTGAGAAACAGAAAACTTTTGCGAAGTCTGCTTAGAGATTCTTAACTAAAATAATAAAATTGTGTAATGTTTCGATAACGAGTCAGCTGTTGGAATGATGAAATGAAAAATTAAAAAAGTTCTTATAAACCATTAGTGTCAAAATCTATGCAATTTTTAGTTTTTATACAGATTAAAAATTAATTTCAGATGCACAAAATAATTAGCTGTTAACAGAAACAGTACCCGAACTTACTTACGGTAGAAAATACTTGAAAAATTGGCAAAGATCACTATACCTTGGACTCCAAAAGTCACCTGTAAATATAACATATGCCTTTCAATGCTTTCTTGACGCAATACTTCTCAAAATAAAAATTATCTGAAGCCGATGAAGATCCCTAATTATCCGATTATTAAGACCTTAAGTTTGGCAAAGCAATAGGCTTTCGTCTTTTGAGATTTTCAGACTTGGTATATCTGGCTTTATGGTTCATAAAATAGAGCCGGAAATATAAATGGAGATGCATTACATGTATTCATATGTTCTTGGGAGGAAATGATATCTGGGAAAATTTTATTGGCAATTTCTTAGTGTTAATTGTTCTGGAAGTAACATTTAGATTTTAAAGAACTGGAAAAAATACTCCTACTATGGTAGAGCGACAATTGTTGAGAAAAATGACATTGTGTGAGATTACTTAAAAAGATTCTGCTGAAAGAAACAAAGACACATCATTGAAAGTGAATGTCAGGAAGGGATTTAATGTAGAGATAACCGAAAGAAGCCCCGATGGCCTAACATTATATTTCAGTTGGCTACATTTTATCCTGAAATCTCTTGAATGGTAGAGGAATGGGGCCGCTATGTTACAGACCTCTGGAAAAAAATCCCAATCTTTCAGCGACAAAAGACTCATTGTGCAGAAAATTGTAACGTTTTCCTAAAGTAATATAATGGTAAGGACGTATCCTATTCACCTTAGATAGTCCTAGACAAACCATGAAAGTTTCACAAATGTTTAGCAATCCTTCGTAAGAATATTAATTTTCCTAACTAATTTGACTCTGTGAAGTAGATGCATCACAGATTTGTTTTACGTTTAGTTGGATTTCTATGCCTTAACATGCTTTGAAACATTTTGTCAGTCGTCCTTCCTTAGACATGAAGATGGTAAAATTTCCACTATCAACCACGTCAATATCTGATATGTCAATATCCAAACAGCCATTCGGCGCTTCAAGATCGGAGATTACAAGGATGGTGGATGGTATCTAAACGCGCTTCCTGTGTAAATAAACCAAAAGATTCCAGAAAATCGACAATGTTATCAATTGCAGCTTTAAGACGAAATAAATCGTTAAATACATAATATTTCTTTAAAATTAAAATACGTAATTTACTTTTATTTAACGAAAATTCACAAATGAAGCTGAAATCTCACTTGAAACTTTGAAATAAAAAACATTGGGCATCAAGTATTTCTTCAATGGCAGACAATTGAAAAGGCTTTCTAAATCAAGAATTATGTCCGTATTATGTCAGTGCACCATACTATTTCGGCTCACCGAAGGAATAATAAGGATCGTTAATAAATGCAGAAGTGAAGCATATATCACACCCATTCTGGGGCTAGAACCATTGTTAACCCATTGATTGCAATACCGTTTGCTTAATGTTACAGTGACACTTTTAAACAAGTAAATTATAGAATATTGCAGATAAAGAACATATTTTGAATAAATGTAAAAGGCTAATTATTGAAATAAATTAGAAAAAAACAAAATTAATCATTTATATTCTGTGAAATGATGATATATTAAGATCTACAATAATACATGAACCAATTTTTAGCGGTCCATATGGGTGTTATTGCGTTTATCTTGTCCGCCCGTGTCTTTCCTCCCCTAACAACTTCCGAACGGAAGGTCGGATCGGCAAACGGACTTCTCCGTCTTATTCAGAGGACCAAACACCGTAGAAATGGGATATTTTTGTTTCTTGTGTGCAAATAATTTCGGCATACTCTGAGTTTTTAAGTTTTTGATTTGAGTCTTTTTTTTGTTTTTGTTTTTTTTGTATTTTGGAGTTTCCCTATAGGCCCATTATCACTATTTTTAAGGAACTGAATTAGTATATCAGATAGAGTGACGGATTCAGAATCAGAAGGTTGTGAGTGCGAATCCCATTCACAAATATTTTTTATTTATTTCGGAGATTTCATGTCTATGCAACTGAAATTTTTCGTTGTCAGTTGGGAACGTTTGAAATTGATTATGCACACGTTCAGTGTCTGCGTGGGTTTTAATGGGTCGCCTTTAATTTTATGCTTTAGCATAACTTTTTTTTTATCTAATAAATATTAATAAGAATATTAACGTCAGATATGTTTTCTAGATAATATAAGATTTAATATGCATTTTTTTTCTTTAGTTAATTTTGAAATGGTTATCAGAGTGTTTCTATTAAGTATAAACAAGCTCTTTTATTTTCCTTCTTTTTAGATCCCTTTGCAATTTTAGCTTTTTTGACATTTATAAAGAACAGACTTTCAATATCTTGAAGCAAATTTCTCGAGATTCCAGTGATTTAAAAATAACATTATTGAAGAAGATACTTAAATTCGATGCAGAAATTTAAGTGCTGAATTCTGAAATAGAATATTATATTTTTTTAATAGCAAAAACGAATTGCATAAATATCTGTTTTATATTATTTCATTCATAGGCGTAATTTTTTTCCTAAATCAGCATTAAATATTGACTTTTTAGTACTCCGTAATATTTTAAATAAATTCTATATTATCAAGATTTTTTATTTAATATTTCGGATCTGTAATTACTAATATCTTTACATGAAAACAAGTTACTTTTTGACATTGCCCAATAAAAAGTCCTAAATATTTAGTTAACATTTTATTGGTCCCTGGTAACCAAGGAATAAGGCGCTTGACTGCAGGTTGGAGGTCGCAGATTTTTCCATGCTGAATTCTGCTCCAAACGGTCCTAGGGTTCAGCCAGTCCTTTGTAGAATGAGTATCGGATTTCTTGCCTGGCGCTAAAGGCGGACAAGTATTGGGCTGACCATCCGATCTCATCTCAGTTCCAGTTCTATAAAACGTTGACAGCCTTACCTCCAGCGTCCTCATGGGATGTACAACATATACCCTAGATCTATTTTATAGATGAGAAAGAAAGTGGAGCAAACAGTGATATTAGACAAGGAAATTAACGTGCGTTAGTACATTTTTACAGTAAAATAAACCAAAGAACGCACTTAACTAAACAAAACAAAACACAAATTCACTGAGCTATTTTTGATATTTGTGCTGGAAATCGAGGACAGCGCTGTTTCGAAGCTTTTTGGCCTCTCATCAGCTCGACCTATCCAGTGAAATGGGACGAATAGACAAAACGGACAAACATACAAATCAATGACCCCTGAAATACAAAGACATCAAAATAAAATCAAGAATAAAAAGAGGTAAATAGTGATATTATGAAGAAGTAATTAATAAATAATTTAATTAGGAAAATTATTATCCTTAAAAATAAAAAAATTATAATAAAAATAATTTATACTAACATTAATTCAATAGCATCTTAAAATAGGCCAACTAAACTTTAAATATTCCGAAAATATTTACTGCAGTCTTCCTGTAAAAAAAAATATTGTAATGGTATTTGTGGGAGAGTCTTGTAGAGCGAAGAAGCAACGAGTCAAGTTTGGAACTGAACTGAATTAATTTATTACATATAAAACATGGGTTTTTAAAGATTTTACAAAGTTGAATTTCATTGGATAAGTAATTAAAAATATACATAGTGATTGGACAAGAAACGTAACGAGCTTAATATTAATTAACTAATTAAACGGCTGTAACGGAAAAGAATTTAAAAATAAATAGAACAGCAATAATTAGGAAATAGAAAACGAATGATTTAAAATAAATAACGGTAAAGATAAAAATGAATAAAATACAGATATATATATATATACAGATAAATACAAATAAATGATTTCTAAAAATATTTACATATAAACTGTTACAATATCCTTATATAGAAAGCTAGTTGAAAATTTTAAAAAAGTCAAAATATTAACAGAATTATTCATATTCAAAATATGTGAAAATCTAAAACTTAAACAAGATCGAAATAATCATTTTATATATACAGTCAAACTCATTTCAATTAGATTTATATTTACAAAATAGAAATGATTCATAATAAAAATTCAAATCCTACTCGAAATAAATCCGCCACCAATAATATAAAAAATGTGAAGTAAATAATGAACATTTTAAATAAGAAAATAGGAACCATCATAAATGGAATTTTTTTTTTTATTGAATTTCGGAAAATTCTATATTTCTTTCTATTTCTAATCAAGAGAATCGATTTCCTCAACTAATTATAGTCTTACTAAATTTGCATAATTGTAAAAATATTTTCTTGCTAATAATTCAATTAAAAAACATTACAAACTGTAGCATCCAACTTGAATTTCTGGTCTCGAGAAGGGACGTGGCAGATGCTTGTAATTCTCTTTGTATAATATAAAACTCTTGAACGAAAAATAGATATTTCTTAAAAATGTGAACCGAGAATTAAGTAAACATTCTCAGAGTTCGGCTAATTTGCGATATTTATTTAAACTATTGACCATTTAAAGCCTCTTTACAAAGTTACTGAGCAACAAATAAATGATTATCTTGATAGAGACAGATTCAGACAGAAGCAGATAAAAAGACGGCGAATCTATTTACTCCAAACCTTTTTACAAATAATCTTATCTGAAAACAGCCTACCAAGAAGAAAAAAGATAGAAGAGAAACATCTTCGAATTTCCTTTGAGAACAGATAAGACGAGTCCATGCCGAACAAGATGAGGCATAGAAACGGACCTGGTTAAACAGTGGCTGCTCTAATCCCAGGCTATGTTCAACCGCTGACTACAATTTGGAACTGAGCTTTTCTCTAGGAAAGGGGCAAAGATTAGGTATCTTCTAAGGCTTTATTGCATCCATAATCGCGTAACTGTAACTATTTAGCTTCTGTGCGGGGCTAAAAGCGACCAATTAAGGACGGTTTCGCTAAGCCTAAGCTTTAAAACCACACCAGGAATCCAATGCAAGCCACCCTCAGCCAAGTTCATCTGCCTTTTAAAATTAACGCCCGCGCTGTATTAAGCGGCTCATTGCCTCTGACTCTTCCTTTATTCTATTTGTGTGAGATACTTTAAATAACGCTCAATTAAAATTTAAGCACACTTATGAAAGCGTAGATTATTTTTCAGCAGAAAGTGTATTATGTGTATGTCAGCATCAAGACAGCATAATGCTGATTTAAAGTTTTACTATAAAATTCTGGTTGACTTTGTAACGATATTTCAACTAGTTCAGTTTGTAGATATTTTGTATTTATTAAACAATTAACTTGTTGTAAAGAATGTTCCGGTTTTATGGTGTTAATCTGTTACAGATATAAGATTATTATCGTGAAATAGAAAATTCAAGGTGGATGATCAGTTTTATAGATTTTATTCTAAACGTTTATTCACATATTTCTCAATATATTAAATTTGTGATAAACATATTTTACTTATTTTGTTAATCATTACACTTATTAAGATTTAATTTAAAAATAATGTTAAGTAACGTTGCAATATCGTTAATCTATCATCATCATCATCATTATATATTATTTCTCAAAGGTGTATTTTTGTCGGAACGCCATATTTCCTTTAATACTTCATCAAAATCAATGATTGGGACATCATTTTGAAGATTACGTTCCCCGCTACTGACTAAAAATAAACAAATTGTTTAAAGTTAAAGCTTTCATTAAAAAACTTAATTTTAAAAACCTTTTTATAAAAATGGAGAAACGCTTTAACAGAAGCGACTTATTTTTCGAAACCGAAACACTGCAGCGTCGTAATTCAAATATATCCTTTTTTGAATAAAAATGCATTTTAAAATGATTTTCCATCGTTTATTTAATAAGAACACATAAAAAAAAAATATATTTTAATAAAAATTACGATTTATTAGAAAAAAATAAAAATTTGTCAATTTCTCATATATTATTTTTTAAAGGTTTTTTTTGTTTGTTTGTTTGTTTAGTTCCCTTAATACTTCATCAAAATCAAATGATTGAGATATCATTTTGAAGATTACGTTCACCGTTAATGACAAAAAAATAAATTGATGGTTTCGCTAAAAAACTTTATTTAAAAATCTTTTTATAAAAATGTAGAAGGCAATCTGTTCAATAATGTATTTCTACATTACCATTCGGTGTCTGAATTATGCGAATTATTACAATATACCATGTAAATATTCCAGTATACTAATATAGCGAATTATTTCAATATACCGTACGAATTATTCGCAAGGGTCAACCTTTTTATAAAAATGGAAAAGGCGCCAGCTATTGACAATGTGTTTAACTAACGTACGACAGCTGTTGGATTTGTTTATTATTTCTCAAAGGTGTTTTTTTTGGTGCGAATTATTCGCACGGGTCAACTAGTTACTATTTATATAGTTCAAAATGTCTTTTTTTTTTGCTTTATCTCCCATGTAAATTTGTAAATGAACTTGGATAAGTGACTAATGCTTGAATTATTGCAATTAGAATTGCTAATTTAGTATAGAGACTCTTGCAAATGTTTTTTTGTTCCAAAAAAATAACTAAGGAAAATGTAAAATGCCTAACTTAACATAAAACCATTGAGTCTACAAGGAAATGACAATGTAAGAGTCATATTCATTAAAATCATTACCATTAATAAGTAAATAAATGTTATCAAATAAGCAAACAGATAGAAACTAAAATCATATGTTTTAAAGTGGCCATCAATAAGTAAAATATATTTATCGTAAATTTAATATAGATTGAGAAAATATTTACAATGTGAATAACAACTTGGGTTTCCTACCTCAAAATAAACATCGAAAATTTGTATTATTTTAAAATAGGAACATTCTTGTATTCTAATAAAGTATTAATAATAAGTGAATTAACTTATACATTACTTACTGTAATGTACTTACTGTATTTTAGTTTGTATTCATGATTTTCAATAGTCAATTATTTCATCAAGTGATTCAAAGATTTCCACACAAATTGAAAATTAATGCACCATTTGTTGCTACTAGGAAGATTGGTGTCAACGAATAAAATTATTATTAGGATACATGTTTGCTTTTTTATTTTTTTAATTACGAAGCTCAAATTTGACGTTCTGTTAACAACAACATAAGCCGATTATATCTTTAATTTGCTTTTATTTATTTATCTATTTTGAATTGACCACAGTTATCTTTTATCTTCATTGGTTGGTTTTCTATCGCATTTTCTATTTGGTTCATCATAATCTGCTGTGGAGAGTAAATGCTAATGCTGAAATATTAAATAGTCTGTAGAAAATATTTCAAATAGCATTCAAAATAAATATAACTTCAAAACAAAAACAAAACAAAAAAACCAAAAAAAACTTTAATAAAATTCAAGCTTTAAAAAAATCAAATGATTTCAAATTTTGCCTTTTTTAATTAAAAAATACTGAATTAATTAAAAAGTACATTCTAACATTTTTAATAAATAAATATTTTTTAATAAATGAATTAATTAATTAAAAGTAATTAATATATAAACTTTAATTAAAAGTATATATTTAACAACACATCCCGATGTATGATTAGCAAGTTGTTGAAATAACTGAAAGCCTACTTTAAAATGATTAACCTTAAAATTTCATTATTATTATTTTACTTTTTAATTGTGAAAACGACAGAACCGAAAAGTTTGCAGTTACTTTGTAATTGTAATACCTACTGAATATAGAAGTACCATATTGTTATCTTCTGGAAAAAGTAGGGGAGACCGGGTCTAGTTTGCATAGATTTTGGTTTTTGATTTTTCTATTTTTTGTGCAATACTTAGGGGGATTCTGGTGAATGCGGCGGATAGCTTATGTTTTTGACTACAAAATTATGTAGGACCCATTAATTAAATCCATGTTTAGGTAACCCCAAAAACACTTTTCCTTAAAGCTTGCAACTATGCCAACTTACCCCGGGTGCGGGGCGAGTTGGCATAACGTGCTATGGATAGGGGTACTTGAGCAGAACACAGCAATTTTCGAGAAAAACATTTCATTTTATCAAAAATTTTATTTTAATAATACTTGAACAAAAAAAAACAAAACAACTGTTTGACAAATTAAATTAAATGTATGAACAAACAATGAATTCTTAGCTACCTATAGTTATTGTTTGATATCAAACACAAATGTAGGAGTTATTTGAACAGATGGGTTCAATTTTCGCAGAACTTTAGTTTGGTGGTACCAAATTGAGGCTTCCTCGTCTGGCCATCTCCAGTTTTTCCCCTTTTTTACCATTTGTCATAGCTATTCCAACTGACCCCTACCTAACTATGCCAACTAGCCCCACAGGGATTTCCAAAACAAAATGGATACCACATAATCCCAAACATCAGAAACAAAAGATTATGATACATGCATGCAACCACAGTTATCCACTCTTTCGAGAACCGCCATCAACAGTACCTTAATTCGATCTACATGTTCACCAGAACAAAAAAAATTACGATGAAAAAATTTACTTACCAGTCAGAAAAACAGTGAAACAGGAGTCACTTCCTTCGTGACGCTTCCAAGCAAACTACAGTCACAGTGGATGGTGCACCTTTACATACACTTCCCACTACCAAGATGTCAGCGCTCTAGCTATACGGTGGCAGAAGCTGTGTGCCAACTAGCCCCTTATGCCAACTGACCCCGGTCTCCCCTAATTAAATTCACATTACTTACTTAAATTGTTTAATTCGGATTAATTTTAATCATATTAAATCACGCAAATTAACAGACTAGCTAAAAGGATTAATATTCATTGTTGACACATTAAAACCATTGTTTAGGTTTTGTCGCCTTCTCGTGCTTGTTTCTCGACATGGATTCATTTGCAAAAGATTTCAAATGTATCATAGCAATTTTCAAGAAGATACATCCATCGGTTCAGAAGTTGGGACACACAGACACAGTGATTTGATGAGCCTCAATTTTCTGGGAAAGTAGCTAAAAAATATGTCACAATGAAGAAGCTTGATTTTTCAAATCAACCTGTAAATTGTATTCCACTTTACTCACCGTGAGAGAACTGGAGCAATACTGACAGGGCAGCATGTCAAGTGATGTCGTGAATTCCGAAGAAGATATTTATTTGTTTGTTTCGTTTTTTTTTTTTTTTTGTTTGTTTCTTTTTTATTTAACCTCTCCCTTTAGGAAATATAAGTGAATAGTAAATTATAATGAGCTTACAAATCTTTTTATTTTGTGGCCTTTTTCTCTTCATAATACACTACAATCTCGTTTATCCGGACTCACTGGGACCAAAGGCAATCCGGAAAATCGAAAATCCGGATAACCCGGATAATATGGGTAATAAGCAAAACAAATCCTTAAATAAACAGACTTACCGTTTATTACGATAAAAACTATGTTTTGTAGCTTCAACGCCCTGTGACACTAGTAAAGCTTTCTTAAACTCGACAAAAAGCATTTTATTACCATAATTTATTGTACAATCTATGCAGGAACTGTACATTTAATCAAAATAAAAAGCGAATGTTTGGCATACTTATAGTTATGTTCTTGTTATCATAGTTAAAATTATTATCTATGTGAACATTAAATAAATAAAAAAAAATGTCTACAAATCTGATCCGGATTATCCGGAGATCCGGATCAACGAGGGCCGGATAAACGAGAATCTTTCCTATAATAAAAAGAAATTAATTTTAAGTATATTCCTTTACCATACCAACTATTATCAAAAATATTAAAAATATTAAATCGTTGACCAATTTTCAACAACTTTCTCTAGAAAGATTGACGTAAGTGTTGATAACCACAAAGCTATTTTCATCAACACGCACTGAAAACAAGATCTTGATCTTTTAATTGCGTTACTAAATTTTCATCGCAAGTTTAACACAAAAACTAATTACGCTCACAAGTCGAAAGATGGTAATTCTGGGTGCTAATGATTTAATTGCGTAAATATCTTCATCATTCGAATGTCTTCAACATAAAAATATAATTAATAGACCACCACGCTCTCGTGGTCAGGCTACAGGTCATGCAATTTAATATCCTTTTTATGGAACTATTTGGAGAAAATCACTTGAGCAGCATGTGGTCTTTTGGTTGTTTTCACATCATAAAGCAATAAATCAGTTCTGTTGGCGTCTAATTACATTTTATGACGACTGCGATCGTAAAGCTATACTCTATAATGTTTAGGAAATTAACGATTGATTATTTTTCTTTTCTTTTTTTAATATCTAAATTTGGATAATTCCAGAGGGAGGGTCGATGCTTTCTTGGGAATCCTAGGAAATTACATAAAATTTATTGGGACTTGCTTACAGTAATTACATTATAAATTATGTTGATTATGATTATAGTTATTCAAGTTGAAGTTTTTGCCTTTAAAAAGCAGCAATTTATACTTGTAAAATACTAATAAAAGTTTTCTTAATAATAGTTAACTATAAATTAATTCTTATCAGTTAGTACCTTGTAATTTATAATCTTATCGTAATTATGTCAACATTACTATTCATTTCTCATTTCAAAATTACATTACATTTTTACTATTAGTTCCTAGACAAAACATCCGGCGTTGTCCAGGAAAGTGCAATGTTTTGTCTTTCTTAATTATTGCATACAGTTTTATAATCTAAAAATTTTCCAAAATGCTTTCGAAATTGGAAGCATATTATGCAGCATAAGTCGGAGAAAATAGTACAAGGTAACAGATTACGTAGATGAACGTACATGTATTATAGACCAAAAAAAAAAGTTTGTGAAAAGTTTTCGTCTTTACTGGCGATTCTGTGGAAATGGTCATTTGTAATGTGGTTCATTTTTCCGTCGGTTTCATTATGTTTCTCCCAAACAGTACGTCGGAAAAGAAAAAAAAACTTCAGTAGACAATCGCAGGGAATTGTTGGTTCTTTTTTGTGTACGGATAGATACAAATATTTATTAACAATTAAACACATAGCTTAGAATAGTCATATTTTGTTGGAAGATTACGGGGAAGGAACAAATATAGCATATCTTTCATTAGACGCTAATATCTCTCTCTCTCTCTCTCTCTCTCTCTCTCTCTCTCTATAAATATATATACATTCACATTTTTACAGTCGATTGGATTCCCATTATCTTTTTATTGTGAAAATTCTCAATTTTTACTTATTATCTTCTCTAATGTAGTTTCCAATTTCAATTAGAGGCCTTCTAAACGATGTAAAAGCAAATAACGAGGATAGCACTCAAGAGTTACTCTATTTCGTTTCACGATGGAAGTTTAACTTCACAACAGAAATAAAAAAAATAAAAACGATTTTTTTGTTTAATAATTTAAATTCGTACCCTAACTCCAGTGACTAATAATATATACACATATATTTAA
Source organism: Thereuonema tuberculata (assembly GCA_023159025.1). Taxonomy (NCBI): domain Eukaryota; kingdom Metazoa; phylum Arthropoda; class Chilopoda; order Scutigeromorpha; family Scutigeridae; genus Thereuonema; species Thereuonema tuberculata. The sequence continues at coordinate 202,280,300 of JAFIDM010009631.1, forward strand.
TATTTAAGTATACATTACGCAGGAACAGCAAAATCTGAAGATGATTTTCCTTGTTGTATTCAACATTCAAATTTTACCTCACCTCTACTTAGTTATTGCAATTTCCTTTCTTTCACCACTGAGTACTCAATAATAAATACTATTATTAATAAAACAATAAAGAAATAACAAGGATATTAATATATTCGCTTAACACCAAAGTAAACGACTATGCAAAATAAATTTTGCTATAAAATTGGAGACATTGAGACAGGCAATGTAAAGGAAACAAAGAATTTAAAATTTCGTAGTTAAGGAACTAGAAATAAAATATAATAAGGATTTCGGCTCTTTTTTTACGCCATACCTCAACGATATCATGACTTTATAATTGACTAGCAAAAATATCCGTGCTTCGCGAAGATTAAAAAAAAAAAGAGTTGTTCTCATGTGGATGACGAAGCAATTGTAATTGTGTGATCACTTTGAAACTTTTCAGTTGATAAAAAAAGGCACGTGGTAGTTACAAATTATGTTATTTAGATTTTGACAAAGAACACTCATATCAAATGTTTTCAAATAAAGAGGTTTCTGAGATATGCGTACCCTTCAAAAATGGTTGACCCCCCTCCTCCCCGTTTATACCCCTTAGTCCGGATCCGACTTTTCGTTGTTCATTCACTATTCTGGGATGCATGTAATCTCTGTGCCAAATTTGGTAAAGATCCGTTGAGAAATGGCGACATTGTTTCAAGACAAACAAACAAACATCCAAACAAATATACACACACTCGCGCTTATTACATAGATAAGGTTAACAGGTCATTGAAAAGCATTACATTGATAAAAATGGTTTACAGTAGGCAAATAGCAGAAGACTTGTGTATCTACAAAAACATCGCTGATGACTGGGAAGAGGTTATCAACGCAACAAATTGTTAACAAGAAAACAGGGAAATCTGATTGAGATGAAATTGGGTTAAGGATTAACATTTACTAACACATTCATAAAAATTTGAAGTAAATAAAAAAGGAAGAAAGGAAGGTAATGAAATCATCAACATAAAAAGAGCAATGACTTATTTTGCTTGTTGGATGATGTTAATGATTTTTATTAATGGCAAGTCCTGCCACTCAAAATTACAGGATACATCATTTTATGGGAATGAATGACTTTTCTCCAGCCAATCAGAGTGCTTCCTTGTTGCCTTTCGAGATATGAACCGGCTTTTCGGATTTCTAAATTCTGTGTAGCGATGGTGACATTTTCACTAAAAAAAACCTCGATTTTACATTGTTGTTTTTTTGTTTTTTGTTTTTTGTTTTTTTTATCTAGGCTATGTATTCATCCACTGTAAATCTAAACGTCTCACATAATTGTACCCCAATAAAGAAACAGTATATTTTCAACTTTTGGTGCACTGTATTATTAATATCTTCTATATTATTTTACATTTTTTATTTTATTCTATTCTATTTTAATTGTCGGTATTTTCCCGAAGTAATAATTTAAATATGAAATCTTTTTATTAGATTTTTATTTTCGGAGGCGATAGATCTGCTTTACGATTGCAAAGTATCATGATCTTTACTACTTACTTGTTTAATTGCTAATACAAATCATTTGATATGATTTATTACTTTTTAAAATTCCTATCACCGAAATACGTAAAAATTCTGTTTAGATGAAGTCAGAACAAAAGAATATCAAAAACATTTACGCTAGTAAAATATCAGATGTTTGATTAACTTTTTTTATTTATAATAAAAAAATAATATTTTTAAAACATTTTTAAGAATTGCATTGATTGAAGAGATCAATAATTAGAAAGAATTGAAAGATAAGTGGAAAGAATAAAGAGCTTTAAAAATCAGGAAATGTCATAAAGGCCAGCATGAAATTGCATTTCGAGGAATGCTACCACGCCGTGATTTCGATCGCAATTGAAATCGGATACAATTACAAAGATCTTGAAAACTTTCCTTTTAGACTCAATCAAGTTCAATTACTGGATAATCCAATCAAAAGTCAGATTCCGTTGCACATTCCGTTTCCTATTGAGCGGAGATCGATCAATCGAATTATTATGATTAGACACCATTAAAAATTCAAAATCGGCTGCTTTGGGGCCTCGTGGTCGTTCTGTATTGAAACGAGATTCTGTCGTGTTTAAGGGAAAACCGAATTTTAGAGGCCACTTTGGTTCACTGAGTTGGGTAGCGATCAAGAGATACTGATAGGGGGGAGGGGGGTAGACACTAAAGTTTCGGCAGAGGAGAAGAGGTCTATTATCCACGACCTCTTTCTTGGAATTATTTCGTCGGGAGTTGCGAACGGTTCTGTCGGACTGAAAGAGGGCGCCTTTGGGCGATAGAGACGAACAACAGGGTCCTCGCAGGGCGACGCCGAGACTCAACCATTTGCAGCTTTATTGGCCATCTGAGATTCTCTTAATACGCTGACCCTTCCGTTAAACGCGAAGTCCTGAGTGTATTTTATGCCAAAGCGAGCTAACGAATTTAACGACTCAAACGAGACGCCCAAAAGGACACAGGCGCTCTTAAATCTGATCCAAAGACAAAAGAACGTCTACTTAGCCTCCTTGGCTGTAAAGGACTTACGTACGCTATTTTACTAAAAGGATATATTAGCTTCTAAGGCTGCTTTATTGCCATAATTTATGAATTTTCTGTTACGTCGTTATTTACAGCTTACCTTTGCGCTTAGAAAGCACAAATGTTTCAGGAATTTGCAAAGGAATGCAGATGGCTTGCAGTGTCTTTGAAACAATCTACTTTTCTGTGAATTAATACTGTCTCATTTTTAACATCAAATCTTACTTTATTTCCTGTATAAGTAAAAAAAATTTAAAAAAAACCTTGTTCTGAAACTGAAAAAAAAAGTTTTGAATACATTATTTGATTTTTTTTTAAGTTTTAAGAAAACATTCAAACATTCAAATTAAATTTTTATATCATTGTGAGTAGGCTATCAAAAAAATATTAAAAATTTTGTTTATTCTTATGGTATTTTTTTTTCAAAAAGAAATATCGTTTCATAAACCGGGTAATCCAAATTAAAGAGATGTTTAGACCTCTCTTTTGGAAAAACTATAGAAAAAAAAACCAAGATAATTAATGCTTTAGGCAGTGTCAAAAACAAAGCGGCCCCATAATATGCACCATTTTATGAACAAACTTTTATAAACAAAACTTTATCGGAAGCGACCACTTTTGATCCCCCCAACTTCCGGTCAGGGAGTGGTCACCTATGTTTTGATGCTGAACACAATGGTGAAGGTTTCGGTCCCCTACGTTTTACAGGCAAGCTGTAACCTAGGGGCCGCTAACATTGATTTTATGCTGTCTGGATGGCACACTCTGTAGCGGCCAAACGGTTAGAGATATTCGAATGAACCTTCGCCATTGTGTTCAGCATCAAAAAGTAGGTGACCAAGTGTAAAAAATCAGACCTCTAGGACCACTCCCTGATCCCCAAGACGTTTTCTTTCTTTTAAAAACGCCTTTAAAAGAAAGAAAATGCCTTGGTGGGTCAGGGAGTGATACTTGAAATCTGATTTTTTTATACGTGGTCACCTACTTTTTGATGCTGAACACAATGGTGAAGGTTTCATTCGAATATCTCTAATAATCGTTTGGCCGCTACCGAGTGTGACATCCAGACAGGATAAAAGCAAGAGCTGTCCCCTAGCGGTTTTATAGGTAAACTGTAACTAGGGGCCGCTAAAAAAGAAAAAAACAATAGTTCAAATTTCGGCCGCTAAGGGTGAATTGTGGCGCTGCTGTTCCGTATTATGTATATTGCCTAACTTCTCTAACAAATATCGATTAAAAAAAAA
>JAFIDM010009631.1:202284538-202296286 GCA_023159025.1 Thereuonema tuberculata
TTGTATCACAAGTTGCGAAACTCTGTCTTTGAACACGATTATGTTCCGAACTTAACCCGTGATAAACGAGGCTCTTTAAGTAGCGCTACAGCCAAAAAATCAAGGAGTTCAGATTTGGTGGCCATGCCGTGAGAAATGATCTGCTAATTACTCTGCCATCCGAAAATATTCGCTATAGTAAGGCTTTCACAGGTAAAGTTATGCGAGGAGGTGCATCATCTTGCATGAAGATTGTGGTGCCAGCACAATTTCTCTGTTCAAGTGATGGAATGACAAAACTAAGCATATTGGCATATCTGGAGCCATTCACAGAATGGCCCGATGATATGCTTTCTTCAAATAAGTAAGAACCAATTTTGAAGGATGCAGTGAAGCCACACCAAACCATTACCTTTAATGAATGCAATGGAATTTGATGATGATGATGATGATGTCGTGTGGATTACTGTCAGAGCAAATACGGCAGTTAAAGAGTGTTTAAAGCACCATTCAAATGGAAATGAGCCTCATCACTCCCTAGTACTCGCCAAGGCCATGCATCATCCACCATCATCCAAGCGACGAATGCCAAGGCAAATATTTTCTGCTTATCATAATCACCAGAAACCAATTGTTGACTGTGGGATATTTTGTAGGGGTAACACCTCCAGACATTTCGCAGAACTCTTTCCGTGATATTGCACGTACACTACTGCTACCATGTACATTTGCGATTCCCTGATCCACTACTGCAGTTCGTTTGTTCTCTGCAGTCCACTTGCGACCTCGTCAGGGTATTACAGCAAAAGTTTCTGTCTCTTCAAAACGAAAAATCATTTTTCGAAGATTAGTAATCATAAACCTTTTAAATGCCGAAATGCCTTAAGTGCATTAGAAGCATTACTGTTTCGTTGATAGCTGTTTCGTTGATTGCTGTTTCGTTTAACAAGTAACGCACGATCCGGTAAGATGACTTTCATGACTCTGCACTAGTCGTGGATTTGTGATAAATGCTTTGCGACTCCTTTTATAGATGGAGGTTGTTCTATTTCGTTGCAACATGCAAATTACAGGAATAGCAGAGCCACAGTTCACACTTAGCGGTCGAAATTTTTCTATTTTTTTTTTTCTTCAGAAATCGAAACCGCACATTCAGGACAGTATGTGTATGGAATTTGGTTGCGATTCGCCCAGTAGTTATTCCTATAGAGAGGTCTAAATACCTAATCTTTTATTTTGATCATCCGGTACAATTTATTTCTGTGTAGTTATTTCTTTTCTTTTGTAAGTCTTACTGGGTTCCCAAGGATTCATTTAAATAAGCTAAACAATGTTCCTTTTTTTTTTTTGAAGTAAGAAAAAAACCAGATTAATAATAGAAATCTTCTCATTTGTGATTATTTTCTAAAAACTATTTTGTATTTTCTACATTATCTGTAATTATTTTGCACAGATAAATAAAGATGCAAATCTATACCTCTTGTTGAAAATCAACATTGTCTTCGGTCATGAAATATCAAATCTTAAATATAATTTCTAGATGAGAGAAGATTTTTAATTAAATTTTTGGAATGTAATTTCAACATATTCAATATTTGAAATTTTTTGAGATGATGGAATAATTTTAAATTAATTGCTATTTAAAACATTAATTTTACTATAAATATCAATATAATTATATTTTTGTATATTTTTAACAGGAAAACTAAGAGATCTCTAGGCCTACATCTCTTTACATTCTCAAATGGAAATGGAATTGTTCAGGAATACAGCGATGCAAACATCAAAGAGAAAATGCTGTGGCAACGCATTTTGATTGAGAATCCTCAGTAGTTGGGAATTCACAATACTGACAAACATTTAACATCAAAATTGTGATATCAAAAATGATATAAATTACAAAAATAAAAGAACATTAAATTCATTTAATTTACAAAACTAAGATATTTAAGAAGAAAAATAAGTATTTGAATTTTTAATTTATTATTAAAAACAAAAACAAAAAATAAAGAATGGGAATTCTTTTTAAGTAATTGGTACTACTTAAAGATTTTAATTTTAAATTAGGAAACGTGTCATTGTCCAAACTAGGGTATATATTTATAATAAGCTTTAGGTTTATTGAAGACTTAATATTAAAACATTCATTAAGAATCTCTCAAAATCCAAGGGATTTTCTAAAGTGATCTCAAAAGAGCGAATTAATTTAGCATCTGAACTTATTAGTTATCTGTCATAACAAGCTTTAAATTTATCACCTTATTTATCAAAGATTTTTTTTTTCAAAGTTATTCTCAAGCATTTTATTGTAAAGCAAATTTATAAAAAATGCAATATCAGATCAGTCAAGCCGTACTACAAAGGATATTTACAGTATTAACTTTTCCAATATTTGACAGTTGTTTATTTTCTTAGAAAATATTCCATATGATTCCAGATATTCGAATTTTAAAATTATGATAAACACCATTGAATGATGTTTAAAATTCGAAAACATAAACAAATGAGTTTACATTATCATAGTAAGAGATCTTCGCCATTTATTATATATTTTTCTTTCGTTTTGCGATGATTAATGAACAAGCATCGTTTCGAATATATTGAAAAAAAATAGAAGCTTGTAAAAACGACTTCCGAAAAAGAAAAAAAAAAATATATCTTCAACTTGATTTCTTTCAGATGAAGATAAATAAAAATAAGACAATGTATTTCCATAATCGATAATACACATTTAGGTTGGTTTGAGTCTTTTCCTGAAGCATCAAAAAATGATATCCATCTTGTTTCTGGCTTCCTAACGATATCCTGCTTTTCAGAATAAAAACGCTGAAGGGAAAATGGGAAAAACACGACGAGGAAAGTCTAACGTTGGTTTCGCATTAGACTGCTGCTTCTTGCCTACAAAAATAAACCGGCACGCGCTGTTCTCTGTCGTGGTTTTATCAACACCAACGTGAAAGGCAATCAGAACTCTGCACCGGGGACGATTTTCATAAGTGTTCTTGATTTTTCCATTCCGACTCTTCTTTTTTTCTTTGCGACGATCGCTATCGAAACAAAAAGAAGATGGCATAGATATGCGCAGGAAAGGAAAGTGTTATTGGTATCTGTGACTGACATCCCCGTCTGGATACCATAATCATCTCCGACTATAACGGAAAAAAACGACGACGTGAAAATATAGGAAGGTGAAAAAAAAAGGAGGAAAAAATCAGAAGAAAAAAATTATGAAACGAAAGAGAAGATGAAGACAGGAAAAAGAGGGGAAACAACGAATGTATATAGGATCTTTCTGGTAGTTATCACCTTGCAACCGCGGGTTCCTTTTTTGACACTTAATTTCCTCCCGAGGATACGGAAAAGGAAAGATGTTGCCTCCCTTGCACTGCCAATTCCCCCTACCCTTCTCTCCGATACACAGCCGGATAGAAAGGCGACCTATTCTTCAACTGTCAGGCTGCCAGTGGACTACAGATTCCGTGGAAGATGGACACAGCATTTCCTCTTGGAACACAAAGCGTGTAGCGAGAAAACGCTCAAACTGGACCACAACTAAGAAAGCAACCTCAAGATAACATTCATCCGAGTTAGCTATTGATGGCCATGCAAACACAACATTTTAGTCAAAGTTCCGTAAATAGAGAAAAGCCTAAGATTCCTGAATGGCTTAGAATTTCTAATTATATGTCAAACTTTATTAAATACGTAGAAGTTCACCAAAATTTCAACTTTGAAAATTTTCCTACTTCACTAGCCATAAGTAAAAGACTTAAAAAGTTAAAGTTATACCATTACAAGAACACGATTTATTCCAGAAAATCTCAAAACTACATTTACACCGTATCTTATGTAAACTTTGATTATTAAGTTTGATTATTTGACAGAAAAACAAATAAAAAAGATTAAAAAAAATAAAAAAATTCAAAACAGCACATTTTTATAAAATAGTTCAATATTTAAAATCTACATTTCATCATATATGTATATTTATTGCAGCTTATATTTTTATATCCAACTTATATGTGAATTGTCTTAAAAATTGCTGTGAACTGATCATGTAAATAAAAAATAAAATCTAATAACAATAATTTACAAAGGATCTTAGCAATTTAATTTTAATGTTTACAATGTTCCTTAATATGTTACAAAGAAAAAAAAAAGTTTGAGAAAAAAAATAGTGGGATTAAATTGAAACATACTATTCTTTCGTCCGTCCTCTATAATCAAGATACCCTGATTATCAAAACTTATTGATCCTAGAAATATCAAGTTCTCAAATGAAAGGCATCTATTGGATTAATATATAAGTGCAACTTGGATAATTCGAAGCTGAAGGGACCACTACAAAACTTCGAATTATCCAAGACTTCGAATTAAAGAAGTTACATCTTTTAACTTTAATTTCAGGTCCACTGAATGCTTGAAAAGATTATTCTGTAAAATAAGTAAATATTTATTCAGAAAGATCATGGTATGAAGACTTAATGTATGTAAACAAAATAAGATTTACATTACTTAAGCTACAGTACATATTACATTCAATACAGGAAATTATAGTTTTTCAATAAATTGTGCAATGTCTGATTGTTTTGTAGAATTCAGTCGCATAAGGTTAGCAAAATCATCAAGATGTTTAGTGAACGGAAAACAGCTTCACTTACGTTGGTTTGTCAATGTACCGACGAAATTCGCCCAAATGAAAAAGTGCCGATAAAACGATGAAGGGATTGGCATTTCGTCTTCACACCCTTTTCCACCTTGCGAATGACGGCGACCTTTTCAGCGAACGTTAAATTCTTGTACACGCATGGTCTACTGAAAGACATGGTGACACTGACAGCAGGAAGCTCGAATGGCGTCTGAAGCGTCACGTGTCGAATGGCGTCACGTGTCGAACGTTGACGGGAAGGAGATTTCAGTTATCACGTGTCGAATTTCTTAACGATGAAACGCCAAAAAGTCGTTATGGTTCGAAATTTTTTATAAAAAAACTTCGCATTAAGGAAGTTGAACTTCGAATTATCCACGATTTTTTAACATTGATTTAATAAGAAGTTCAAGGGGCTAAGAGAAATCTTCGAATTAACCACGATTTTGAATTAAAGACGCTCGAATTATCCAAGTTACACTGTAATTGGTTGATAGTGAATGACAGGTTGTATTTTACCTTACCCTTAAACTATCGGAATAACTCAAGAAAGTAGGCTGAAACTTTAGTAGATTAATGTTAGTCAATCCTATTAATGTCAAAAATAACATATTTACATATTAATGATGCAAAATAATTTAATATTTAACTCAGGCCCTCCGAATTTACAGTGCGATCGTGAACCGAGGTAATATGTAAATGTACGTGTGTGTGTGTGTGTGCATATATGTTTTTTTATGTGGATGTAGGTATTTGTGTATATGTTTGTTTTGAAAATTACCTACATAATGTACCGGTACTACGGCTTCAGATATTGTGGATGAGATCCACAACTCTTAATGGAAGACGTGTTCCACTATTCATTTTGGCAGATAATTGAACCCATTTGTTCGGTGTAAAAGGAATCATCAATAAATGAATCTTTCCATGAATTTCGTCGAAAATGCCAACTTACAAGTTTTTTATTCTGGGTACATTTACTAAGTTTAAATACATTAAAAAAAGCTACAGATTTTCGAGATGGATTACATTTTTAAATAAATAATTTATCTAGAATGGATTGATAGGTATTAAGAACGATTTCTAATTAATTGCTTACATCTTTTTCTTATAAATTACTTTTTAATTATTTAAGTGATAAGAATTTTTGAATACATAAAATAAATAAACAATAATGGATACGTGAAACAGTACAATGAAAAAAATGGAAAATCTTAATATTTAACAATATTTATAGAAACGGAGACTAGGTTAAAATTCCGAGACTTAAAGTTACTTTTGGCCAATCGCCAAAGGTAAGGAAGGATTATAGGATTACTATACGCGTTTCTATTCAAATGTGAGTGTGAATTTGTAACCTGTGAACAAATTCACTTCGAAAGTAGATATACATATTTATGAACATGAGATTATCTCTCCTGTATTTTGAATTGTTTTTCTTTAATCAATTTCAATTAAATTTATTGAAATACAGCGACCTAAAGACCCGTGATTCTATTGTATAAAAATAATGGCATCCTATTTAGTCTTGCAGATGCTCATGATTCAAAATGCAAATAGAAATATGAAATTCAATATAACGGTTCATAGTTCAAAATTTATTAAATTTGCTCTGAAATATTTTTTCAAAATAAAATGAAAGGAAAGGCTTTTTAAATAAATATAATAATTGCGACAAATGAGACTAGCGGCGTCTCGATTTTGAAACAAATGAACCAGCATTTTACGGTATTAGGCTCTTAGTTCTTTAAGAAACTGCTTGTTAAAATTTCCAACATAGGTCGATAACATATTTTTTTTCCATTGACCCAAACTGGTTTCTTCCAGCGTGCAGTTTGACGCCGAATCAATAATGCCATGAATAAACATCAGTCCATTTTTTTTATAGCGACGAAAAAACTAAAAGTTTTCTGGCGTCATTGATGTTATCCCTATGGAGATGGATAACCTTTCCCATAAATGAAATAGGAAATGCTTAGGTATCTGCAGGTTACAACTCGCTTCCTTAGGTTTACCTAAAGGATATCCCAAACACTAACATTCGACCATAAAATAGAGAACGCCATAAAATTCTATTTTCCTTCATCGTAAACTTTTAGTACAAGAATTTCCACTCAGAAATTTGATATTCAGATTGAACAAGAACCTTGAAGAATAGCTGCTAAAATCAAGAACAGAATATATAAAAAAAATCAGAGATATTAATCTATGCAGTCTGAGTTGATTATTCATAGTTAAAGTTAAGTCGTAACTAAATAATGTCCCTTCTTTTGTGGATTTTCTGGGTGTATTTTAAACAGGATCAAGATATAAATAATCTCTCAGTTGCTTTTGTTATTTCCATTTTTTTTATTTCACAATGCCAGTACAAAAGATTCTTCAAATGACAACTGGAAATTCAGAATAAAAGTGATGCGGAAGCTATATCTGCGAATAACAAAGAAAACGTATAATTTCAATTGGATTTATATCTTTTGGGCATAATAGGTTTGTGGTAAACATGGAAAAAATGCCAGAAGCGAAAAAAGAAACAAAAAGTCTATTAGTTACAAGATTCATTGTAGACGGTAGAGAATAGTTGCAGATAAAAGAATATTGAAAAGTAAGGGACTATCGAATATATTTCTACGAAACAAAGGAATACAAAGGAATACAAATTCTTTATTCGTATGCTTAGTATAAATCAATGATTTATTATCCGCAAGCTTTTGAGCATTTCTCTCCAATGTTTGAGGTTTTTCTTAAAAATAAAGAAGATTATTTGAAATGAAATTAGAAATGAGCAGTTAATAATACATTAATTTTTTATTACTATTTAACCCTTAAGTGAACACCCACACAGGATTTACTTGTACTTAAGTTAGAAATCCACAATAAAATGAAAAGAAAACCATTAGTTTAAAATTATTTAGAGCTTCGTTAATCATTTAGATTACTTTTCCTAAAGCTCCATCGGTTCAGTGGCTGAAAGTATATTAATTAAGATATTGGCCCAATTCGTAGCATTGATACAAAGACTTGGCAAGTTTTGAATGCAATAATGTATTGATGTATTAATAATGTATTTGAATTGTATAACTTTAAGTTTTAAGTTCTTAAACGAACTGTAGGCAAGCGTTGATAATTCTCAGAGTATAGAACTTCTTTGAGATTAAATAAGGCATTTTGTGCTCTAGTTCAATTGACTTCCTGTTCATCTACTTCTAAATTTTAGCTTACAGTGACGTTTCTGATGTAGAGCACGGCTCAGAGGTTTTAAGCGAAATGGGAGAATGTTTCCTTAAAGCTCCCGTAATCTCGACCTTAAACGGTGGGGGATGAATATTGAATTGGCCACGTGCATGGCTTAATACAATGCTGGCAAGGTGAGCTAACGGATCCCGAGTGACTTATCGTCTCAGCTCCGTGACCCCATTTAGCCGAGATAAATGTCTGATAAAATTATGATTTCTCACATGAAGCCCGCCGTAATGGCCGACGCTAATGAGAGAAGATAGGACTAACGCGCCCAGCTAAACTTCCGGGAGCGATGCCTTACACCCTAATTCGCGATGATAAACAAAGGGCGGAAAACTGACGGGGCCAAGTGAATGCGCAAGGGCTAACATCACTGGGCAGGAATCCTTCAACACTCACAAACTGCGTAGAAACGGTTGAATTCCCAAAGAAGACATTAATGTCGGCAATATCAAATAGCTACACTGAATTAATGAGGAGAATTAGTTACGGTCAATTACCACTTGCAAATATATCATTCCGGGAACATAAAAGGGATTGCCAATAATGGTTCTCTTTACTGCATAAATCCACTTACGAAAAACACCCAAATAATATCAATTAGACGTAGGAGTCTCGATGAAAATGCTTTCATTACCAAAGCACTCCATTTCTACAAAAACTAAGAAAAGCCAAAGGCTAAGATTGGTGTGCGTTTGTTACAACCTAATTATCAAAACTACCGGACCAAGGTTTTTAAGAAATTATCTAAATAATTCAGTAATGACTAAACTTAAAACCATGAATGTTTTTTAAATTAGGCTAACTTTACTCGCAAACTAATATTAATATAAAATGATTAATCAATTATATTGACAAACAACATACATTTGTGCTTGCGGATATCATCTGTAAGTATGTAATCTATAAACCTACAGCATGTATAATATATCTGTAAGTATATAATCGACAATCCCAATAGTATATACATAACATATATGCAAGTATATAAATAAAATCCCAATAATTTTAATTATTTTAATTTTCAAGCCCGTTACAGAAATTCAATATTCTAAATTTTTAAAGCATTAATAATAACTAGTTGCAACCCGTGAAATATTCACGGAAGTAAAACAAATTCCACATTTTGAAATACCGTGCAATTTCTCAAAAACACAAGATTGAAAAAGATGTTCTAAGCTCATTTTTCGAAAGGAATAAAATATATAAACCCCTGGTGCATTCAATCTATTTGTAGCAGACATTTGTACATTCAATACAAATTCTACATACAGATTTTGTCATTTATTACCGAGACCTTCAAAATAAGCTATCATTCTCATGTCTCCGTCACATTTTCAGCATGATGGTTAAAATTTCGTGCTTTTCCTTGTTGAACATTTCTTGATAGTTGATTGATAAATATAAAGAACTGAAAACTTTTAACATCTAGATTGATGAATTATTTAATTCTCAAAAATCTCTTTATATACCGTACGATGTTTTGTGTATAAACATTATTATTGTTCAATTTTAATCGTTCATAAAGTTTTCTTTGGAGACTTGTTTCGGAGATATTGACTTTTAAACATTTACCTTAACCAATACTGGAATTCTTCCTACATTTATTTGCTGAACTTGTACAATGGCAATTACATAGTGCCACAGCGCTGACCGAAAGACCATCATTATACGATTCTTGATTTTTTAATATCAATATGCTTTCCTGGCACTTTCGGCGAAATAAGTTAACCTCTTGCCCTAAAATAATAGGTTCCTCAGTAAATTGAGCCTATGAGAGAGTGCCCCACAATGCCTTACAGCGGCGAAGGAATTATTTCTAGTTCATTTTTTTTATTATTCACTAAGTGAATAGATGCAAAAGTTTATAATTTGTTTACATTTTTTACATTTACTTTTTAAATAAAAGTATTTTTTTTTACTTGTTTTTGAATTAAAAATTTTAGAATGATTTAAAATAATTAAAGCTTATTTGGTTTTGTGTAACATTTTAAGTAAGTTAAGTATTGAACAATGCACCAACTTTTAATCAACTAATTTTTCTTTTCAAAAAGTGTATTTTAAAATTAAAATACGCTATTTGTTAGTGTATTTTTAAAATTACACATGTTAAAATTAAACATGATGCTAATTAGATTCTACAGGATGGCCGGGAACTTCCTGTACCCCTTAAAATAATAACATAATAGGGGGGTATGGGAACCTTCCGCCACCCTGTGTATGAAAAAAGAAGATATCGAAGACCAACCAAAACCTGGAAAGATTAAATTAAGATTTACAGCAAAATTAGAACTTCCAAAAAAACTTAATATCTAGACGAAATTTGTATAGCAACAGAATTAGGGGAGACCGGGGCTAGTTGGCATAGATTTTAGTTTTTGATTTTTCTATTTTTTTGTGCAATACTTAGGGGGATTCTGGTGAATGCGGCGGATAGCTTATGTTTTTTACTACAAAATTATGTAGGACCCATTAATGAAATCCGTGTTTAGGTAATCCCCAAAACACTTTTCCTAAAAGCTTGCAACTAGGCCAACTAACCCCGGGTGCGGAGCGAGTTGACATAACGTGCTATGGATAGGGGTACTTGAGCAGAACACAGCAATTTTCGAGAAAAACATTTTATTTTATCAAAATTTTTATTTTAATAATACTTGAACAAAAAAAAAAACTGTATGACAAATTAAGTTAAATGTATGAACAAACAATGAATTCTTAGCTACCTTTAGTTATTGTTTGATATCAAACACAAATGTAGGAGTTATTTGAACAGATGGGTTCAATTTTCGCAGAACTTTAGTTCGGTCGTACCAAATTTAGTCTTCCTCGTCTAGCCATCTCCAGTTTTTCCCCTTTTTTACCATTTGTCAAAGCTATTCCAACTGACCCCTACCTAACTATGCCAACTAGCCCCACAGGGATTTCCAAAACAAAATGGATTCCACATAATCCCAAACATCAGAAACAAAAGATTATGATACATGCATGCAACCACAGTTACCCACTCTTTCGAGAACCGCCATCAGCAGTACCTTAATTCGATCTACATGTTCACCAGAACAAAAAAATTTACGATGAAAAAATTGACTCACCAGTCAGAAAGCGATGAAATAGGGGTCACTTCCTTCGTGACGCTTCCAAGCAAACTAAATTCACAGTGGATGGTGTACCTTTACATACACTTCCCACTAACAAGATGTCAGCGCTCTAGCTATACGGTGGCAGGAAATAGAAGCTGTGTGCCAACTAGCCCCTTATGCCAACTGACCCCGGTCTCCCCTACATCTTTTTTAGGAAAAAATCCCCGCAAGATGATGATGAAATACAGTGTTACCTCCTTTAACGGACACCCTGAATAGCGGACACCTCTAATTAGCGGACATTATTGCGGGTCCCAGTCCCTTACAATAGGACATTCCATGTTATCCACTCCGAATAGCGGACAGTTATTTTATCTGTAAAAAAAATTTTTTTTTTCGATTAACATTTCGACAAACACATTATGGTTGTATTTACATCGATGTCCCATACATTGATACATTGTATCGGTGTCCCACCATACATTGATATGTTGTATCTGTGTCCCATGATTCAATGCACGAATCTGAGGCCTTTTTTTTCACTGCAGTTGCTTTGTAAATGTCAATACCTCATAAAGCTATCCTATAAACGTGTTGATTAAATTTAGTGCGAATTAAAATGGCGTCAAAAAGGAAGAGATTGGCACTGAAAGAAAAAACTGTTCACTGTTCTTGAAGTTGCTGAAAAAGAAAAGCTGAGTGTGCGTTGTCTTGCTGAACGTTTTAAAGTTGGAAAAACTCAGATAAGTGAACTTTTAAGGACAAAGATGAGATTAGGAAAATGTGGATGGTGAATTCAAACGA
>JAFIDM010009631.1:202300750-202358539 GCA_023159025.1 Thereuonema tuberculata
TATTATTATTATTATTATTATTATTATTATTATTATTATTATTATTACAAACATTTATTAACTTCTGTCATGTCACTTGTCATGTTTTTTTAAAAAGGTAGTAGATGTATAATAATTTCTTTTATGCTTTCTATAGAGTGGATATACCAAGAGATCATCTCGTTGTTGTAAAATTTTTACATACTGAAACATTTGTATCATGTTTTGTGGCTACTTTTTTGCAAATAAATAAATACATGTTGGACGACAAATTCGGCAAAGGAAAAGAGAAATAGTTTTATAATGAAGAAAGAAAACTTGTTTGTGATTATAGTTTATGTGTTCCAGACGCATTGGAAGAGGTAGCCCTCGCTCTGCATTTGTACGTGAAGACAGATTTGGGCGGTAACAGCTAAACGAATCGACGTCAAACAGCTAGCCAGCATGCAAGTCGCCTCCATTTCAGCACTAGATATCCCGCCAAACTGTGGCTCGAAGGCCGGTCATCTGTGTGCCGCTATCCAGAGAACACCGCAGAAGGCTTTTGCAGTAGTGTCAGATCCACCCAAATTGGACAATGGATCAATGGGCCAATGTGTTATTCTCCGACGAGAGTCGATTCAGTCTGCAATCGGATTCCAGACGTCAGTTCATGTGGCGTAAAAGAGCAAGAAAACGTGCAGGAAACAACACAATGGTCCATTGATCCGTAGTCCAATTTCAGTGAATCTGACACCACTGCCTTCTACGGTGCTCTCTGGATAGCGGCACGTACATGACCGCCCTTCGAGCATATAGCCCTACATGTGGTAGCTATTGAGTCACAGTTTGGCGGAATATCCTCATTCCAGTGCTGGAATGGAGGCGACTTGCAAGCTGACTGGCCGTTTAACGTTGATTGCGTTTAACTGTTACCGCTAAATATTAGTCTTCATGCGCAGTTATAGAGCGAGGGCGATATCCTCCAGTGCCTCTGGAACACATTTCAGTCGTCTGAAATACTGCCCAGTGTTGGAGACAACACTATGCGAGATGGTCATTCCGAGTGAACCTCCTGTAGGAAACCCAATATCCATTTAATATGCGGGGTAAATCCTAGGCTCCGTCCGGAGAAGTAACAATCTTGAAAAAAAAAAACTATCAATACTATTATTCTTTCAGATTTACGATATACTCAAATCAATTTCGAGAATTCAAGCCACAATTTCTCTGTACAACAAAAACATATCAAAAGCTATCAGATGATGATGTGTTGACAAAAAGAAAAGGCGAGCTTTAGCAAGACAGTGTTTTATGTATAAATGTTCATTCTTTACAAAGGAATGCCGAAGACCCAGAGATTGATCAAGACTTTTAGTGACCTGAGAATGTCACGGATATTAGGAGAATCACAAATCTTCAGTAAATAACATAGTGAAAAGAGGCTAACACCAAGAAATAGTGGTAACAGATATCATCTCCAATGCATGTAGGCTGGTACATCGATAACTTCTTCATACAGTATATCCCATTATCTTTTTTAAGAACCATGCCAAAGATTCAGCGGACGCAGTAATAGTCTCTTCGGTTGACTTTTTCTTTCTGAAGTAGAAAATAGAATAGAATTTTTTGTAAGAATATTCCGTAATTTTCTAAATTTAGCTGCTATATTTTGAGAAACAATCAGTAGATTTAGGTTGTATAATTCTATTTAAGTGACAATGTATGTTGTTTTGCTTTTATTCATGTAATTTACAATCAATTCCAAGGTTTCTAACAAAACTTTTTTCTACCAAAACGTAGGATTTCTAATTTTATAAATTTTTAGAAAATATATTATAAATTCTGGCTAAAAATTGTATCTATTTTCAAATCCTAGTGAAATATCTTCTAACCATATGTACATAAAAAAAATCTTTATCCTTATCATTCTTGAGTTTCTTACGGCAGTGTTCTCCTTGGAATGCAAATAATGCCAATGGAGCAATTTTATTCAAATTTAGAGCATATCAGATGAAAGTATCATCGTCAAAGAATTATTATCATTGTTTCCGCACATTCACATGAATACTAAGTTGCTTCCTTGGACCAAAATTCTTATTCAAGTCGCGAATCTGAAACATATTAGAAGCACAAAAGAAGAAATGAGCATCAAAAGTTCTCTTTCATTTTCATCTTAATTAACAGACATCATCACTCGGAAACCAATGGATTTTTTCAAAAATATACTAGATAGTACTTTTGGTTTAATTTAGTTATACTATACTATAATGTATTTCAATGCCTAACCGGTTAAAAAATAAGAAATTCTCAAAATAACATTCGCAACGAGTTCTTTCATCAAAAGAACTACAGGGTGGCACACATAAAACCGGCCCCAATAGCCCAGCATAACCTTTTGGCAAAACCTTTTGGGGCCGGTTTTATGTGCCCCACCGTGTACATTGTTTTCATCTTATAGAATGTATAAAACTATATAAGTTCATTATTTACATTCTAGAGAATTCTAGAATATACACAATCTTACAGAATCATTATCACTATTTAAGAAAGAATGACTTCGTTTCTATTGTATTTGATCTTAAAGAATCTATAGAATGATTTAGAAGAAATTACTTGATTTTCCTAGAATTGCTGAATATAAAAGATCATTCATACAAAACAGACTGAAAAGTAAGGTATGAGCTATTCAAGCGACCGCTGGAAAGTCAGAGCGCTGCAGTCGTTTCCTGTGATTCTGTGCGACCTTTAGGGACTGCTTTGATAAATTAACGTAAGTAAAGTGTAGATTTTGCTATTTATTTATCCTGCTCCATAACTGTTGGTGTCGTAATACAATTAAAAAATTAAAAAAAGCATGCATTAAAAATTCGAAAATTCGTATCGGAATGCATGCCTGCATTCTCAGAATAAAAACATAAAGTGTCTTTAATTTGTAATTATTATTATAATCACACAGCCAAATAATGTTTTCACTTAAGATTTGTATATCTAAACCGAAGATAACGTAAACAGTAAACTCTTAAACTACAATAGGTGAGACCAATTGTTTACCAAGTGACATCCTATAACAGCTGTTTCAGGCGCTTTGGCGATCATCAGTCAGAAGCACACACCAGTAAACGCCGAGGTCTCAGTACTGAGGCTAATAGGAATAATCGTCGGAATCGCAGTGGTGCCTCAAAAGAAAATATAAGCAATATAATAAATATATATATATATATATATTACTGGTGACTCCTCCTGGCTGATGATCGCCAAAGAATGTGAAACAGTCACTTGGAAAGATGTCACTTGGTAAAAAATTTAGTCTCACCCATTGTAGTTTATTAATAATTCAATGTACAGATTGAATTTTTTATGCTGTAGAAAATTCATTGACTGAAGGCACATGAATTTTCCTACTAATATTTCATTACTGAGTTTTTGTTGTTTATATTTTCTATTGAGTCACCACTGCGACTCCGACAACTAACCTTTTAAAATTAATTAATTTAATAGTTACGGATTTTTTAATCAGACTTTTATAATTAATGATTAGATCTCTTTTTACTTCTTTTTACTATTCTTTATAAAAAAGGAACATTTAATAAAAAAACACTAAATTCACCTATCATGCAATTAAAAAAAAGTAATCTTAATTTTGTTTATTTTAATAATTGAAATTCCGTAGCATCTTAGCAAAGATGACCGTGTTCTCCAGAAATGAAGATATTCAAAGTTTACAGTAGTTTAGTGTCAATTCAAAATCCAATTTTCTAAACAGTTCTTACAATAAAATTCTTTCGTTAAATTAAAAGTGATAGTATCTGTTGAATAAGTTGTACATTCGATTTCCTTACATATTTTTTATTTCGTTTCTCTAAAAACAAAGCTCCAAAGACAAAGAGATAAAACAAAGATATCTTTGTTTGGAAATAGATGTCTGGAAATAGATTTTAAACATTTCATTAAAATGCATTCATTTCCTTTGCATTATCTAGTTTAGGTTTAGATTAGTTTGGTCTTTAAAAAGCTGTTCGGAACAAATTTATTTCTATATGAGTTCTTGTGCCATGATAATATGCATTATATTAATGAGAATATTTAATAATTCAGTGTTACATTGACAATTCTTCAATATTTTAAAAAGTAATGACAACAACATAAAATTTGCAAAATAATACAGGATTCTATTAATAGCCATTTCGCTGTTTTAACGGGTTTTGCTGAAAATTAGTTCTAATTTGAATTAAAATTGCAAATTACTTTCTGCTTTAAATCATGTTCCTTTATGAATAATTAAGCTAGTCCACATAATTAGAGCTCAGATGAAATATAAAGGCCCTGGTGGCGCATTAATAAAGTCAGCAATAAAATGATTTTAGAAATGTGAATTCCTATGTTAATTATTCAGTTCTTTTCCCAAAGGCATAAAGATGGCAAGTGGTTACTTAAATCTTCACACCATAAAATGATTTAATTCTGCAGATAAATGAGCGTTAAAGGTTAATCTATAACTTTCCTATGACATATTTTTCTATAGAGATGAGATTGATGAAAGATTATCTTTATCATGGTAAACTTCAGTTCACTACAACAAAATTTTGTCAACGTCAGTTTTCAATGTTGTTGATGTCGTCGTCATCAGATTAAGTCAGCAAGAAGATCCTTCAACAGTTTATGATTTAAGAGAATGAATATCAGCATATATAAATCCTGAATAGAATGTTTTGGAACTGTGACAAAATTGAAACACTGTTTGAACGAAAACAAGTTCAAAGAATGAATATTAAGCTTTAAAATGTAGTGAAGAAATCATTTCAATGAAGTTTGGGAAAAAAAATATTCAAGTTATTGATTTCAAAGCAATCTTCAAAGAATCAAGCATCGCTTATAAACTCTAAATTTAACCAAAGTTTCAGCTTTTTTAAAAAAAAAAATTTAATTGTAAAGGACGGACATGTACAGATTTCACTTAAAATAATTTTTGAATCTAAAGCGTTTATTCTAAGCCTTTTTCTCCTTCCAATAAATGGAGGATTCAGAGTTAAAGTGAACCAAGTCCCTAAACTTCAATTTCAAGAAAAAGACGTTTAAAGTGAAAAGTTTTTAAGAAGGTCTATGGGAATGCTGTTTATTATTTTAATGCCTTTCAGACAGTAAGATATTTACTCATAAATATAATATTTTTAAACAATATATATATTATCACCTATCTAGTTTACTTAAAATATTAAGAAATGGACTTGGTCCACTGAATCCTCCATTATTAAATATGCTATAAGTATTTGATCAAATCTATAATATTCTTCGGTTGCTAAGCTTACCACAGATACAGAAACGACAGATAATTAGGAAACAAATCCTAGAAGTTCTAAGTTCATTCTAAACTTAGAAGGAAACATAATTTTATTGCTACGAAAGTTCCACAGCTTTTAGGCAGTAAAACCTAGACCCTAAAAATGAAGAACTTTGTAGTTACTTCATTGAATTTGTCATCCCAAATTTAAAAATATGAAAATTCCTTCATACATTTATATGTTATCAGACGAAGATAGGTAACCGTTTTGAAATTGGATTAGAAAATTAAGTGTAAGTCAGTTTATAGGTTACTGGGACTTTAGGGTTCAAGGTTTTAATTTTTCCAATATTTTGAAGCTTTAAATTATATTATTTTAAATATGCTAACTTTAAGTACACATTTCACCTATAGCTATCAAATTGCTCACTTTCAGCGTTCCAACGTTCGTGCTAATCGTCCAAACAGTTTCTAAAATCGCTTCAATTTAAAACAACTGAAGGATAGCCGCATAAAACCCATTAGGCATCGCTCTTATTAACCCTTCGTTTGTTGGAAAGGTAAATTTCAAAGGCTTATAATAAATGTTGGTGTTGAGGTAGAGTAGTGAGCCTTATTTATCTTAACTTTCTCTACAAACATTGAAGGTTAACAAACACATAAAATCTTTTCTCTTTTACGATAGGTACTAGGAGGAAAATAAACATGTGGGATCAAGCTTAATCAACGACATAGCAAAGTAACTAAGCTTTTACAAAGTAAAAACGAACCAAGGCTTAGCTTGAAAGTTAGTAGTGGATTATTATATGTAAAATTTAGCATAAAGAAACATACATTTAGCTAAATATAGTTCGAAATTTCTGGATTAGAAAAAAATATTATGGTAAATTCTTAATTTATTAAATTATTAGAATCTCATGGGATGGTAATTTGTTTAACAGAAGCTATCGTTTTAAAAGCAGATTACGCACATCATCCATTCCTACAGTAGAAGGAATGAAGTAATGAAGGAATGAAATATTTTTCAGTTTTTTCATTATAAAGTAAATTTTCGCTCTTGTAAGCCATGGATAACTCAAATTCATACAGGACATAATAACCCTTGGTGAGTTTGAATATCAGTTTGAATCAAGACAATTAACAATTTCATTTAGTCTGATCTTTCTCGATATGATGCTATACCATATTTTATTATTCCATTGGTTTGAAGTATTCAATTAATCTAACATTGTTATAGTAATAATTTAAAAATATAGCAGCAGTAGATAATATTCTAAATGCAATGGAAAATTTCAATAATAATTTCGATTCCTATTAATCTTTTAAATAAAGTTCTGATAAAATTATTTTGTTGTCTATGTTTTTAATATATAATAAATATATTATTGTGTTTGAAACAATGGCTTTTCACGTGTACTGAACATAGTTGTTGAAACATAAATTATAGCCGGTACACCTGTTTAAAGTTTATCATCCTATTAATAGGCAAAAGTTGTACGATCTTTGTAAATTGTAGATTTGTAAATTGTAGATTTGTAAATTTGTAGTTTTGTAAATTTGTAATTTGAAATAACCAATCACAGTGCAGCGTTGGAACACGTCAGGCATGACGTCACGCCCATGTTTAAAGATGACGTCTCTACCACTTCACCACGACGAATCGCGATTACATAATTACTATCAGTATATTGAGATTTTCTTACCCACATAAATAAAGTTTACACTGAAATGCATGAAGTTCATGAGTCAAAATTTATCAGAGAGTTTATAAAACCTCGGTTTTTACATAATTTCGGCTGTGGAGTCACTCGCTCACTAATCAACAAGTAGGGGACAATGACGAAGCACGTGCCGTCATTGTTGTCCAGACAGGATTATTGGTATTGGCTGTTGGACATTCGTTATTGTTATTGTTATCATTGAAACTGGTAAATCAATTTTTTATTTTCTTTTATTTTAACAAAATTTGGCTTAGTCATTCAAATTATATGTGGGCTGTTGCGGAAGTCATGACTTTTAAAAAATGAGCTTAGAACACCTTTTTCAATCTTGTGTTTTTCAAAAATTTCAGGGTATTTCAAAAATGTGGCATTTGTTTTACTTCCGTAAATATTGCCTCAATTTCGACGAGCCTATTCTTTTAGGGCAGCAGGTTGCCATTATGTTTCATAATGAAAAACCGCAGCACTGGCTACTACGAAAGTGGTAAATCCATTTTTAATTTTTTTTTATTTTAACAATATTATAATATTATTTTAACAAATAAGCCGATATTCAAATTACATATGGGCTGTTGTGGAAGTCATGGCTTCTGAAAAAATTAGCTTAGAACATATTTTTCAATCTTGTGTTTTTGCAAAAATGTGGAATTTGTTTTACTTCCGTGAATATTTCACGGATCGCAACTAGTAGTATATTAATTTAATACAAAATTACAAAAATTATTACACCACGATTGTAGTTCCAATTGCCGAGAGCAATTATTCTCAAGTCGACTTGAGAATAATTGCTCTCGGCAATTGAAACTATAGTCGTGATGTAATAATTTTTGTAATTTTGTATTAAATTAATATACCGGGTGATCAAGAAATAACAGGAGGTGTTCGGAGCCCTGTAGCGTGTTATGTACTGGACGAAATAGAACAAAATTTGGCCACCATACACATCAAAATATGCGGTTTCGATTTGTCAAGAAAAAAAACTTAGTACCAAAGAACGCCGATAGGGGAAATTCTGGCGCTGCGGTCGAAAAATGCAGCCTGAAATTTGTACTTTGTGCTTAATCTTTCTTTTAATCTTTCTTATGTTTAATCTTTCTTTTTCCAAAAAACAAGTTTTCGACATGGTTATAATCAGTTCATCCAAGTTGCTCCCTTCATATCTATTCAAACTTTCAATGGTATTTCTTATATACATTGCTTGTTTTTGGAAAAAGAAAGATTAAACATTAAAAAACAAAAATTCACTAAACTACAAAAGTTTCTAACAAAATGATTCGTCATATTATTGTTAGCATTCTGATATTTCATTATTACTAATAATATCTGTCATTCTATGGTTAACACTTATTAATAGCATTATTGAAATGTGGTTTTTAACTATATTTAATTGTTTTTCTGTAGTCTACTTATTGTAATGTTTTTCGTATTATTTAACTTTATTGTAATCTTCGTTCTTTTTTGATATATATAAACCTATGAAGAAGGCATATTGGCGTATAAAACATCGCCGAAAATTCGGTTTTTACAATATGTGAATTTGTGTGTGAGGTTTTATTTTACATTTACATTATGGAAAGATATACGTCGCTTAAATTCTTTACTTCATTCCTTCTAATGTAGGAATGGATGATGTAAAGAATTGTTATACTCGAATACGTAGCCTTAAAGTTTACCAAAGATGCACCAAGAAAAAGACAGATCTGATTGACTTTTGGAGAGGAATTTGATAAAAAGTCAGATACTGAATTTTTGTTTGTGTGTGTACGTGTGTGTGTGTGTGTATGTGTGTGTGTGTTACTGCATTTAACTCTTCAAACTGTATTTCTTACATTTGCAAAGTGTCACTACAAGAGAAGAAAAATGGGGAAAAAAATAGGGTAAAACAAATACAACAACCGACAGTCCCGTGATGGTTCCACATCGATTTAAAAGGTTGAGGTATTATATTTACTTGAAGCCTATTAATATTTTTTACAATTCTTCGTATTTACATAAAATACAAAAAAAATAATAGAAGAAACAAATGATAAAGATCAACAAAACATGGAAGCTAAATGATTTATCTCAAAAGATATTAGTTTTTTTTTTTAGTGAATTAGTAAAAGTATTCTCAGGACGATTGTTCGTAATAAGTAGTAGATACAAAAAAAAAAATAAGTTTAAAAATATTCCTAACTTATTTCATTTAAAAAATGGAAAGTAATTAATTTAAATATTACTTTTTTAACAGTAAAAAATAAAGAAAATAAAAATTTATTCATCGTATTTTTTTGAGCAGAATCGTCTTCTTTAGGAAGGAAGAATGAAATCAACGAAAAAAAAATTCTATAATTTCTTTGAAAACTTAAACTTAATCTAGTCTAATCCAAAAGTTACTTTTAATCTAAGTTAATTAATTTTTAAGTAATGATAGAAATAAAAAAAAAAAAAAAGAGAGAGAGAGACAAATTGCCTCATTCAATCTTGGTAACATTAGAGGTTATCTACTTGCCAATGAAGCTTTCCCGGTTCATAGATACACATATCCGGTTTACGCTTCTCAAGATATACAACAACTCTACATCAGTTACTGACTCGCTCTATTAATTACTAACCCCGAATTTTTCCATTGTATCCAAGCTTTTGAAAAAACAAGATATCAGAATCACTTCATCATGCCGTAGCACAACTAAAGCAACGTGTGAAAGGTGCAGTTTACGCGTTGAAATGCTTCGCTGCTATATTAATCGAGGCATCCCCTGGTGGACAGATTTAACGAACATCGCAGGGCTTGTGCTAAGTGGGACTTTACCTATACTACAGCGTCCCATGTTTCTGACACTGGACATTCCATTAATTTTCAAAATCCTTCTGTGCTCGCGGTTGCTGCATCCCATTTTCTCAAGAAATTGAAGGAGTCCGTCCTTATTACTTCTTCACCCTCATGTTATAATGACTGCATTTCCGTTAATAGTATTTACCAAGGTGGTTATATGCGCCGATCTAAGGATACCACTTAATTGTCAACTCAAAAGTGCTTCACTGCAATGTATCCTTTAATTATGTACATTATCTGATGTTTACAAACTTTGCCATTGCATTATTCACCAATTGCCTTCGATTACCTCCAGAGGTCACCGTTGTCCTCCTAACCTCGTCCCCTTACTTTCATTGATTGATTGTACTAGGAGATTTCCCATTTACCTGCAGGCTTCCTGTGATCTCAGTGGTTATTCTACTCCTTATATCCTGGTGTTTCTCAGCTACTAATCATTTCTCTCTGATGTTCAGTCTGCGCTTTGGACGAAACTTATAGGGTGCTCCTTTTATTGTAAATATTTCTCATCTTTTTCTAAGTGCGGCGACTTTTTAACTTCATTTGACAAATTGCCATCGTCAATCCTAAAATCTTAAAAAATCTTTCGCCTAATCAGCAGAAATATTGTGAAATATAATAACTACGAATATATTCAACATGTAAAAAATTAATGTGCAAATATTTTTCGAATCTGCAATTTCAACTTGCAACTAAACTGAACACGTATTATCCGTTTTATCTTGGTTGATAATATATCAATGTAAACACGATTAGCCTTTCACAAAATGTATACAGGCTACGCCTTTCCTTGAGAAACAGACCCAGAACATTTATCTTTGAGAAGCCCTTCAGACACAGACTTGTGGTCAAAACGGTGGCCTGATATGAGGCTGATATGTCTGAACCGGGGTTCGAATATCGGAGTCGGCATAGATGTTTACTTTCTCCCGTATTTCGTCTGTTTCTGCGGATATAATCTAACCTGCCTCCTATGGCTTTACCTGGGCAACGATTCTTCGTCTAACGGCCTTTTCACCCTTTGTCGTGGTCAAAGGAAGAAGTGCTGAGAGCCCGGGCTTACGAAATAATAATATCCTATAGAAAATGTGATAGTGGTAATATTGCAATTAAGATGAAGAGATTGACTAACGAGCCATCTGACACTTGTATTCTCATCTGGGTCAAATAGGTTGCCGAAGAACATCTTTTTCTTCGATGTCTCAACTCTATCAACTTTCCATGTTCCGAATTTTTCTTCAAAAGTTTTAATACAGTTAAATGATGAAAACCTAGTCTTTTGACTACTCCTCGAACTCTTTGCAAAACCTTTTCTAGGCTTCTAATTTCCATTATTTCCTCAAAGAATAATGTCATTAAGAAATATCTAGTGATACTTATCGTTACATGATTGATAAATATCAATTACACTATTGATATTGGTGGAGGTAATTTACCAATTACGTAACTAGAAGATATGCACAGCCATTAAAAAATTGAATATAAAATGGCATAGGTATTTATCAGAAAAGCAATAGTTCAATTACCTCCACTTAGTACGCCTATTTACAATATTTATCCCTCGAAAAAACTTCAGAACATTGTAGGCCTACTTCTCTACCTATAGTACCTACAGCAGTGCTTTTATGGCTTCAATACAATGATAAATTTTATATATAGCTATTCACTGATATTTTAATGCAACAAATATAATTCGACTTTACATTGCAGTAAAAAACTACAATTGATTTTCCACTTGTACTATCGCAGCACTTTTACTTATTCCTTGAAGTCAAAGCTGACGTGTGAGGGGCATGAAAGTATGCTTGGTTATTTCTTCTCATGCGTAGGGGTTATAAGTGTGCGAGTGTTAGATTTCGGATCATTTACTTTATTTGTTAAAATTATTATCTGGTTAATTTAAAAGTAGAAATAAAAAATAAAATAAAATCGAAATCAAAGAAATGGTGGGTTGTTGTTTTTTTAAAGTGTTAAATAAGCCACTTATGACAAATTTATAGCGGAAATCCAGAGTCTTCGCATTGTCTGTTGTAAATAGCTGTCGTGGCACTAAACCATTTAATGACCTTTGAGTTCAACCAGCAAGTAGAGAAGTGATGAATGGTAAGCGTTTGGTGGATGCCGCCCTAGGGTAGAATTTCCACAAAGCACCTTGGTTGAATTGGACGGCGCCTAACCGAACAACACTACACTTCAGATGGGGATGAAGGCGATTCCCTACATTGATTTTCCAAGGGACGGACTCGCTATATATATGCCACAATTCTGCATTTGTAGCTACCAGATTATTTATTATTCAAACGATCTCATCTCTATCTTCCTTTTTCACTGAATTTATAACATACAATGGTTCTCAATTGCAATCTCTGTGTAAATACTTTGAGTTTCTGTATTAAGATGATATTATGTTTAAATAACATTTATGCAAAGCTGCGATCGGTTTAGAGGACTATTTCTATGTTGTTTTCATTATTATTATGGAAGGCATTTTTCAAAAGTGAATGAGTGTACATCGTGGTTCAGATATAGAACCGTAATAATTAATTTGTAAAACTAAAAAGTAAGTGATAATTTTAAAGCACATATTGTATTAATTTTGATCAATCACTAATTCTATTGAAAGGTCAAAAACTCAAAAAATTGCTCCTTTTTCACAAGCTTTTGTGAACTGAAACATTACTGACTTTCATTTATACATGTACTAGTTAATGTTTCGCTGAAGTCTTCTAATGTTTCTTATTTGTAAGAAGTGTTAATTTTACGTTTTTAAACAATTTCTAAAGAGAATGAGTTTACAAATTTACTGCATACCTATACATCAATCTATTAACTAACATTTATTTTCTTGCAAGGAATGTGCGTGACTTCGAATGCTGAGAACCGCACGAAAAAATGCTTAGAATATAAATCGTTCATCCCAAAAACAGTGTATGAGTCATTCCCATGAAAGACTAAGCTATTGTCTGCTAGCGCCATCCGACGGTGGCATATTGTACCTGCACTAACAAGTACTTAAGCTAGTTGTATGAATAGTATACCTTCACTCTGTGCTATACAATCAACTTTCTGCACCGAAGTACAAGCCTATGTTACAATATGCTTGGCAAAAGCAGGTTATGACATTGGCATATCAATATCATCGTTTGCAAATGTAATTAGTGTGGCTTTTGATATTGGACTGCTTGAATGCGGAAGTGATGTTGAATGTGAAAAAGTGGCTTTAGTAAGATGTGCATATTGTTTTATTCCACTTTGCTTTGACCACTTCATTGAAATCCCACACCTGCACTTTGAAGACTGAACAGCTGTGCAACACTATCAGGTCAGCAGGAAACGTTTGTTGTTCAGATAGCGTAATTATTTTAAGCAGAGGGAAATATAGCAATATAATCACGACATTGAAATATGCGTGTTTTTGGTTCTATTATATCGATATTTTGTTTCTTCGCGTTACCAAAGTTCCTCTCTTGGACCTTCAATAGGTTATCATTCAAATGTCTCTCGTGGTAAGACGTGCAGTTTTGCAAGAGAATGACTCATACCACTGTTTTTTACCACGCAAGCCTTTTTATTCTTGTTCCCTAGTGGATGTAGAGATGATTTATAGCTTTAAAGAAACACAATTTAACCCTCTACAAAACTCAGAAAATCGCATCAAAATTAATTGAATAGCTCTAAGGTTATAAGCGATAATTTGTGTTAATTTCAGGGCGCAATGTGTAAAAGATGCAGCGAAATTCTGTTTTGGTTTTATCTAATTCCTGAGAAAAAAGTTGGACGGGTGCCGTTAAAGACAGATTTTGATAAAATCAAGGGAAGGATTGAGCTCTTATGAAGAAATGAATTAAATCAGACATTGACTCCCGCTGCGTTTCAATCAGAAACGCAAAAAAAAAAAAAATTCATAAACAAAACTTTTATTTCATTTCGTCTCAGTGTGAGTCTGGGGGTTCGAACGATTTTCGTGAAGCATCCCAAATAAAAAAAAAGCAACAGAATCAAAGAAGAACAAAGAAATAATCAATTGAGTTTCTCATTCATCACACAAACTATACTATTACCGTGAAAGCAATCAAATTCCAGTTTCTTCTTTATATTGTAAATGATTTCATGGGTTTATATATCCATTTTGTTTATACGTATGATAATTCAAAGTACATTGCAATTCAAGTCGTTTAACTGCTATTTAAATAGAATTCTTTATCTCCTCTCTTTCTCTTACTTTTTTTAAGGAAGTAGAAAGCGTACTTCCTAAAATTTCTTTTTTATTATTATTTTCTATTTTTCTTTTTCTATGGTCATGAAAAATCACAGAAAAGAAAAGTATCCGTTCATTTTTCAACTCCGTCTAATTATTAATTTCCCTTTTCAGGCAAAATTAAATAAATCCACATTTTCTTCTTAAATTATTTCAATAGGATAATTTTAAGCAAATCAAAACCAGCGGAATTAGTGGATTAGCTAAAGGATTATTATAACATAGTTAAGCGTAGTTATTTCGTTTCTAATGCTTTCTATGGAATTTTGTCACCTTATTGATTTCTCTAGAACGCTCCACACAGAAAAATTTTAAATATAGGCCTAAAAGTTAGATTATTTGTTGTTAAATACGGACGTCAAATTCCAAGAAGATCCACACAAAAGTTATAGGAGACGCTCATATATAAGGCCTTTCTTAGGAAAGTAGACTAAACATTCATTTTATTAAAATTCTTTCGTTTTCTACTCACTCCATTGAGTTTAGTGTAAAAGCAAATCCCGTTGCTGAAGTCGATATTTCTTCCTTAGATTCAACCTAAAAAAAAAACAAAATAAATTCTTAGGATTTTTGCTGTAACGAGTGAGATTCACATGTTTCGTTGACTTCGAACCAAACTAAGCCCTTTTTTTTCTCTTTTCTTTCTTGGTAACAATAGATGGCTTTGTGGTATTCTGCCACACCCCTCTTCAGCGTAGCAAAGGGAGAAATGGTTGGAAAACGTTAATAATTCATGGAGGCAGCAATGCTTTAAGTAGACATTCTCCTAATTAAAGTTCATCTGCCATACGAATGCTCGCGACAACCAAAGCTATCGTCGCTCTTTGGCTAAAATTTACGACCAAATAAATAAATCGGAGCAGATTCAGAAATATAATGTGACTTGCAATTTGCTAAACAACGGAAAGCCTTCATTACCACATTCCACCTTTAGCCGTTTGTCTAGGAATTGTTCGTGTAATTTAAAGAAATTTAAGTAAAACTAAAGAAATAAATAAAAGGAAATTTAAAGTTAACTAACGGAATAAATATTTAGTTAAGTGCTTAATTATTGAAACCACAAAATGACGAAACACAATTATTTAACTTTTTATTTGCTTCATCTTTTGTTCCTTAGGAATACGATGAATTGATAATTTATTTATATTTATTTATTTGAATTGTAAAAGGTTATAAATAACAATGACGTTTAGACGATATAGGAGCTATAAGCTGACGTTTTTCTAAAACTATGACTAAATAAAGAGAAATTACAATAGACGATCATAGTACTTGATGCAGTAAACTTTAAAGAACGAAATTCTCTAAGGGTGGAATTTGCGATATTAAAACTTATCAAATATAAAAATATGAGATACTTACGCCCGAATTAACAATCTCATTGATTACCATGTAGATTACATAATGATTGTCTTAGAGTTGTAGCCATATTAATCATAATATTAGATTAAAATAAAAACACGTATTTTTCATTTACAGCGAATTTTCTCATTTATTTCTGTTTCTCCTTTTCAAGCTCAACTGACTTTTAAATTTTTTAAATCTATACTACATATACAGTCTACAATAATCTACTAAATCTACAGTATGTTTTCTCGATGATATTATTATTATAAAGTGATAGTTTTATCATTACCATTGTTTTTATATACATTCATTTATTCATTATTTTTTAATTATTAAATACTATTTTTACAAGAAATGAAACACTGTTGATTTATCAAGTTTACTAGCACTTTTTTTTAATTGTATATTTTTGCGTTTTACTATGTGAACCCAGAAAACGATTTATTTCAATACTTCAATGTCTGTTTATATTTTCTGAATTACTGATACATAACAAGGATAATGTAATGAAAAATATGTAAAACTGTCCTATTGTAATTGAAAAATATTTAAGTTACTGTAGAGAAAAAAAATGAAACTTCAGTTTCTGCAATTTTTGTTTGAGTTTAAAAGAAAAACCGAAATAAATGTGATATTAATAATAAATAATAAATTCGATATTAATGGAGAGTAAGTGTTTTTATTTTAATTTAATCTGTTAAAACTGAGGCATTAAAAATTACTTACCTAGGAGACTCCACAACATATAATATGACTTCTTTTTAAACTTAGCCCTCAAAATTAACTTAATTGTTAGAATTTAAATCATTTAATCATTTATTTTTAACTTTTATGATACACTAATTGCTTAGTAAAGTGTAGTTTCCTTTTAAAAGCATTAGAAATCACAATGCGATTTAGAAATCATGTCTTTCCTACGAAAATACAGAATAGCCATTGAACTCTTAGAAAACACAACGATATAAGCGGAGGTCAGTGTGCGTGGCGGGAAAGGAAGTTAGCAGATAATATAAGGTTCCGTTGTTTCATTATGTCTTAACCTTTTTAACAACGGTTTGAAACGTCTCAAAGATTGCCAACATAAAAAAGTAGACTTGAGGTTCCAATAATTCAAGAGGTAAAACACTTGTCTCAGAACTGAAGAAGCTGGATGGATTTATCACGATTATCGCTTATTTTTCTGTTGCTGTTTTACCTCTAGATTTCTTCTACAAATTTCATTCTGTCAAATGATAGTGTTTTTTTCCAGGAAAAAACGGGCTATATTAGGACTCGCCATTAAACTTCCACATCGTCTCGCTTAAACTGTAATCTTAAGAGACTTTACCTCCAGCTCATTTGAGAATGCTTCAACTGAAGGCGATGCAAAAAAGAAAGGATGATTCAGAAGATTACCGAAATTTACGGAGAGTGTCATCGTAACCTGAAGAAGCGTCTTCAAGGATCTCCTGAGACGTCATTAAAAGGATGACGTCTTAAGTGTGTTAACTGTCCTTAAGGATTCTCAGAGATTCATACTACGACTGCAGCATTATACCAAAGAACGAAAAAATTTGTTGTAAATACAAAATTCTTAGTAGATCCTTCTCCGTTACTCGTGGTCTATTGAACATTTGCAAAGAAATCCTACGGAATGACGAGTCGCGCCGTAGAACATTCTCGAACTGTGATTTGGAGAATATCCTATTACAGTAATCCATCAAATTATAATATCTCAGTAGTTCAATTGCCCATATTAAGGAACTGACTTATCATTGTTTATACTGGGTCATTATGGTAGACTGAGTATCATTAATTTTGTGTCGTATAGGGAACTTTTTGAATAGCATTTATTATTTAACCGTTCTAACTAAGCTTGTAAATTATGCAAAAGTAGTCTTGAATGTTTCATAATGGTTTAGAATATTTTTTGGACGAATTTGAACTCAGGTTAAAATCTACCCTGAATTACCAATTTATTATATAATAGTACTCTAATGTATTACTTTTTACATGTATCTAATAAACTAGGAACGGATTGTGCATGTTCCTTTCTCAGCATTATGTTCACGAGTGCTCCACAGAAAAAAAAAAAATCGTAGAATTCTAACTTTTATGTTCTCGTGAATAGAAAGTTTTCCAAACTGAAAATGGATCAACACACTATTAATTTCGTTTAAAATTGGGTCACCAGATTTTTACATTGGCAAAGCGGGACATCATTGTCCGGAGGGGGGGGGGAGAGAGAGGCCGGAAAGAAAAAAAAAACGGAAACTCCAGGTTTAAAAACCAAAAAAAAAAAAAAAAACAACGAATTCTCCAGATTCAACAACCAAAAACAAAAACAAAAAACACGCAATCTCTAGGTTCAACAAACAAAACAAACAAAAAAAAAAACAACGGATTCTCCAGGTTCAAACAAAAAAAAAAAAAAAAAAAACACAATCTCCAGGTTCAACAACCAAAAAAAAAAAAAAAAAAGGAATCTCCAGTTCGACAATCAAACAAAAAAAGGAATTCCATAACCAAAAAAAAAATCGGGACTTTTTTAAAATGCCGCGGGACGCGGGACAAATTGTTAAAAATCGGGACTGTCCCGCCAAAATCGGGACGTCTGGTCACCTTATTTAAAACCATCAGCTTTCTGATATGGGAATTCATAAGTTATGAGAGATGGTATAACCGATTAATGCCTTTTTTATGTTATTCTGTATTCTACTAATTAGTATAATTTGGTTACACCATTTCTCATAATCAATTTATAGTAGCACTTAGAAAGTGTTCAGAAAACCAAATTAAGATGGAAACAGGCGTGAATAGATTAAATGTAATGGAAAATATTTAACTTCCTTTCCTTTACAGATATTAACTGTACCTGCTAAAGATGTTTACAATACGAATTCCACCTTGAATTATTTTAATTCAAAGTAGAATTAAGATAAAGTAAAAGGAAAACAAAGATCATATTCAATGGACTGATTCGTCAGCAAAAAATTAGAAGATAAAAATAATGTGCTGCGTAAAGACTTTAGAAGTGCTGATTATCTGGGGTTTTTTTAAGAGTTATTACTTAAGAAGCTTATTTAGACTGCAACTCAAAGATTTCTTGAAATCTAAGATAGATATCAATGTTTAAATTTAAGTCAATGAAACATTTACGTTTAAAACAATGCTTGAATTTAAGCATTCATGTTAGAATTACAAAATAAGAATTCAACCGAAATTGCAAGACTTAGAAAAAAAAAGCAAGATGGCTGATATTATTCTTTCCATAAAGCATTTAAATACAAAAATGAGTTGTATGTACTTTATGTTCATTTATAAGAATTATAGGAAAATATCCACAGATAGATGAATTTCGAAATTGAAATCGACTGCCAAGAGGACAGCTTTCAGATAACCAACTAGAAATTTTTATTTTGAATTGAAAATAATCCCTAATTATGTTAAGGGTATCAATCCCTCGCTCATCTTTGCGGAGGAACTGACTTAGAAAAAAAAAAGTTTCAATTTTTTTTTTTTTTTTTTTTTTTTTTTTTTTTATATGTTAGTTGCCGTGCCGGCGTGGTCGTGCGGTCTCAGGCGTCGGTCTGCCGTGAGGCCAGTGTGCTGGTACCCAGGTTCAAATCCCGGTCGAGAGAATGGATGTTTCAATTTCCTTTCCTGTGTTGTCAGCCTCTTCTTCACTTTCTCTTCGGTCTGACGTCATTCCGTAATGACATTCTGGAGAAGGCAACGGGAAATCACTCCAGTATCTGCTCCCTTGTATAGCTACGGTTTCTCCTAGGGGTCGCCCTTCGGGGGTCACTAGGGTTCCGTAGACTTGAACCAATCTACGGATTGACCTACCATTGTATGTACGCCAGTTTAACTTTATCTTAGTCATCTGATTGATATTTCTTCATGCCCAACAGTTTCGACTTGTGGTTAAACCTAGTACTAAGTCTAACTTAGTTTGCAACTCGGAACTTGGTGATAGAGTGTAACAGAAAAGAGTTTGTGGAAAGCTACACAAAGAATGTTTTTTTAAAAGATAACGCCATCATTTATCGTAGTCTGAGAGTTTTACGATTGGTAAAAGATATTAAAAAAAATTACTAACATACATCACAATAATTGGTTAGTTTTACTTTGGTGATGTGAATTACTTTTTATTTTTTACTTTCGGGCTCTAATTCAGCACTTAGATATAATGCGCTCTATTGCTTAATTAGCACTTTCCAATCACCTTTTTAGACCTCCTCTGCAATCCTAGGAGTTTAAGTAAAGACATTATTTATGCATAGGATATTAGGAAACAAGATTTCTATAAAGAATTTAGAATAAAAAATATTGAAATCGTTTTGTACAACAAAATGATTTCAATCTTGGCTTGAATTGAGTGAGCTATTATAATCCAACTGTTATATTTATAATCCAGAGTTTATAATTCTGAGTGCAATGTCGAGAAATATGACTTTTGCTTAGCTGAAACTTGGCATAAACACTAAAAACTTCATGGATGTTTTCCTTTCATACTAGAACCCAGACTGTGCGAAAGGATTGGTCAATATCGTAGATGGCTCTGCTTTATAATAGACAGTTCTACAGAGTAAGCTCTTCCATAAGATCTGTTCCCTAATTGGTAATTGAATGATGAAATAATTATAAATAATTAACATAATAATCTAGTTATTGCAAATCTTTATTACATATGTAAAAAAAAAAAAACTGGATTTGATAGATGGGAATTCTGAAGAGTTTTTTTTTTTATCAAAATTGTACAATGACACATGATAAAATATATGACACACATTATTGAAGCAGCACTTTAACAGAATGAGTAAGAAGGCGAAGATGTTTTCGTTCTTCGAATCCCAGTCATTCGATCAAACATTCCATTCGATTTCAAACGATTGCAATTCCCAGTGAAACTTGCATTTGTATTGACTATCAACAAATCAAAGGTCTTTTCAAAGGAATCGTTGTGTGTTTTGGTAACGATCAACTTTATGTTACATTATAGGAAACAGCATTTATCATGTATGCATCAAGACTTTATTTACATTAGCTATTGAAGGAAAAATTTTAAAAAATTTATGTTGATTACCAGAAAATATATAAAACATGTCCAATTTTAATTTCTCAAAATGTCCTGATATATAAAGTAAATTGCTAAATAAACCATGTTCGCAGTTTATTAGGTACATTTATCGTTTACATGAAGAGGTAGATCTAATAAACTGGCTAATCAGTGTAATTCGTTTAAATTTAATGTTTGTTGTTTAACTTCATTACAATTTGTATTTTGATTACTTTAAACAAAGTAATGGTTTATGAAGTAAAATTCTATAATGAAAGCATAATAATTGCAAAATTTTAAAAATTATTACCTTTGTCCTTAGGAAACTCTTTTTTCATTTTTCTCTAAGATAATGAATAATGTTTTTTAATTGATACAACCAAAGCAAAATTAAGTTATCTCCAATTATGGATAGCTTTAAAATAATCGCGATTGCCTAAAATCGATGTTATTTATTTAAGTCCTTTTTCATTCATTAATACTAATTAAAATGTGTTTGAATTCTTATTACTACCCTAATATAATTAATTAACATAATTAATTTGTATTAAGTTGATTGTCAACAGTTATACATTGTTATTTCCGTTAATTCCCGTGCAATTACAGTTATATTTGCTTAAATTAGCCTACTTTGCATCAAATCAGTCAGTATGTGTATGTGTTCTTCTACCCCTTGTAATTTTAAACCACTGAACTAAAGTTGTTCTGCGTATGTAAGCATTTCGGACGAACTAAGTTTTATATCTGTAATCTTTTCCACTTGTGTTTGTCGAGAAGGAGACAAAAATTCCAACAGTGGAACATTAGAGACAATGGATTTCTATCGATCAATTAAGCTTTTGATTATTAATTATTTGAGCTAATTTATGAAGTTGCTAGTGGCTTGA
This sequence comes from Thereuonema tuberculata, assembly GCA_023159025.1. Lineage (NCBI taxonomy): Eukaryota > Metazoa > Arthropoda > Chilopoda > Scutigeromorpha > Scutigeridae > Thereuonema > Thereuonema tuberculata. The sequence continues at coordinate 202,322,059 of JAFIDM010009631.1, forward strand.
GATGATTAAAATTAATATGCTTTGGACAATTTCAAGAAATAATGCATAAAATCATGAATAAAAACTTAATTTTGTTTTGTTTTTTCAGAAAATAAAAAATTTGTACTATTTGTATTCAGCAGATACTGAAATTTAACAAATAGGCTTTGTATTTCGTTTTTAAGACTTAAATAAACACAGCAAAGAAAATGATTAAAAAAATTTTAAGGAAAGTAGATTAAGTTCTTTGAGAAAAATTTTCTTAAATAATCAGATAAGAAAAGAAATTCTTCAATAAGGCCTTAATATAAATTCGAAATGAATTAAATTTCTTTTTTATTTATTTATTATTAATAATGAGTAGTTAATTATTTATGATTTATTGTTATCAAATGACAGGAATTTGTCAACAAAATTCGCAGAACATTTCGCAAAGCTTTTTCAATTATTAAATTACTTGTGTTTTACTTATTGTCTTTTGGGAAAGTTAATAAAACACGGCGAGTTAATTTAAAAGGCTCAAGAAAAAAGAAAAAATAATGAAATGTCTCTTTCACAAAAAAATGTTCCTGCTTAACTGAAATTCTAACACATGTAAAAAAAAATCTGATTAAACGTACTTTAACTTTGTTCTACTGCGATTTAAAATGCTTGAATTCTTTCTAACTTGATGCAATGCTAATTTAAATAAACCACAGAGAAACTATAGCAAGCTAATCAGTAGGGAATTTAATTTGAAAATTTACAATGCCAGAATTAAGGTGGAACGTAAATTTACCTTTGTAAGTTACATTTGTTACCCAATTGGAACTTTACTCAATTGTCTTTAATACCATTACTGCTATTTATTGTAATTTAACTTGAAGTTAAGACTAATTGGACCTGGAAAAAAATATTTTTGAAGTAATTCTGGATGAATAAAATAGAAAAGTTATTTTGTGTCGTCTGATTATCCACAAAAATATGAAAGAATAAAAGTGTAAATATAGATTATTCAAAGTGAAAGTAAATGCATTATCTATAACAGTCATTTAATGTGATTTCTTGCTAAGTGAAATCATCATTATGCATAGTGTTCTTGGACGCTCTGTAATAACAATAACAGAGGATGTGCAAAATGAAAGCAACAAGAGGCTGGATGATAAGGATTGAAATGATTAAAGGGAATAAAAAGGTTCTCTTAGATTTCTTTTAACTAGTCATTTAAGTAAATAAAGAAAAACTAGTCAAATGTTATTAAGATCCATGTATAGACCAAGTTTAAAGTAAACATAAATACTTGCAGTTAAGTATTTATCTCAGATTGAGATACCTAATCAGATGCAATGCCTACACAGATTCCTGTTGTTAATCGAGAATCAACAAAATGGAGACCAAATGTTCCATAAAAGATAAGGGGATGCTTAGAATACACGGATAAAGATAAAGTCATTTCCTTCATTCGAACAACGAATATTTTCCCAGGAAAAATGACTATCATTTATTTATCCTGAACTTTCGGATAGCAAAGAATATATTTCTTCAACAACATACAGTTCACGCTATGGATGACATCGTGACTCTGAAAAGTTTCGTATCCCAGATGTAAATTTATATTGAGAAGAGAATGTGTAATTTATTGTAATTTAAAGAAGAAATTATATAGTTATTTATTCTAATTTTGAACCAGCACGTTATTTTACTTTATTTTTCATTTTGTAATTATCATACGGCCAAACATAATATATTTAGATGAATACTTAAGTACTGATACACAGTAGTAAGTAAATTTGAAAGCAAATGTAAATACAGTGCAATCATTAAAAACAAAATCGTTACACTCACAAAAAAATAGTCCAATCGAAGTAACATATGATTGAAAAGTCTAGCATATTATCGACGACAATGGAAATGAATAATTTTTTTCATATCAGTCAGAAACTCGATGCACCAGGAGAGCTTTGCATTCGGCATACCATAAAAAGTAGTCCACCATCGGCTGTGGTAATAATAATTAACGATTTGTTTGGCTTATGTCTATGAGCCCTCTTAGTCGGATTTTCTAATTACTGAGTGAGTTTTAGAAATAGTTGACCAGATTGACAGACTTATCATGACAATCATCGTAACAATCTATTGCAGATATGATAGTAAATTCTTGAGAACGTATACACATCAGAAATATAAATACGATTACAAGAGGATCTCCAGATTCTTAGCCAAGCCGGAACAATTCAACCATCTATATTCTACAAGATGCACTCATCTCTACTACTTATCTAGTAAATGCAAGAATAGCTGAAGCAGAACTACTTTCAAATCGTATCAAGTTGAGAATGCATCGTTTATGATAGCCGCTTGCCTTTCCTGATAATTACAGGAACTTCGACAGCTCGCCAATACATACTGTAGATGATAACAAACTTCTCAGTGAGCCTAGGTAGATGAGGCTTATCAAATCATTTAGTCTTTGGTTGTATGCGCCTCCCTCCCTTACTAACTTTTATAATGGTGGATGGATCTTTTTAACTAAAACATTAATTACCGCGCAGCTTCATATGATTGAAGTTCACCCGATTTCTACAATATAAGTAATGTGGATATTTTTTTGTTTTGGGTTTTTTTTTCTTAAGAAAATGAAAAATCTATACTGTTGTATTCAAATAAATAACGTAGGATTGGACGTTTTCATGATTTAAAAAAATTTTAAGAAATAATATTTAAGGAAAGAAAGCCTATTTTCCTTAAAATGTTGTTTCTTAAAATGTATTTTTTTAAAGTCCAGTCTTTTCGAACCTCTTGTATTTTCTTTGATTTCACATAATTCCCTTCAATTTGCCTTAGCCGAGAAGTTCATATAATGTCAACAATCATGTTCATATAACTGACGTTCGATTAGTAAAGTCATACCAGCCAGTCTGGTATTGTTCTTGAATGCAAGAACGTTCAAGAATTCATCTATATCAGACCAATAGGAAGACACTATTTACAGCATTTAATCTACTGATATCTTTACTTGTCGCTGAAACTATTCTTCAGGAAGCAGCACACAAAATCCGAAATCATCATCCTACTAAGACTTAGCTTGTAGGAATCCATTCTAAATTGTAACAATGTTATAGTTTTGGAATCTTTTTCTACTCACAGTTTATCGAACCATATTCATAAATTCATGATTACGCAGTACAACAAAACAAAATGCCGAAACTTGAAACTATGAAATATTTATGCTGTTGTGTGCGCTGAATTTGAAAATGCATTCCATTTTTTCGTATCACGTAAGGTTTATGTGCAATCCCGCTTTCTGCTAATACTCGCTGGGTGGGCACTCCAGCGCGGTCTAATTGTAAACATACGATAAAATTGCAGGCAGATGTTAATGAAATTTATCGGTTACATGACAAATTTCCTGTTAACATTCTTTCCGAAATGTATATCATTAATCCACTGCTAAATATATATTAGCATCAATAAAATTTAGACAGTATAGTGACTTGCTATTGTGCAGAACGTTTTTACGTAAAGTTGTGTGTTCGCATTTATTGTGAGTTCAGATGTTAATTTTGTGGTTGTCAATAACAGTGCTTTTAACAGTGAGAAGAACGGTAAGCAGACTTTTAGTTTGTAAAACTCATACAAAGTGGCAATTTGTCAGCAACGATGTCGCGTTAGTGCGTAAATTCTCCGAATGTATTTTGCTATGTGTGTGTGTGGTGAATTCACTACAAAATCTCGAACAGAAAATATTACTCGTACGATTAAGAAAGCATATGAATTTTACTTTAACTCTAAAGTAGATACGGACAAACGTTTTGCACCTAAATATTGTTGTAGCGGATGTTCTCGTAATTTGAGAGGCTGGTTAAATGGCACTCGCACTTCTATGCCGTTAGCTGTTCCAATGATATGGACAGAACAGAAGGACCACGTCTTGGACTGTTATTTCTGTTTAACCAAACTTCCTGGTTTCTCATCAAAAAATAAACATTGTATAATCCGAAAAATCCAGCAGGATCCTATGTTCGAGGAAAAATTCACCGATACAGAAAATGTGGCGTGGTGTGCGTTCAAAGACGTATGTTCGAAATTCCTGGGAAATTACAGAGCAGATAACTACATCGAAGTTGTGGAAAATTTGTTAAAGGCATAAGAGGTAATGGGCTGCAGTATGTCCCTTAAAATGCATTTCCTGCACCCCCATCTTCACTTCTTTCCACCGAACCTGGGAATGATCAGCGACGAGCACGGAGAAAGGTTTCACCTCAGCAAATATCCCAAATGTAAAGGCGATATGCAGGAAAATGGTCTCCTAACATACTTTCTGACTACTGTTGGTTTCTTGTCTCTAAGTGATCCGGGCCCAGCCACAAAAGAAAGTCTTCCAGAAAACATTATAAAATTGTAAGTTTTTTACAGTTTTTTTTTAAAGTTGCATGAAATATTTATTTTTTTTAGTTTTTTTAGACTCTTTGACATTTTATCAGTAATCTTAACAATCTTTTTCAATAAAATGGGTACTTTTGAACGCTGAATGTAGTAAAAGTATCGGTGGAACTACAACTATGAAAAAAACATCAACTTTTAAACCAAAATATTGAATATGGTTGCCGAAGAAAACGATACGTGATAGCAAATTTTGACTTCTAATTTAGGAGACGCGAATTTTGCTAATTTTTTTCTAATGCGAATTTTACTAATGCAAATTAGTAAAAGTAACATATTTTCATTTCATGGCATGAAAAATAAAATTTTTGTTGTACAGTATTATTGGATGACTGCATCTAGTTGCAGTTCTTTGTGGTGAAGCAATGCAATGCTTCATTTCAACTTATTCTATTAGCTGGAAATCTTGTCCACTATTTTTAACGAATTTTTTAGAAGCAAAATTTGATTTTAGATCAGACATGAAGTCATTGCTGTTCTTTTCTTTTCAATTGAAAACAGATCTGCGATGAAGAATAGGGATTGTGAAACAAACATTAGTTATATGAGACATACATTACTATTTCAATATTCAAAAGCTGATATTCTAAATAGAAAACAAGGAATAACTTTTGGGCAATTGATACAATCGTTCCCTAAGTCACACTCATAAAAACATAAAAAGGTTAACGATGCTTTATTAGACTTCATCAAAATATCGCTGAGAGTTAATTCTTTATTTTTTTTTATTACTCTTCTATAGGAATTTTTGTCATCTTAAAGAGAAAATCTCTCTGTACAGAATCCATACACAGAAATGTCCTCATATATAGAGATCGTCTTCTATCCATAAATATGTACTGTATGTCAAGTTGCAAGATCCATTCACAGCTTACAAAATTATTAGGGTTATTTAACAGATATCGTGATTAAGTGAGTTTAACTTTTTTAAAACTAAATCAAGAAAAGTAAAATTAGATATCCTTGCACTCTCTTTGAATTTTCTCAGTTCCTTTGCCGACGATAATTTGAGAATCAAAGATACACATTTTATCCATTTTTAATTCGAATTCATTTGTTTAAATATTAAACATATGATTGTCATGAATTGATGAATTCTATCAAGAAGCTACTTGAGGTTCCGCTGTAAATTCTAAAAAGCTAATTTGTATCTTTCCAAGAAATATTAAACTAATATCTTAGTAATTATTAATTGTTCTAACATACATCGTACTTCAAACTAACTAAATTATTTTCAGCATCTTTCCAAATAAAAGAAAGACAAAATTCTGAAAATCGTATCCCTAAGCATTACCTAAGCTTCACGATCCTTTCTTTAAAAGTGTTTTTTTTTTTTTTTTTTCGAGAAAACAGACACCTTCAGGTGAACTTCTCCTTAATGCACTTACAGATTCCAGGTTCAAATGAAGTCCCGCATTGCTTCAGAGGGACTATTCAATAATAACCCTAATCAAGTGAAGTATGCCTAGGAGAGCAATAGTCCTGTTAAACGAGGCACAAATTTTCCACTTACACTGAGATGTCACTCTATAAAGTAAGCAGATCTCCAAGACCATTGCAGAGGAAAAACAATTCCAAGGGTAATAGTGGACCATCTCCAGTTACAACCAGACTCAAGGGACGAGTAAAAACTTGTTCTATTTTATAAACCATTTGGACGGAATTCTAAGGTTTAGATCTTGGCTTCTATTTGAATTTTTATTTAAATTGGTTCGGCAAACTGATAGATTAAAGAGGAAGATTTTAAAAAAAAAATACTCAAAATTTAAAAAAAAGAATACAAAAAAACCTTGAAGGTAGTTAGGCCTATGTCTGAAATTTAGTGCTATTTTCATTATTTAGAATTAATAATCAAAAGAAAAAGATCTAATGAAAAGATTACATAATTTTTGAAAAATATTCAATGAAAACAAAAAGCATAAGTCAAAATAATAGTCTTTTTTATTTACATGTTATATATTTGAGAAAAAAAAAGTTATTTCCAAAACTATCTATTTATTCCATTACTACATCTCTTGCCAAACTTTCAATTTCCAATAAATATTTTTAACTCATATATTAATATGTACATTTGAATATACCTAATAGTCTTTTAAATGCAATATAGATATTATAAAAAAACTCAAAACATCCGTATCAAGGTTTCAGATGGAGAACTTTCAAATTCTATTTCACCTAACAGGGAAAGGGGTTCGACAAGGATGTGAATTATCACTAACACTCATTAATATTTAGATTAATCAAATAATAAAAGAAGGGAAGAAAGTAGCCCAATATGGAATACAGATCACTAATAAAAAAAAAGTTCAAACAGTTTTATATGCTGATGATCGAGTCACAATGACAACATATGAGGACGATTTTACAATTACCTGCATATAAATTAAATAATATAACAGGTAACAGAAAAAATTTAAATTAGAATGCCTTTTGAGTCGAGCTGATACTCTGGGACGACCGTTTCGAGCTTATTAGGCTCTCCTCAGCTAGTGCAGGACTAAAAAGGTGTATTTTGTGGTCAAATACATTTTGTGGTAGCCTGAGTGTTGCCCAAGGTTTTGGAATCCACATTTTGTTCTTGTTTTTTATTTTCTTGATTTTAGTCATTGAGGGGTCACAGTTTCCATTATGTATTAGAAAAAATTTACCTGCTGTATTAAATAATAATTACATAATTTAATTGTGCTATATTTTCTCGAGAGAGAAAATAACATGAAGATATCTGTTTCCAAATCAAAAGCAATGGCAATGTGTGGTAAAAATATTGGAAGAGTGAAAATAGTATTAGAGAACCAAACCATCGAACAAGTTACTAATTTTATGTACTTAGGAAATTTGATATCAAATGATGAAAAAGATATTGATGTAAACTTCAAAAATATTACAAACTTAATGAGACAATCCAACGACATTTTGGAAAGCGGATTCTGTGTGAAACTAAATTGGTAATACATAATATTACATCCAAAGCGTCCCTGTCTTGCAGAAGTGAAGTTTAGATTGTGAGTAAGAAAGATTCTTAGAAACTTGAAACTGCTGAAATAAAATTGTTAAGATCTCTTTGGGCATTACAATTTTTTTTTTCGTTATATTCGAAATTAAATTAAGTTAAGGTGTGGCAAGAAATTATTTATATCGGGACTTAGTAACTAGTTATACATTAAAATTTATACTATGAAATGTAACCTGGACATTGCCTGGACAATAAATAATAATTAAAAAAAAACCCGTTGAATGAATGCATTACAAATTTGATTTGTTTATTCCTGTTGATTTCATTGTTGCCGTAGTCCGAACTTGGCATCTGTAATCAAACGAAGCAGAATAACAATTTACCCCAGACGAAACTATGCTGAGAGTTCAGCGGGAAGTTTGGACTTGCTCCACATAAAAAAATAAAATTTTGTCATTACTCCAATTAATATCACTTTTTTATTCCTTTATTAAACAACGGTTGGAGCTGAAATGCATCTAACTGATTCCGTTATCACTGCAGAGACGTTTTGTGGTTACAGTCTTAAAATGTGTGATAGATTTAAAAACAGACAAACTTTTAAATTATATTTGATTCTTTTTATAATAAACACCACAATTTAGAAGCTAAAAATAAAAATTTTAAAGATATTAAAAATAAAGGAATGTCGAACAATGTAACGATTAATATTTTAGCTGAAATATAATTGACAGAAAGAAAATCAAAACTTGTGTGAAATTAAACTATTAATAAAATAAAATAAAATAAATATTAATCCTGTAATTGTTTTTAACAATTAATGTTATTTTGAAAATCCTACACATGTTATTTTTTTTTTTAATGTTGTGCAACATAATATACGATCAAGCTCTTACTGCATAATCAGTTTTTGTTTGTTTTGCGGTATGGTGATTGAAACCGTTTTTTTTGTTTTGTATTATTTCCTTTTTTGCTCTCAGCAAATCATTCAGTCTGTCTGTGTGTAGATCACCTACTAATAACGTTGAACCGTTGGATGGATCTTCTTGAAACTTAGAAAGCATATTTAAGGACAAGAGACGATGTAACTTGTGTATTTGAATTTTTTTATCTATATCAGAAAGTGAAGTGACAAAAATTGCCATGCAAAAACAATGCCGATATTAATTCTTTTAGATAATTTAATTCCAATTAGTATCCGATTATTGTTCCTTTTAGATAAATTGCTTGCTTTTTGATTTGATTGAAATTTATGGAATTTGAGCAACTCACGTAAATAATCAGATTCAATTAATTTTGTAAAATTGAAATTTTCTACTTACTTTGACTTAATTGTATTTAGCAGATATTATAATTTAAAAGTTAGCGACATTTTTGTTTGTGTTTGCAGGATTTTAGAATAAAATAAAGAAAAATAATATAAAGAAATTTTGAAGGATATAAAAGTAGGTGTTAATTTTTTTTTTCAATAACTTCTTCTGTTTTAGCTGTTTCACTGAATAACAGATGCGATCTAGCTACAAAATTATAATTTGAATTTTAAAAGTCACTTAGTGGTGTCGTATATATTAATATAGTAGGTTTATTATATTACATTTGTTAATAGAGTATGTCGTATTTATTAATATGTGTGAGATACTTACTGGGAAGAGGAACCTGTTTAATTGAGAACATTACAATATTTCTAAAATAAAGAAATATAAAGATTCTTCTTTGAACATATCACACATGAAAACAGCTTCAGTTTCATAATCGATAGTACAGAAATAAAAGCTTTGAATTCATCCCATAATGTTAGTTAGTGATAGAAGTAAATGAAAACATTAGAGCAGTTCTGCTATTCAACCATTGACTAATAATGTGTTATATTTTAATCTTTTATTTTCTTTCAAAAATTATAATTAACCATTTCTTTTTCTTAAATAATAAGAAAATGTTGTTTTAAATTATGTATAAAAACTTATAAACAGTGTATTTTGTATATTGTAATATGTAGCACTGTCTTACAAAATATTAAAAAAAAATTAGATTTAAAAATTTTAATTTTAAATCGGTTTGCCATTTGTAATATTTTTCAATTTGGAGTTAACATTTTTTAATAAATTATTTAGGTAAAGCGTGGTTACAACTTTTATCAGAAAGCAGAGACATAGAAGTGCATATTGAAAAAGCTTATAATCAAGGACATGATGTATTGCTTTTTACGCATTACACAAGCCATCAAGACAACACTACAGAGCTATCGATCTACGATGATTGGTAGTCACAAAAGTAGATAAAAGCTTTTGCCTAAACTATATATAAATAGAAAGACAGCTTTTGTATTTGGAAAATACATATAAAGAAGCGTATGCTGCCTGCATCAACAAACTACAGTTAAAATAAAAAACAACCTATAAAATCATCAAAGAATTAATTCTTCCCATTTACGTAATTCTTCTACGGAGTATACTATCAACAAATTAAAAAGTCAATTCAGTTTTGTACCAATCGAACGACTCTGAGCAAGTGACCAGTGGCCTCTTGAACCGAAATCATGAGGCTTATCATATTCGTTGTTACCATATCCGTTCATCATATTCTTTCCTTACCTAGTCCATTCAATATGATACACCCTAGTTTTGTCCAATTATTACTAAAATGGTCAGTGGCCACCTAAAACCTCATAAAGGATGAACGGCAGTCGGATTTTTCCCAACTTCCAGGCATGGGAAATCCAACGAGACATGATTCATGGGGCTACGACTTCTCGTTGGGCTTGGAGGATATTGCACACATATACAGGCACAAGTACATACACGGGAAATCTAATAGCTTTTACCAACGTGATCGCTAAAAATTACCTTTGATGGCTATAAAACAAACAAAACATCTAAATTCAGGTTATCCCTTTTTTTTATGATCATAAAAGTAACATGTCTTCTAATGAATGTAATGTGAAATTTTGAATTCCTTTCGTACAAAGGATTATCTAGGCTTCTTGGCTCCTGAATTGGATGATTAACAAATAGGTGGTACTGAAAGCAGAGCATGGAGCTCTTTTTATCATTCAACTAAACAAATCATACTCGTACTTCTAAAGCGGTCTAAAAACTTACTTCAAAACATTTTTTTTCTTTGGCCACCATATTCGCTTTGTCAATTACGCTGTTGATTCGATAAATTATATAAACTAATTTTATACAACTGGAAATTACGTAACAGCGAGACTTTAAAATAGACAGTTTAAGTAATGTCATCACAGACCACGTGATATGACGTCACGGCTCAAAGAGTCAGTTGCTTTAGGTGGATGGGATCTAAACGCAGTTTTCAATGTTTTTAGAGAGCGCCACCCGTCTCTGGAGTCGACTGCAATTTTTGTTTCAAAGAAACCTATGGTAAAAACATCAACTTCTCACCCAATTTTACCTTTAAAATCTCTCAAATATCATCAATACATAAATTATATACTTTTATTCTATAAATATGCTACTTATTTCAACGATTTATTTTTTTTTTCAATAAAGCAATAGTTTATCAAAATAAACAATTTATTTTTAGATATGATCCTGCTTATAATTACGATCAGATGTAAACAATACTTTATTGAAAACAATAAAAACTAAGAGTTAAACATTTTAATTAATAGTTTAACAGTTGTGCAAATACATTTTAAAAATTTTGTATTCAAAAGTAAAAGAAAAAAGTTATTAAGAATAATTTCGAACATTAGATAAGATGAACTTACAGAGGAAGCTTATAAAATTGTAAAAAACAAATAAGCTTAAAAAGTTTTATTTTTTAATGCCTTAATAAATTAACCAATTTTCATCTGAATATTATCCTCGTAATAAAAAAAAATGCCATATTTACCTTAAATTTCTCTTTATATTTCTTTCCGATCTCATCAAAGGTAAAAACAAAACATTTGAATAAGGAAAATAAATCAAATAAAAAAAAAATTAAAATGAAAGCAATGTGCAGAAAATACTAATTTTTTAGGCTTCTGAAAGACGCCTTATATTCCCGGTTTGTCTGTGGACACATATCCCACAAGGCTTCGCGACAGCTTCTGTTAGCTCAGTTGGTTAGAGCGTCGTGCTAATAAGGCGAAGGTCGTGGGTTCGGTTTCCTAATTAGCAATTCTTATTATTCATTTTTTTTCTCCCCATTTTAAATCTTTTCACAGTTTCTCAACTTATGACATTATGATATATTGGTTATGTAATCCTTTAGAATTGGGATTTTGATAACTACTTTATTTTCTCTAAAATTGGTATCACTTTGTTTAAAGTAGATACTTAGGAAGCGACTGTTTTAGGATTCTTTGTTGTAAGTGGCGTGTTAGCTCAGTTGGTTAGAGAGTCGCGACGTTAGACGCGTTCGTTAGACGCGTCGTGCTAATAATGCGAATGTCTTGGATTCGATCCCTTCATGGGCAATTCTTATTCAGCATTTTTTTTCTCCCCATTTTAAATCTTTTCACAGTTTCTCAACTTAAGTTTTTTTTTTTAAATCATTATTAGGAATTCAGTGTATTAACAAGGTTTGAGTTAAGAATGACGATTATTCCATATAAATAGGGGTGGGTAAGATAGCTTGGGGTCGCAAAGAGACTCGCGCGCGCATTTTCTAGACCACCCCGGCGCAGTCTATTCTAAAGTAAAGGTGACTCAGAAGCCGTTGCGAAGCACTGTGATTGGTTTACTAATCGCTATCTTACCTTGTTTTATTAGATTTCTTTCATAATTCAGATTAATAATTCTTTTTCTGGAAAATAAATATATTTTTTTCACTCCCTTTTTTTTTTGTTTTCTTTGGCTGCTGAAAGTTTCATTGAAAAATATTGTGATATCATACCTTTATTTATATTTACATTATATCTTTGTTTGTGTCGTCTACATTGATATACCCGAAGAAAGGACTATTTTTATTTTAGTCTCCGTATGTAAATAATAAAATAATCCCTGAAAATGTGCACACAGACTTCCCAAATAACTTAATAAGATACTAATAAATAACAATTTCTAAGTTTATTTGTTTATTACAAGCTTCCTTTGTAATTTTGTCTGGCCTTTATTTCAATTAAATTATTTTGTAATTAAGACATAAAAAATTATCTGGGATAATAATAAATAACAATAATTCATTTCCTGTATTTTTGAATATAAAAGTTTTAAAATATTTTTCAAGAACTGCTAAAATTTAACTTAGAACCTAGCAGCAAAGCCTGTCGGACGACAGGCATAAAAAATCTGGAAAATCATTTTATTATCAACTATCTATTATAAAGTAAATATCTCCTTATAAACTACATTTTTTGTAAAAACAGCATCAGATCCTTCTATCAGATGTCCTTGATCTATTCGGTCAAGAATTTTGATTTTGACGTCGCAAGCACGACGTGCTCGAGAAATAGCAACATGACTAAAAACAGGCTCTGGTAAATAAATACCAACCACATTTAAAGTTTGTCCTTGTAAATAAATTTTACTAAAAGTAAGAATGGAATAATTATTATTTTTGACTCAAAACACCGAAAGGCATTTAAAACTCACCTTTATAATCTAAATATTGCGCTAACTTGTGAACGAAGCTTCTACGGCAAAAATGGTTTTGACTTTCGAAATCAGCGTAAAAAACTGAGTAAGTATGCCAAATTTCATTAAAATGGGTGCAGTGGTAACAAGATTATTTGTTTTGAACGTATGTTTCGTTAGAATTTCAGTTGTCTAGGCCAGTTCCCAAGGATAAAATTTCATGGAACGACAAAATGGAACGACATGGAACGACAAAATGAACTAATATTTCATCCAATTTGAGTACCCCTGATTCAATGGTATCATTGAGAACCTTGGATCTATCTTAATAGCTTAATTATATCGAGTTACAGACAGAGGAATTTAGCCAATTATATAAGTTGATATTAATTAAAGCTACAGACAAATATGACTTCAGGTTTTAATAATAAAAGAAATATAATTAAGCCTTATATATTTTCTTTAGTTTTTGTTGTGTTCAATAAATTATCGTTTTCGACAGATCATACCTAAAAATAAATTATTTATTTCAACAAACTATTGCTTTGTTGAAAAGAAAAAATCATTAAAATAGATAGCATATTTATAGAATAAAAGCATATAATTTATTTATAGACTAGCATACACGGCCTGTCAACAAATGACGGGATAACAATGTGTCAGCTTTTAGTTGAGATAGAATATTTATGCTCGAAATTTGTAATTTCTATATTCAGGTCGAGAAATGTCTCTAACGACTCTTCAGTTCGTAGCTGAGGGCGAGGTTCTGCATCTAATGCTCGTCTGGCCTGAGCTTGTAATAGGCTAAAAAATGATTAATCAAAATTAAATTTTAATCTAGTAGGCTAAAATTCATGAGTTTTTTTTTATTATTTACACAGGGTTCTATGGATAGAATTTGTCGATGACTCCGGAGACGGGTGACTCCTACAAACACAATTTGGGCATCTACCTATTTACAGTATGATAGCCAAGTACTACAGTAAGCTGTTGTATGTCGAGGTTTTTTTTTTGAGAAGAAGACAAAAAAAAATGAACGAAGTTTTAAGAGTTTATGAAGCCCAGTAAGGGCTTTTTTTTCTCTCTCTCTCTTATTTTTGAGAATTTTAGAAAAAAATAAACACGAACAAGCTGTATTTTTGCATATTTTTAGGCCTATACTACCACAACACATTGTATCCGATCACCAGAGCTATTGATTTGTGCACACAAGTTATTTAATTTTCAGTAGCAAAGATACAATTTGACGTATATTCTGAAGTAGACTGTATAAGTATAAGTAACGTTGTGTTCTCCAACTATATTTACTGTCCAAAATAGTATCATTTGATTAATCGAAAAGCTCAAATTAAGATACACTTAAAAATCCAAGTTTAATCGAAATGTATTCCATATTTCAATTGCAAATCATAATTCTAAACAGATAATTCTAGATATACTTATCAAACATACATATACGTGTCACATAATATCTTCCAAAATTAATAAAACTTATTCAAACGCGAATTCTAGATCTTCAGCTTAATCTGATCTTTTTAATCCATCGCCTCTTTAGTTTCTGGTCATTGCGAAACGAGAAAAATTGACAGGATTCCTTCTCAATATTTGCTTGGCAATATGACTATCCCCCCCCCCCAAAAAAAAAATAAAAACAAAACATAGGTAATTTATCTTAAATTGTGCATCTTTTTAGCAATAGATTTATCAAATTCGTCTATTTTGGACAATAAATATCCTGCGAATAAACAGTTCCTTACATTTCTGCAGCCTTGCTTCTTAATGGAGTTTTAGTAAAATTATAACTCGGCTGTTGAATTTGAGTGCGAAAATCGATAGCTCTCGTTTATCGGGTACGATGTGGTATGGTAATATAGACCTGAAAAATATGCAAAAATGTAGCTTGTTTTGTGATGGTGGTTTTCCTAAAATTCTCAAAAATAAGACAAAAATAAAACCTTTAGTGGTCTATCTTGAACTCTTAAGACTGCTTTCAGTTTTTTTTTTTAATTTTTTGTCTTCCCAAAGAACAACCTCGAGATACAACCGCTTGCTGTAGTACTTAGCTATACTAAATCGTCATAGCAGCTGGCTCTTTGAATGTGAAATCATATCCACTTAAACGATCTAATTGAATTGTAAATTAGATAACTGCGTTTGGAAATTACCTATTGTCGATATTTCATTAAGAAGAGTTATTTTCTCTTTCAGTATAGTATATAAATTCTAAATATAATGAAATATAAAAAAAATAAATGCCTAAAAACTAGTGGATCACAGACCCTTGGACAACTGTTTCGCATTACATATTATTTGATGGTAGTCAAATAAGACCGAAATAGTTACCCAGAATACCTAAGATTCCTTAATTTTTAAATTTGAGGATAAATCAAGGAATCATTTTAATCATTAAAATGCTATTTTTTAAACCACTTCATAGGAGATGTAAAATTGATTTTGATTACAATTTGATAACAATTTTTCAGGAAATCTCACAGATACCTAATGTCTCATTTTACTTTTTTTAATTGATTTTTTTAATTGACTTTATTAAGAACGTAATTTTAAGTGTTTGTGACCTCGTATCTGGCCACCGTAAAACTAACTGAAGTAGACAAGGCCTAATTGAATTATTTTGATGTGTCCAATTCATTTATGCGAATCAGTCGATGATATCCAATGCTTATACATTTGCACTCTACTGAATAATTTGCTACCAGGCTGTTAATAAATTAGCGTTATTATCCATTGGAAATTGAAGCGTTATTGATTTTGCTATAGCGTTCATTTCTCATCAATTTATCAATATTATAAAGCACAAAAAGGGCAATATTTCAGCTAGATTGACTATCAAAACAAACTTTTGAAATATTTGAAAAAGTTATAACACGATCTAATAAAGATCACTCGATTCATCAAATTCTTATGTTATTTTCCGTATGATTATGTCAAGGGGCTTAATCCAACTTATATAATTAAATGAAGAAATAGTAAAAACATGTTTCTGCATATCTTTTATTGCAATACATGGTGAGTGTTTCCGATAGTTTTCCACTGTTTCAGCAGTGTTTTAGAACCAAGAGGAGAATGGAAGGTAAACCTCACAGGATGCCTTTGATCTTTTACGTACAGAATAGTAACAAGATGTCAGCTGTTCTATCTATATGTACTGTCGGGTGTATTTCCAATGTCACATTGCGAAGTAGTGCTGTCCTGCATTGCTGGGCGATTGGGTAAACTTCCTTTCAAGCGTGGGGCATGCGGGGAAGCATCGGGCAGCGAATGTGACATTGGGAATGCCACCCACAGAACATTTCTTATTACATGAATATTACATTTCTTAGGTCAACATAATATAGGTATTGAAAATGCATTACATCGTTGAAGAAATTATTTTGTATGATAGCAAATATCAGGTGTGGGTTAAAGTGATAGGAATGATTTCTTGTAAACTAATGGCAGGGCCCCACAAGGGGTGGAGGGTGGGGGGTGGGGGGGCAATGGTTGAGGTCTTAACCGAAAAACAAATTATAATACAATCAATTCTAGATTTTTTTTTTAATTAAGTCTACATTTTATATAAACTACTTTCTGCTTCAACCGTCCTGATACAACTGTATTACAATATCTGATCATCATTCGAGACGTTCTACTACATGTGTTCAGCAATGGATATCAACAGTTATGTGAAGAACGTCTTATTCACGATTTCCTTAAGACTTCACATTACACTTAAGCTTCCATTGTAACGGAACCTAAGCACTTGTTTCTTTATGCCAATTTTTATAATTGAAAACATTAAAAATTTTAGTTAAAATGAAAGAAATTGTAAGAAAAAATAATAAATATGGTTACTTTAAAATTGCAATGAGCTCATGAATTTTCAGAATAAATTTAAGTTGTATTTTTACTTTTGAAGTTATTCGTATTACCTGTGGGGAATGTTTTAAAAGGGAGAAACATGAAATCTTGTGGTGTTTTCGAGATATTTTTGGCTAAGAACCTTTGATTTTGACCATAACGAGGGAGGAGGTCCATTACTACATTTGGTACCTGAGCCCTGAGTTTTACGTGGGAGTGGGAGGGACTACAGGACCTGAATCTCTCCATTATCTATGGAAGGCAACAACACAAAAATAAAACAAAACAAAAAACACTGTACAACATTAAAAATATTAAAAATGAATTAATTTCTTTCACTTAAATTTTAATCATTTTTTTATTCTTCTCTCCTTTTTGACTTCGATGAAGGTTTTGAAGCAGAAATAGTGAAGAGCAAAGCAACTGAGGAAACTAAATTGTACAAGAAATTTAAAAAAAAAGATGAAAAGTATATTTCTAACAATTCAGCATTATTGTATTTAATGTCTGACTAGTTCCTCTTAAGACTATTTTCCAACTACATCGTAAAACTTTGCTGGTTGTAAATAAAAATAATTTTAAATTAGTAATTTTAATGATATTAATTCCTGACTGGGAAGGGAATAAGTAATGTCTTTACATTATAAATGTTGAGACAAAGAAAGTCATTTTATTTATTTATTTATTATTTATTTCTTTGCTTGTTTTATCAGGTTTTTTTTTGACAGATATCGTGGACATTCATGCAATTCTTTGTTATCAGGATATTGATTAAAATATACAAAGTCCAGTTAAAATATTATAACTATCTGTTTACTTCAAAAGCTGAAGTCTACCTCTACGACAACCCTCGTATCTTCATAAAAGCTACTATACAAAATTTGAACTTGACGGTGTATTACATACTTTCCATCCGAATTTGAACGATTTGGACAACAGTGGTGGATTTTAATGACTTTGATTATGGTATTCTAATTACCAGATGCTGCAGTTAATGTATGACAAAATGGGAAGATTGAGCGAGTGGTTTGAGGGTTATGATGGACATCATGACTTATTAGTGAGTCTCGGTTTTCCTATCTTGTACAGTCCTACACAAGAAAAGCTGTGGAACTGCTGTGTAAGGATCTACTAGAAAATTGGTAGAGGTTCTGAGATCAATCCAGCAATTCTTGAATGCGAGATTGGCATTTGGTCGAGTTGCATTTGTTTACATCTATAATTGGTGATTAGGTTTACAGCTTGTAATTGTCTTGCTTAGATAATCTCGTTTTGGTCAAGTAGATGGTGGATTAAATGATGAAAGAGAAATCACTAGATATTGCGATTCAGCAGAAATGGCAGAGTTAGTATTTTTCTGAATCTTTTGTATCTCTGCTATATGACTTAGGCATTATTTAAAGTCTACAAAACTCTGTTGTGTATAGTAGAATTCACTTGAGAAATGCTGCCTTATAAGGCGAAATTTGATTACTTACCTTCGTCTGGAAATCATGACAAAAAACATAGAAATATCGTCTCTGCAATGGCGAGTTACTATCAGTTTGGGAGAAAAGACATTACACAGCTTAACCCTATAATTTGGAAAATTTTTCAATATTTCAAGAGTCAGAGTGATGAAATATGTATTTCCGAAGCGCTGGATAGAACTGCTACCGCAACAAATTTGTCCGCGAAGGGTCTTTTCGCGGGAGAACGTTCACCGCTCAGCCACTCGCCGCTTGAAGCGAATTCGTGTAAAGCCAGTGGTGGATGGACGACTTTGACTTAAATATTGTTGAGCACTATCAGGAAATTATTAGTGAGAATGAATACTCAACGCTTGATATCATTCATTCGAAGCTTCACTGAAAGATTGAATTCAACGGAAGCAAAATATCTGTAATGAATTCTGCACGTGAAACAGGACATGAATTAATATCAGGAAATTCTACAACGACATTACACAGCCAAGCCAAGTTATTAAAAAATTATAAATTATTTAAATAATAACAATAATATTAAAATATATTCGTAACTTTAGAAAATGCAAAATCAGAATAAAGTAGACTTCCTCTTAACCGGACTTCGTTTAACCGGATCTCCACTTTAACCGGCCGAATTTTTTTTATCTTTAAAATGTAAAAAAAAAAAAACTAAAACTAAAAAAAAACACGTGTTTCGTTATTTAATATCGGTATCGCACGTATTTCAGATATAATTTCAGATACAACGTATCCAATACAGCTGCAAGAGGTGGAAAGAAAGGTGATTTTGGATGAGCGACGAAATCATTTAAATCATTGTTTGTTCTCGGTTGCGAAACTATGCGGCAAGTTGCCGAACTTCTAGGCTTTAACAAAAAGAAGATTACTCATTTTTTTAATGTATAACTCATATGTATTAAATTGAATATTTATTACATTGAATAAAATGACACAATATTTCAATTGTGTTTTTATTTTATTTTTATTTATAAGACAAATACATCCGAACTTAAATTTATTTCACTTCTCCGGTTTAACCGGATTTTCGCTTAACCGGCTTACCCTCGGTCCCATTTAAGCCGGTAAAGAGGGAGTCTACTGTATATGTTTATAAGATTCAGGTACGGTATAAGATTCAGTTTCGCACTTTTCAATGTTGACTGGGAGCGCCACTCGTATCAACACCTCCTGACTTCATGGGGTGTGGCTCGTATCCGGAGTCGTCGGCGAATTTTGTCCATAGAAACCTATATTAAAAAATCAACTTCTCAGTCCAATTTTACCTTCATTTCTTAAATATCATCAATAAATAAATTCTACGCTTTTATTTTGTAAATATGCTATCTATTTCAACGATTTTTTTCGTTTCAACAAAGCAATAGTTTAGCAAAAAAAAATATTTATTTTTAGGCATTAAAACGCCGATCAGATGTAAACAATGATTCATTGAACACAATAAAATCTAAAGAAAAATATTTTTTTATTGAAATTATATTTGTTTTATTATTTTAAATTTAAAAATCTTATTTTCTATAGCTAATAATAATAATAATTTCCATCATTTTTTAATAGTTTTAATATTTTAAAAGTTTTAAAATATGATGCAAAACTTAAAATATTAATTAAAAGCTACAGAAAAATAAGACTTTAGATTTATATTAATAAAAGAAATTTAATTACAATAAAAAAATATTTTTCTTTAGATTTTATTGTGTTCAGTGAATCATTGTTTACATCAGTTCGTTGTTTTCATGCCTAAAAATAAATAATTTATTTTGCTAAACTACTGCGTTGTTGAAAAGAAATGGATAGCATATTTGTAGAATAAAAACATATAATTTATTTATTTATGATATTTAAGAAATAAAGATAAAATTGGACTGAGAAGTTGGTGTTTTTAACATAGGTTGCTATGGACAGAATTCGACGACGACTCCGGAGACGGGTAGCGCCCTCTATAAACATTGATTGGGCATCCACCTATAGATGGAGCTGTTACGTTCTGGTACATCAATCTAAAAGCAAATGACGTCATTAATATCTTAATGTACACCTATTTATGATGACTGCTTTCGTACTTGCTTAAATGTGTTGCGGGAGATAATTCCTCATTTCTTTGTTGTGCCTAATTAAAATTATTGCTCGAATGATTCGCAGAAATCGAGAATCAAAGCCTTAACGCAACTCCTAATTTGCGGAATTTCAAGCCAACTGAATATATCTGGGATTATATCGATGGAAAAAGCCTACATTAATCTGGGAAGGAAAACAGACCAACGGTGCACGATAACTCATACAATGTAATTAATTTGTTCAGGATTCCTAAAAGTAAGTATAGAAGGTATTCGAATTTGGTGAACAGTTAAGCTTATTATAACGCTTACGGCCTTTACAGTTTTATAATAAATTTTACAAGAGTTATAGGTGATGGTGAATCTGACATTCTTCATTCGATTTTTGGGTTCCGTCCACATACTATGAAAGGGAGGGAGGGGAATTGGTATTTGAGAAAAAAAAAAAAACGTGTACATGTAGATTCTTGTTTTTATTGATGTTACTTTAAAAAGAAAAAAAAAATAATTATGACAAAAAAGAAAGAATAATTTCTCCTAGCAAGAAAACAGATTGGGAATCACTGTCTTAGAGTATCTACATTTCGCACAATTTGAGTTGATGCAATAAGCATAATATATTAAGCATAACTAGCACACAAAAGGCTTACAGGATTACAAGCCAGTTAATACTATACGAGCCTTCCTAATTAATTTCGATACAAAATGAATTATATAGTAAAGATTAATAGATAGGCCTAATTGATACCCAATTAGGCTTAAAACAAAGCCGCCGTCAGAAATGTGTAGTTAGGGCAAATATAGATTTCGGGATATCATCCTAACTAAAATCAACTGTAAAGTGATGTAAACACAAGTGTTAGGGCTATCGAATAATATTTGCCTTTAGATAAATTTAGAAGTGCAGAACTTCGAGATTTACCTTTTATTTACAATTTTTGTACCGTAAATAACTTTTTAATTTTTAAAGTTAAATTAGAATCATAAAATTTATTGAATTAGCTAATTCATCAGAGGTCGGTTTAGACATTAATTATTCTTATCACTTTTACATTGAATTTGTTTTCCTACATTTTAATTTTCGAGGTTATACATTAATTTAGATAAAGAAATTACTTTTAGATAAAAAAGCGCTTATTCTTCTATAAACGCTTTAAATTTATTTTAAAGGCTTTTAAAATTAATGTCATTCCAATGTCCCGTATGTCCATCCCAATTCAGTGCCGTTGTAAATCTTTTATTGCCACAGTCGTGATTTTGAAATCCTAATTGGATAAGAACAAATAGATCTGCAGCTTAAAGGTTTTCCAATAACCTATTGGATTCCGATGATCAGTTCTTCCCCAGATTCTCGTACATGAGTCCCAAATAATGATGTCGACCACAATAATCGTTATACTCCAGAAATCAGACGAGCCCAACCCTAGAAGAGGAAGAAAAAAAGGGGGCGGGTTATTGAGGGCTCATTCTTCAAGTTTTATGTGGGATAACATAGAGACAAAATGAAGTGAAAAACTAAAGGAACGTCAGTATTTCGTTACATAAAAATCAAGCTTCATTCAATTCCAAACAACAAAAGATATTAAGTTAATGCTGGAGTTAATGAATATCCACATAAAAAATGTTCACTTAAGTAAATGGTCTTAAAACTCCAATTACCTTTTCTAATTGATTAAGTTTCTCTCAAAATCAGCAGAATTCTCTTGGTTGATAGTTTACACCATACCTTGTTGAAAATCTCAACCTTACATTGTAAATAGTTTTTAAGTATTTTGATTACAATATATAGATATTCTATTTTTTTTCCATTAATGTAGTGTGGCGATTACTATTTACATTTGGGACCTAGCACATTTATATCATAAACATTTTTCCATCAATGCAAAAGAATATCTATCAACAATTGGGACCTAATACACTTAAAAAAACATATATTTTAAAAATTTCTTCATTACATGTTGTATTCTTCATTACATATTACGACAATAATAATGTGTTACCCTAATCACATGACAGGAAGTGAGTGTAGTTTATAAAACTGAGGTTTTGTTTCCAGTTTGCTCCTTGTGCCATCTGACGAAGGGGTCTGAACCTGGACCCCGCAACATGTAATGAATTTTTTTTTTAAATAAATGTTTTTTTTTAAGTGTGTTAGGCCCCAATTGTAGATAGATATTCTTCTGCATTGATGGAAAAATGTTTGTTATTTGGTAAAGACACATGAGAACTTGGAGAAAACGAAGTAAAGCTAAACAAAAAAATAGAGGAAGGGAGTGAATAAGGTTTTTTTTTTTTTTATTCTTATTACAACTTTAATATTTATTTACGATGATTTCCGAAGGTACGTACACTAAAAAGTCGTTTATACGAATCGCATTTATCTGAAAATCTGGTTATTCGAAACGAATTTTAGCGAATTAAAATACAAAAACATTTTTTCCTCCACTATAATCAATATTATGATTATGTTGCCTCAAAAAGTCCTGTTATTGCTAAACAATGCTCCATCCATCCAGGAGAGGAAAAGTTAAGAAGTGGAGACATTTTTATAAAGTTTTTTCCTCCAAATGTCACGTCTCTTATCCAGTCAAGGAACCATACCTCAATGGAGGCTTTGAAATTGTAGGTATCGAAGGGCACTGTTAAGCAAAATTGTGAAGGAAAATGACAAAAGTGGCAATAAAGACATCATTACGGTTTTAACATCACGAAATTAACATCATGAATGTGATTTACATGTCTACAGCTCTATGGGAAGAGATCACATAGAAACTCCTGGAAAAACCTATTGTCAGTAGAAAAATCAGGATAATACCAACGAGAATGAAGAAGCAGTTGAAAATTCAGGATTTTCAGAAATTGTAGGGTACCCACAATTGCAAGAAGAAAACGTATCCGAGTGGATGAATTCGGAAAAGAATCCTGGATAGCAGCTGTTATCCAATGACGAAATTGTTGCACAGTGTTCACAACAGTCCGGTGAGGACGAAAGTTCTAACGATGATGGCGAAGAGAAAACGGGAATCAACTATACATAGGCAACATCAATGTCTGAAGAGCTACTGTCGTATTTGGAGCGACAAGACAAAACTTCCCCTACACAACTTCTAACAATGAAACGACTTCGAGATCGGGCAGCCAGCAAACGAGCTTCAAAGCTTAAGTAAAAAAACTAAGATTGGTTACTTTAAGAAACCATAGGACTGTTCCAATACTATAGAACCTATAATTTACATTGCGATACTGTATTGTAATTTATTGTGTCATATTCATTATAATGTTTTAATATACAGTAATAGAATATATTCGGGATTATCCGAAATGTTGCAGTCCTATCAAATTCTTAGAAACGAGTTTTTAGTATATTATTGTAACTAGTATTTATATACATCACGTTCAACGAGATAAGGCTTAGGGAGCAAAGTTCTAAATAGACATCTTGTGTAAAATTAATCAAATTTGTCAAATATAGCAATATTTTGCATTTATTCGTTTTGAATAGAAAATGTTCATTTATAGACATTTTACTTCGATGTTAGAGAAATACTCAAATGAAAAAGATAACATCCAGAAATTTGTCGCTTCTAGAAGGTTTGGGTAATTTCTGTAAAGAAATACTCGCCTGATTTTTAAATTGTGGTTGAAATTTTCAAGAAAAATTTTCAAATCTTGTTAATCCTTTAATAAAGTTATTAAAAATGTCATAAAATTCTCCTTGGAGGAAGTTGTCAGGCTTTATTAAGCCAGATTTGGTATCAGAAATTTACTGTTTAGTTGATTGATTCAGCACTTCACTTTTTTTGTGTAAGTTTAAATTAAACTAGTTGCGACCCGTGAAATATTCACGGAAGTAAAACAAATTCCACATTTTTGAAAAACACAAGATTGAAAAAGATGTTCTAAGCTAATTTTTTTAGAAGCCATGACTTCCACAACAGCCCGTATGTAATTTGAATATCGGCTTATTTGTAAAAATAATATTATAATATTGTTAAAATAAAAAAAAAAAAAAATTGATTTACCACTTTTGTAGTAGCCAGCGTTGCGGTTTCTCATTATGAAACATAATGTCAACCTGCTGCCCTAAAAGAATAGGTCCGTCGAAATTGAGGCAATATTAACGGAAGTAAAACAAATGCCACATTATTGAAATATCCAGAGATTTTTGAAAAGCACAAGATTGAAAAAGATGTTCCAAGCTCATTTTTTAAAAGCCATGACTTCCGCAACAGCCCATATATAATTTGAATGACTAACCCAAATTTTGTTAAAATAAAAGAAAATAAAAAATTGATATACCAATTTCAATAATAACAATAACAATAACGAATGTCCAACAGCCAATACCAATAATCCTGTCTGGACAACAATGACGGCTTCATGCATTTCAGTGTAAACTTCATTTATGTGGGAAAGAAAATCTCATTACGCTGATAATAATTGTGTAATCGCGATCCGTCGTGGTGAAGTGGAGAAAATAGTAGAGACGCCATCGTTAAACATGGGCGTGACGTCATGCCTGACGTGTTCCAACGCTGCACTGAGATTGGTTATTTCAATTTAAAAATTTACAAATTTACAAATTTACAAAGATCCGTACAACTTTTGCCTATTAATAGGATGATTTGTATCCACTACAATGTGGAATCCTACAGAAAAAAAAGTTTATAATAAACAGTTTTATTAAGCAACATGAAAGGGAGTTCTATTAAAGAAAAGAAAATAATAAAATTTTAAGAATTATTTAATACTACTTCAGTGATGTCTGGAATTGGCGGAGAAATTCAAAATTGTATCCACTATATTGTATCATCCACCATATCCTTCGTATTCGAGTTATCGAGAAAAAAACATTGTGTTGAGATTCTCTTTTGGTCCTCATCAGTATCTCTGCGGAAAAGGATACAAACAGCCTTAACTATAAAAAGTTGACACCCATAGAATCATTGGCAATTTACATGCAAAAACATGATGCCAGTAGGTCAAAGGCTGAGAAATGCATAGGTTTAGCATAGACAGATAGAGAACTAGACATGCACTTTTGTACGTAATATCATATATTATTGCTTAAATTAAATCTTCTTACGACTAAATACTTGATATATTCTTTATACTTCGCCTGATGAAGTCTTTACATTGTAAAAGACGAAATATTGCGACAACAAGATGTTATTAGAAGTTAAATAAAGAATATATTATTGCTGTTTGATTTTGATATCTACAATTGTAAACAACCAATATTTTAAGATGATCTTGGCCACTGTAAGAAAAATAAACTTTTATAGTCGCTAAACTGGCACGAATTTTATAGGAAATCTTTGCAACCTTTATTTAGTCATTGAACCTTGAAATATTGATGTAATTTAATTATTTCACGAAAGCTACGAATCAACTTTAAGGTTGAAGGATTTCTATGCCAGGTGTCAATTATGCGTAGTCTCATTACGTGAGAATTCGAAAACAATGGAAATTCCATAATTTTATCTAAATCATCTACAACTTCTTCAGTATCGAACTTCCTTTTGTCAAAAAATTGTGACAGAGACTTAATCTTTAAAACTAAGTCGTTTATTCTGAGAATTTATCAGTATAAGATTTTAGTAACTAAAGTATCTTTCTGTAGTAAGTGCATAAACTTAATTTGTAAAATGCATTCCTTGAATTTCGGATTTATTTATTTTTTTTGGCCTCAATCAAAGACTATCAAAACCAAATTACTCCTAAACACTGCCAAATTTCCATTGAATTATTCGGAACCAATGGAGAGTGAAATAGTTCTGAATTTGACCTCTTACAAAATAATGGCTTGGTGCAATGGAATTTCGCTAACATAGTCAAAATAAATCATTTTCTCACACATCTTCAGGGACGGAAATACCGAACAATTTTGTGTATTCAAAAGAATATGTATTTTTTTTCCCTCAAATAGTTTCCTTAGTTAATTCAAAGAAAATCTAATGTGGGCGTATAGAGGACTTTATTTCGGGGAGGCTAAGTTAGGAAGCCGACTTCGAATAGCTGAAAACACAAAAACTTCGTCTTCAAAATTTTGGAAAGGAATAGTGGAAGGTCTTCCGCTCCTAAATACCCCTTCACACTTGTGATTTAATTAAAGTGAAACAATGATAATAAGGATGCGTCAGTTTCAATTAGTTTTAATTAATTTAAGTCTCTTATTTTTTCCCATCAATTAAGCATTACAAAATAAATTGCCTATAAAATAATAGAAAAAAAAAACAAATAGATAATAAAATAATAAATCTACATGGATTTCTAAGTGGGCTTGGAAAATTTTATACTTCTAGCTACTGTAGATTATGATTGTACATATCATTGTATAATAAATAACACAGTTTAAAATTGTGTTTTGTTGCAATTAAAAGATGTTTTTCCCTTTATTTTGTTCAGGGGAAAACTGTATTTCATTCTCGAATTTGTATTTATAAATATCTATTAATATCCAAGTTGCTGCTCGTCCTCTTTGGAAATTATCAAAAAAAAAAAATATATTACAATATATAGGAGACGACATGGGAATAAAACATTTTCTCATTTCTGTTACCTTACTTACAATTGGAGAATATATTGGAGAATTCCTATCACTTGAAAGGTTTTGCCTCGTATCGTTTCTACAGTTGCATCAACTTTTATTAATAAATTACTATTATCAATATATTATTAGTTAATAATGGTATATTACTATACTTAATTAATATACTGTTACAACAGTAAGCTATTGTGTATCAGAGACTAATTTCTCAGTGAACTTTGATATCTCAGCAATACATTTAAATTAATTACAGATGTTTATTTACAACTGTGAACAACAGAAACATCGGAAATATCAGAAACAGTGAACAAAATATCAAAAGGAAGCGCTGTAAATGCTCGTGTATTATTTTACAAGAGCATTTACAGAGCTTCCTTTTGATATTTTGTTAACTGTTTCTCATATTATTGAAATGTAAGTTCATGGTTTAAATATTATTCATATACAACTTAAAGTTTTTATTAATGTTTAATAGATACTCAAAACTAGCAGGGCTGTGATTAAAGTCGCGCACTGTTAAAATCACTTCCGAAAATTTGAATAATAAATATATACAACTTGTTAATATTGAAGGTATTTAAAAGTGACTAATCCTATGACGCTGTGGGATTATTAGAAATTAGAAATTTTGTTCGGTTTCAGAACTAATGGCGCTTTTCTTATGGCTTTTTCCAAGTTTTTAAAAACAAATAATTCTTATAAAATTTACATTTTTAAGTGTTAAAAATATGATTATACACTTCTACAAGGATTTCTATGTGGGCTTCGAAAATTTTATATTTCTAGCTACTGTAGATTATAATTTATGAATAAAATAGTTCACTCGCTTCACTCGCCTAAATAAATCTTTAGTTAAGAATTACTTTCTAAAATGGATAAGAAAAGTTGGAAATATCTCGACAACAGACATTGAGCATTTTTAGTCATCAAGGCCTTGGACATAGTTCTCTTAAGCAGTAAATTATACAGTAGCAGTCCGGAATTCAAGCAGTGACTTGTTTATTTCAATTTTTTAATCGTTAGTTTCTGTTAAAAATACTTCATGAAAATAAGAGATTTATAGTTCTTTCGAAATGTTTATTTTTTATTTTGGTTTTGTCTCCTTACCAATAATGAGCTGACTTGAGTCAGTTTGTGTCTGTGTCAGTGAATGCATGTTCTTATATTTCAGGAATAACTTTGAGCCGTTGGATGTATCTGTTGGAACTTTGGTAGATCAGCTGGAAGACGGGATAACCGAACTTTTCATATTTGAAATCTTTTCCAACCGAAGCTCTGTTCAATAATAAGCGCTAGAAGGTAACAATACTTCCCCCAGAAAAGCATTGGAAACTAAACAAGATAATTAATGCTTTAAGACAGTGTCAAAAGCAGAGCGGCCCCATAATATGCACAATTTTATAAACAAAAGTAGAGTGAACCTAACCAGCGTTTATAATGAACCTAATGGACGCTTACAGAAAACCGGAAGTTGGGGGGTCAAACGTGGTCGCTTCCGATAAAGAGGAAAACGGCGATAGACGTCCCCCCAATAACGACCCTTCTGAACACATTGGTGGTGGTCACGTTTTTGCCAGACAAACGGTTGCTGAGATATGATAAAAGAAGCACCGTATTGAAGCACCGAGTTTTGACTCCCCCACATCCGCTCAGGGAGTGGTCCTGGAGGTCTGATTTTTTGTACGTAGTCACCTACTGTTTGATACAATGGTGAAGGTTTCATTCTAATATCTCTAACCGTTTGGCCACTACAGAGTGTGACATCCAGTAAGCATAAAAGCAAGAGCATAAAAGCAAGAGCTCCTGTTGATAATAGGTTATTTATGTGCAATATGAATTTCAAGTCATGTTTATTCTAATAATAAAAGGTTGACAGGAAACCAATTATTTCAAAACAATTGAGATATAGTTATTGTTAACCAAGAGTAAGAATAGTATGCAGTAGCAGATGAAGATGGATTGTTTTATTTTAGAGACTTGGTTGCTAAGTTAAAAAAAAACTCGGTAGTTCGTATGTGATTCCTCGATGAATGAAAGTAGAAGTGGATTCATCAGAGACGATAGATTCAACATGGCAGAGTGATAAGTTAAGTCCACGACGATGTAAATTTTGTGGACAAGTGGTATAAGTAGAATTACTTATAATGAGATAAAGATTAGTAATTTTACCTGAAGAATAAGAGTATTTAGTACAACACTAATCTCATTAATTTTAGTTCCTAAATAAAGTAGGAAATAGTACAACGTTCCAGAACCTAAGCCAAAAGCCTAGATGACTACTTTTAAGAAGGAACAAGACAGAATGGGATCAACAACTTTCATAAAGAAAGGTAAAGATGTTTCATCGAAACAAGGCATCCAGCGAAGTGATGAACTACTTACGGATTTACGGATCATAATATAAGAAGAAAAGAAAGTAAGTGATTTTAAATAACTTTGTTTATCAGTGAGCTGACTTCGGATTGTGCATCGAATTAATAACTTTTTACACAAGTATAATTCAAGTAAAAGTTAGGAAGAAAAGTATATATATTTGAACTTTCTCGATTGAATATTATCATCTAAGTGATAGTTATCTGAGAACGCCGTTCGATGTGAATCATTAACTGTGTTAATAACTATTTGATACTTGATAGACAGTTAACTTTATCAGTATTACTAAAGAGAACTTTCTTCGCAATCTTGTAAATAATAATAGAAGATATAATTACTGATCCAGTTGTAAATATTTACATACAGCGTTTTACCTACATTTGGAACACTTGTAGGGATAGGAATTTTCATTAGTGAATTGTTGCAGTTGATCACATATATAATATACGGTATTGATCATAATAGAGAAGATGATTTGATTCAAGAACATATTTATGATATCTGAAAGATATATGTAATTACAGGAATTACATTTATTCTAGATATAAACTTTGTTATTATAAACATTTACTAAGTTTCTGTGTGGTAATTATTTTGCTAATATTTGATGTGCTTAATCCTTTAATACCAGTTAAATGTCATTAATGAACTTTACTTTGCTATCTACGTACATATTAACTGTTGAACACATATAAAATTAAAGATATATAGAATATCAAATCTTTCCACTTATAATTATTTTATCAACAGTTAAAGTTATTTATATGAACAGGTCCCTATGTCTTACAGGCAAAAGCTGTAACCTAGGGGCCGCTAACAATTGATTTTCCTTAATATCGCATTGGCTAAACAATGAATGAATTAATTTTTTTTGCTAATCCATTGCATCTGGCTTAATACATTAGAATTAATCCTATTTAAGTTAAATATTGCAATTATTTTTTTCAGAAAACGGAAAATTTATATTCAGTAGGTTGGAAAATAAATTGTAAGTTTTTCGTTCTTGTCGTTTTCACGATTAAAAAAAAAAAAGAAATTTGAAGAAATAACGTTAAGGAAAGTAGGTTTGAAATTCTTCGAACTTCTTGTTTTAAATTGAATTGTCTCTCGAAAGAATACAAATTAAATTCAAAAATAAGTAACTACTGAAAAAAAAAATCTATTAGAAAATACGGATTGATATCTTTAGTCAACTCATATCTCTAACAGTTAAAATACTACAGAATTATTAACATTTAACTTTAGATAGATGTCTATTTTAGTGAAAGACATTACATTTAACAGTTTCTTCGTTATATTATGAGTTTATACAGATTCTAACAACGTTTAATGATAAACAAATTATAAATTAATTATTAATAAATAACTTCATTCCTAAGAGACAGAGGTGTTCTCCTAATTACGACCTTAAATAGAGAACTCTTAACCACGCGTTTTCCGATAATGAAAGGCCATGAACTGAAATTCGTTAGCAAAGAATTCTAAAAAAAATCCTAATTAGTTGCTAGTTCTTCCCGTTTTACTCCATAAATCGCGAGAGCTTTTTTTGCTTGCTCTTAGATATTTTAAATGAAGTGTGAAGTTATTAGCTGATGATGTATTTAATGTATTTGTAGTTAAATTAGGTAATGATGTATTGATGTAGAAAAAATCAAAATAAGCAAAATCTCTTTTAAATTGTATTAAATTCGTACTGTAAGATATTAAATTATATTTTATTACAACCTTAGTCAAATCTGAAGCAGACGCCTTTGTAATGTTTTAACTTAACTTTTCAGCATCTAATTTATGTATTTCTTTGAACTTTTATCCAACCCCTATTGAAATTACTCAAATTGCTTGATTCTGGTGAATTAATAGAATCAAAAATTATATAATCTTTTATATAATTTATTAATAATCTCTTGCAATAGATAGAGAAAAGCAAATTATTACTATACTAGTTTATTACTTATACTAAATTAATAATAATTCCCAGGAAAGTGTCAGATCACTTAGCCTACTCTATATGTTCTTCATAAATCTTCTTGAAACTTAGTAGACATATTTAAGGACTTGAGACGATCTAACATTTTATTTTTGAAATATTTTTCATGTAAAATTTTGTCGAGAATGCAACTAAAATTCCTTTCAAAAATAGTATTGGAATCCAAACATCTAACCTATTTACATAATAACTTCATTGCCTTAAGTAATGAAGATAAATCCTTTTAACTAATCTATTAATTAGAGCATGGTTTGGTATGATTAAAGTTAATTCTACTTCGGCAAATGAAGTAATGCGAATTTATTTAATTTTTTCATAAAATAAAAAACTTATACACACTGTCTGTATTCAACAGATATTATAATTTTCAAATAAATGTAGTATTTTGGTTTCGCCGTTTCCAAGACTGTAATCAAAAATAACAATGAAAAAATTAAGAATTCAAAAAAAAAAAAAAACATTTTAAGTTATTTCGAATTTATTATTATTATTATTATTATTATTATTATTACTAAAACTGAACAAGATTTCAAAAGTTGTAATAGGCTAATAAAAAATAATTTGTTCAGTTATCGAAAAAAGTGGTTAATCAACCACTTCAAGTTTTCACTGCGTCTCACATTGTTTTATATTTTTCTTTAAAGTATTTCAAGGTAAAATGAATAGCTTACAAACCATTAAACAAACCCACAATTAACGTTTATGTAACTCACAAAAAACCGACCTTTGTATGTTCAAGTTGACTTTATTAAAAACAAACAAAAAACAAAACAAAAAACTGCAAGAAAATTGATTCTTTTAACGATTAAATTCAACTTTCTAATTCATTAGGTAGATTACAATTGTCTTAGCATTTTTTTCTCAAAATTATATCTTCATTATATCCGATCAGGGTTTGGGTTGGGTTTGTAGTTGAGGAATCTTACACAGGATGGCGCTAGTTGCCGGACCAACTGTAGCTTGCCTAGCTAAAATTAATGTAGTTGGTGGAATTCACTGCAAAGAAACGGGAGACTTCGAGAAAACCCGCTTTTTACAAAGATTTTCCTGTGATGATATTTGGACACCCTTGTGATAAAGGATGAAGCATCTCGGTGATGATAACTAATTACTTAATAAATATTACAATGATACATTATTTAAGTTAGTCCGATTAGATTAATGTTAATTAATCTTGATTAAAGAGTAACGTGTTTTTATAGCAGTAATTAGGGAGTTTATGTTTTCAGTAAAAAATTGTTTTCCTAAATAAAGTAATATTGAAAAATAAATTTTCTGATCAACAGAAAGCTAACCAATGTTATAATTTTTTTATATTCTATTTAGCTATAGTTACTATATCTATTAAAATTAAATGATAAATAAACCTATTCTTATGGCCAAGTGCACCAAACTTCAATTAACTTTGATGGCCGCATTGTGGACGTAGCTAAAATTAGTGGGGGGGGGGGGCCGGGCCCAAAAAATTTTAGCCTTTGTTTTAAAATTGTGTGAAAGGAAACAAACATGTATAAAAAGAAAATTTATTCAGAAACTTGATAAATTTCTTTTTATACATGTTTGTTTTCTTTCACACAATTTTAAAACAAAGGCTAAAATTTTTCTGGAGCAGCACCCCCCACTAATTTTAGCTACGTCCACAATGCAGCCGTCAAAGTTAATTGAAGTTTGGTGCACTTGGCCATTAGAGATCTGCTTTAAGCATTTTTGTTTCAATTTTTGCATCATTCAACAAACTAATTGCTTCCACAAGAATAATTGTTTCCTTGCACGATAGTTTCCGACTCAGCACGATAGTTTCTATTAGTTTTGAATATTCAATTCTAAAAACTACTACTTCGATTTTTTAATTTTTTTTAATTTAGTAAGAATTTAAAAGCGTCGTTTAATATTAATATATATTAATATTTAATATAGATATTATTTAAAAGCATCATTTAATATTAATGTAAAGCGTCGTTTGATAAACAACTCATCCTACATCTTTAATTGTTTTATCGTTATTTTTTTTTATATTTTTCTGTTTTATAAGTCGTCAAAACAAAGAAGTAGTATTCTCAAATTTCTAAATTAGAATATCACCTACAAACACTCCTGATTGTTTTTTCTGAAAATTGAATAAATTCGCATTACTTACTTAAATGCAATTAATTTATATTATATTAAAGCATTCACTCATTACATTACTAAAAAGATTAAGACGCTTCGCTAGATATCGATAGGAATTCCTTGTTTCATTTTTGAGGTTAGTTATTCTCACCTTAATTGCATATATCTCGACAAGGGGGCACGGAAAAAATTTTCAAAAACAAAAATAGTTTCAAGAAATTTATCCACTAATTCAATAATTATTACGAAACAGACACATATACATACAGTCTGAGTAATTTTATAAGCTTTATTTTTCGTAAAATAGGCTAAAAAGAAGGTTTCGTTTATATGTACTTTATGTTTATGCATTCATACCCAATATATATTTTAATAAATTTAATTCAATGTTTTATATATATATATATATAGTGGTACATATTTTATATATAGGTATTTCGTTAAGTTTTAATTAAACATCGATGATTGTCGTTCTGTACTCTTAGGTTCATTATTTTTTCGTCGTCATCATAACTGACAAAGATGATGGAAGGATGTGTAAGTTGATTGGAGACCTATGTCGACAGATGAGACTGAGGAGGAGGATGACAATTGGGAAGGGGACGTGAATTGAGGGATGGCAGTGCGGGCTGCTATATTCGTCGACCCTATCCAGTTCGCTGCCTCTGAATAGGGAAGAGCATCACGCTCCATTGGCGTCGCAAATGGCAGCGACCCGTGCTCCTGGTGCGTGCAGATAATTTCACACTGTAATGAATGGCACGTAGACTCCGACCGCAGCCAGCTTTGATGCATTGCCCCGCATTATTAACCAGTGGACGTAGGCCAGTTGGGTCCGATCAGCGCTTCGGATACTGATGATGCTTTACAAAGGAGACATACAGTGAAAGCATCCCGGGTTGTATGACTCATGCGGGGGCGGAGGTTTGGTTATTCGCGGATAAAAGGGAAACACGTGTCTGTACACCGCATCGCCGGCTTAAGAAGGTCTTTATCTTCGATCAGTTAAAAATATCTTTTAAACTTTGGAATTCAAGCTGATTGTATTCAAGCTTATCTTGGGATTTCAAAAGCTAAATCAAGAAAATTATATATCTTCATTTTTGAAAATTATTAATAGCTCTTGGACTTCAATAACGCTTAGGAGATATAGAGGTTTGGAGAAAGGAGGAAGTTTTTGCAGTTGCCTAAGAAAAAAAAACACTTACAGAAAAAAGAAGTTGAAGGACAAGATAATAGCTAGGGTGGTTTTTTTTTTTTTTTCCGAGACAAATACATGAGCAGAAGACTTAAAAGCAATATATATATATATATGTACACATGTTTACTTCTTTTTTTGCAGAGGATCTCGCATATGCAAAAATCAACCCTAAGAAGCCATTTCTTTCATTTTGATTCTGAAGAAAAAGATAGTTGTTCCTTCTGCTAAGGTGATTTTTTTTATTTTTAAAATATTCCTGTTCTATTTCTTTAATGATCTTCAAATTTACTAAGAACATTTTTTTTTTTAAATTAAAGATCTCGAAAGTAACATCGATTAAAATTTCAGTTTGGAAACGATTAATCTACCGAATATAAGTTAACTATAATTATTTAATGTTTTTATAAGCTTAATTAAAAGAACTTATCTAAAAGAACCTTTAATTACGCCTACATTTGATTCTGCTGTCTCTATTTAAGTCTTGCTGTTTTCTGGGAATTGCTCCTATCTAATGATCGTCAAATAGCGTGAAACAGCTGCTTTAGAAACGATCATAAAACAAACACAAGATTTTTTTTTTTATTTTATGGACATTTTTGTTGGTAATCATTGACTTTAAAACTAAGTGTTTGCGAATAGGAAAATTAAGTATTTTACATTAAAGGAGATATGCCAGTAAGAATTCATAAAGTAGGACAAACAGAAATGGTAATTCTAATTAATGTGGAAAATGAAAGAAATATGTTGATTTACGAACGTTTATAAAACAAAAATATAGAAATTGCAAATTCAAAAATAAAGGAAAACTATACTTCTTTACAATATTTTACAATTATATTGTAACATTAGCAAAAATACCCGTGCTTCGCGCGGATTACAATAAAGTATTGTCCTGATGTGGACGACGAAGAAATTGTAATTGTGTGTCACTCTGAAACTTTTTCAGTTGGACAAAAGGCACGTGGTAGTTACAAATTACGTTATAGACCTGCTACCGTCGCTGCACTTCGGAAGCCTTGTGTAGATATTATAAAAACACGCTTTATTTCTTCAAAAATAGCAAATTACATTAAGTAAACTAAAAACTGAAACTTAAAATTAAGAACAAATTTCATATTTGCAACTGAAGCAGTTTCGGAGATACGCATGCCCTGCAGAAAAGTCCTCTCTCCCGTTTACATCCCCAAAGGATCCGAATATCGAAAATTCGTCGAATACGTATACTTTAAATTTTGACTCATATGAAATTTCACCAAAAGGATGTAGGATCCGAATATCGAAAATTCGTCGAATACGTATACCGTATATGCTCCAATAGAGGCCCCAGGCGTTTATTTGCAAAACTAGCCTCGGCTTCCGGCGCTTAATAGAGACCGGCTGCTATTAGAGGCCGGCCATTATTAACAAAAACCTTCAGAGCGCAATATTTTTACACATAAATACCGGCTAATATTACAAACAGCTACTTTATTTGAATTTCACATGCTACATAAGACTGTTAAAGATAAATAGCAATGTCTTTCAGTTCCTTTCGCTGCTATTCGTCTTCCGAATCCGCAATGACGGACGGCGCCTCACTGGAAGTTTCTTTCGCGTATTCCACCGCGCGAACCTTAAAGGCAATGTCAAATGACCGTTTCGGCGGCATTTTGTAAGGCAATGTACCGTAACGTATGACGCACGACTACAAAGATACGGACGCTTACACCAGTACCGGAAGGCAAATATCAAAGACCCGGCTACTATTAGAGACCGGCTACTATTTGGCCGTGTCCCCTCTGCAGCCCGACGCTTATTAGAGACCGGCGACAATAAGAGCCTCGGCGTTTATTGGAGCATATACGGTACTTTAAATTTTGACTCATGTGAAATTTCACCGAAAGGATGTAGGATCCGAATATCGGAAATTCGTTGAATACGTATACTTTAAATTTTGACTCATGTGAAATTTCACCAAAAGGATGTAGGATCCGAATATCGGAAATTCGT
>JAFIDM010009631.1:202366045-202376904 GCA_023159025.1 Thereuonema tuberculata
TTTTTAATTTTTTTCTATTGTTTTCTTTATTTCCTTTTTTTAATTTTGTTTTATTGTTTTCTTTATTTCCTTCTTTTCTTTTCTTTTTTATTATTTTGAAATAAATAATATTCTAACTAAAATTAAATTGAAGGCCACCACACATACAATAAAATTTGGGAAATAAAAAGCCAGATAATAGGCAGGCTGCAACATGTAATATTAGTTAGTCAGGCTAGTCTAATCTTGATGATATAAATGGCTGAGACAACATTGCCAACAACCTGGGATCACATCAAACCAGTGGCATAGGTAGAGTTTGGCCGCCTCTCTTAATACGCATGAAACATATTTAGACAAAAAGTCAAAACAACGTATAGGAATTTTTTTTAAATGTTTATTACAAATATATATATTGTCCGGCCACTTTATTACGTACACCTACCTAGTAACTTGTTGGACCTTCTTTAGCCCTCAAAACAGCTTGAATTCGTCGAGGCATGGATTCCACAAGATGCTGAAAACGTTGTTGAGGTATTGTGTACCTTGCAGACATGAGTGTGTCACGCAGTTCCTGAAGATTTGATGGAGGTGTAGGCCTGGAGCGAACAACTCGTTCCAGCTCACCCCACAAATTTTCAATCGAGCTGAGATCCGGGGATTGAGTGGGCCACTGCAGTAAGGAAAAGTCATCGTCATATTCCTCAAACCATCCCATAGTGATGCGGGCTTTGTGCACCGGCGCATTATCCTTCTGGAAGTAGGCATCTGCATGAGGATAAACTGTTAACATGTACGGTTGCACTTAGTCAGCTACGATGTTTAGGTACGTCCAGCATCCTGACTTGCCTCTAGAGGTATCAATGGACCCAACGTTTGCCAGGAAAACATCCCCCACACTGCCCCCACCGGCTTGAAGAGTTGTTTCGAGACACGATGGGTTCAGATATGCCTGTTGTTTTGTCTTCCATCAACATGATGCAGCAGGAACTTCGACTCATCGGACCAAGCAACCTTTTTCCCGTCGTCGATGGTGCATTGACGGTGTTGCTTTGCCCACACAAGGCATGCGCTGCCGTTCCATGCTCATAACAAGGGTACCCGAAGAGGCCGTCGGCTGTTATACCCATCTGGAACAGGGTACGTCTAATGGTGCGTTGCGAGTTGGTTTGCGCACCACTGTTGAAGTCGGACGTTACATGGGCAACTGTGACCCGTCTTCTGACTTGCACAATTCTAGACATCCTCCTCCGGCCTTTGTCATCAACGAGCGATTTTCATCCACAGGAGTGCTGCTGACTCGACGTTTTCTGTTCGTTGCACCATTCCCTACGCAACCTTGATATTGTTGTACATGAAAAGTTCAGGAGCACTGCCGTCTCGGATACGCTTTGACCAGCACGTCTAGCCCCAACGATCATGCCACGTTCAAACTCCGTTAGATCACTACACTTTCCCATTAACGCTGTGGTTTGCTTTCTCAACTGGTAATGGGAGCCACAACTTCCCATGTGACTTACAAATGAGTGGAACGTACCATTTGTGCGCACAGCAGGGGTGTACCTAATAAAGTGGCCGGACAGTGTATGTATATACAAAATTAATCATACATTACAATAGATTACATGGTTCTGGTTCTTTTTATTAGCCTGTATTGAATCTGTATAAATAAAAAAAATTATTTGTAGACTATGTTTATTGAGCCTTCATTACCCTCGAGATCTTCATTTTTACCTCAATTTTGGGGTAATTTATCCGGTTCCCCGACCACTGCAGTTTACCCAAAGTGCCACCAAAAAAAAATGTCGCTCGTAAACAAACATAAAATATTATAAGTAAGCAAGATTTTTCAATTTTTTCTGAACCACGTGGGGTTAAAACGTCCACACTCTCAGCACGTGCTCACACTATCACGTCCTACGCCGAACTGATTTCCTATCTCGACACGAAGCAACAACATATCAACTATAGATACTCTAGGTGATTTCGATCTTCCTTTTTCAAGCTACACTTTCAAAATGAATGAAAGACTATTTTAACTAAGGGAAAGTAACTTGTTTTTGTTATTTTGGTTTTTTATAAGTGTTTTGATTTTTCAAACATGTTCCCAACTACATCGAATGAACCATTTTATTCAAAATAAAATAGCGAGAAACATGAAATTTTATATGACCAGATAGAAATCCATGAAGAAAGTGCGCAATATTATTTTCAACACTTAAAACTATAAATCTTACATGAACTAGCTAAAAGTCAGGCTTTGAGTAGACTTGCGCTCTGTTAAATTAACTTCCGAAAATTTGCTTAGTAAATATATATATACGTGTTGAGATTGTAGGCATTTAAAAGCGATTAATGCTAAGACGCTGTAGGATTATTAGAAATTACAAATTTTTGTTTCGGTTTCAGAACTAATGGCGCTTTTGTTATGGCTTTTTCAAAATTTTTAAAACAAATAATTCTTATAAAATTTACAGTTTTAAGCATTGAAAATAGGATTGTGCATTTCTACATAGATTTCTACGTGGGCATGCAGAATTTCATATTTCAACTATTTTATTTTGAATAACATGATTCGGAAAATGTGATCTAGTTGGGTACAGGTTTGAAAAACCAAAACAACAAAACAGATTTCTTTCCCTTTGTTAAAATAATCTTTTATTCATTTTGAAATTGTAGCTTGAAAAAGGAAGATCGAAGTCATCTCGAGTTGACACGTTGTCGCTTCATGTCGAGATAGGAAGTCAGTACGGCATAGGGCATGATAGTGTGAGCACTTACGAGTGCGTGTGCACGTTTTTAACCCCACGTGGTTTGGGAAATCTAAAGTTTCTTGCTGCTTATATTGTTTTATATTTGTATTAGATAAAAAAATAAATATTTTTGAAGGCTTAATACGTCTAGATTGTACTAATAAATTTCAAAATTACATTAAAGAAAAGAAAGGAGTTTTTAAAAAAATGATTCTAAAAACAATTTCGATTTGGAGTTAGTGATAACTTGATAACTTTTTTTTATAATAAATCGTTTATTTTTATTAAAGTATAAATCTTTGTTTTATTTGGATCTGACCTTATTACAAAAACGATGAAACACCATTGTAAAGTATATTGAAATGCACTTTTGATTTATTTGTAGATTACGACGCTGTAGGAGTATTAGAAATTACAAATTTTTGTTTTACAAAACAAAAGCGATTTTGTTAAAGCCACATTGTTTTCCACATTTTTAAAAACAAATAAGTCTTATGAAATTTACAGTCATCAATAAATAGAAGAAGCGAAGACACCGTTTGTCAACACAAGGTAGAAAAGAAGTACCGTTTATTCATCGAAGGAAAAGAGACATCATAACACAACGAGACAACGTCATAAGGATCGCATCATGAACCTACCTCAAACGTCATCACACGACATCATGACTAAACGCTCAACGAAACCATTGGTGGATATTTTTTTAATTTATCATCTTTCACCTATATAACCTGTCCCCGTGAAATTGTAATCATCTTGCTGATGATGGGGAACTTTGTACTTCCTTGAAACTGTCAAATGGATGTACTGTATGATTTTTTTACATTTTTTATTTTTTAATTAATTTCTATTGAATTATTTATTAACTTAATAAGTTTCTAATGGGAACAAAAAATTAATTTCTACCAAAATTACGTTAATTGTAAATATATTAATATTATATAATTGTAAATATAATTGAATTAATTGAAAATAATAATTGCAAATATCAATAATTTTTAATTGTAAATATTATAATTGGTTGTAATATTAATTGTAAATATTAACTAATTTATTATTGTAAATAATATTGAAATATTAATTGTAAATAATTATCAAAAATACTAATTATAATTTTATATAATTAATGTTAAAAAATTTTGGTTAGAAATTTATAAATAATTTGATTAAAAACGATTAATTTATAATTATCTTTGTGTGTTTTTAAAGTATATATTATTTAAAACTTAATTTGTACACACGTTAAAAATTTGGATGTTATCAGGGTTTATATTGTGAGTAATTATTTTCAGCAATTTTTAATGTTATCATTAGTTACTTTCAATTCTGAAGCCTGAAATTTACTTGTAATTTAATTAGTTTCTTTAAGTTTATTTTTTAATTCTTTAATGGCATTGTGTTGGAATTTGCATCTATTGCGAAATTAGCTATTCATTAATTGTAACGACTTACTTTTGATGCTTACAACATATGTAAATAATTTTGATGTTTACAACCTACATTTTATCATACAAAATACTCAGTCAATTTTGTATGATATTAGACTGAAGCTAAGTACTGTATAAAGTCTTATAAATTGAAAATGATGAGCTTTCTTTCGCAGATGGTGACTGCACTCATTACATAACGATCTCTTCACATGATTATTGACACAATTAGATACATGTTTAATGAGACTTGTTTTGCTAGTTTTTACTTATTGCAGTAATGCTAGCAAACATCAAAGAATTTTTTAGTGTTTTATGAGATTATTTTCAGAGCTCAACAAAACATATCAATGCGGCCTTTACATTGAAAACAAAGCAATTTCCTGTTCTATTAATAGATGAAGGCTATTCACGATAATATACTTTACTTGAGCCAGAGCTTGTATGAAGCATGTTAAGGTAAAGATAATGGACAAGGAGCCAGTAATGAACGAGAAAAAAACAAATCGTTTAATATAAGAATTGGACTTAGTTTTTATACACTGGCAACACTCTGTCATAGATAAAAGACATCGAATGATCAAACTTTGACGTTTTGTTGAAATCGGTCATTTTGAAAAGAAATGACGAAAAGTAACAAGTATTCGTGCGGGTGAAAAAATATTTTATGTGGTTTTCTTAGTGAAATTGGTAGTGAGGTAAGTAGAAAATTTGACTTCTCAGTTTTAGTTACTTTATTTTAACCAGAACATGATTTATTGGTTGGTTTTATCATGAAATTAAGACGCCGATAGAGTATATTGTTGCTCTAGAAAGGTTATGTTTCACTTTATCTTATTATATGTTTATGACTGGTGTTCCTAACTTCAATGGATGCAGTTATGGACAAAAGTCGAAACTTATTTCTATTAAAATTTCATTGAATTTTGAACTTGTTTAGTTGTGTTTCTTTTTCTGTATCACAATCTAGTTGAAAAAAATTGTTTTGATTAATTTACCAGTAAAGGACATTTAATAAAAAATGATGTAGATACAGTAAAACCCCAATTATTCCAGCCCCGATTATCCGAGTTTCCGCTTTAACCGAGCTATCAAATATTTCTAGGATTTTTTTTTCGTCCATAGCTAGATGTTCATCATACTAGGTGTCGATTACTAGGTGTCCATGACTAGATTCATGTTCATTACTGGGTGTCCATCGCTAGATTTGTGGTCCATTACTAGATGAAAGTAACGAAGTTTTTATTCAGTTATATCTCTGTAATTTACTTCAGTATTTTAGTTTTAAGATAGGAGAAATATCGATTAAACACAGGATCTTAACTTTTAGCATATCAAGTGCTATAACTTTCACAGTACAATTTCAAATTAGTACAATTTCAAAAATAGTACAAATTTCTCCTTAAAGTGTCCGTAATTGGAGCCTTTACCTTACTTAATTAACAACTTTTATGCTAAGATTGTAAACCTCCCTTTCTCAAAACGTGAGTCCTGTAGCCCTATGGACTGCGGACTGGAGGATCCGGGTTCAATCCGGGCCATGGATTTTTACATGGTTCTTAGTCCTTCAGACGAATCCGCGACTTCACCCAGCCCTCTGACAAACGGATACTGGTATCGGGTTTTTTATTTGGGGGTTAAAGGCAGACGGGAGTAGGAATGACTATCATAAAACTAGTCCCATTGATCGAGGATCGCTGGGAGCCTAAACCTTCCGACCTTTACCAAAATAGTTGGATCTATTCGAAACAGAATAAGTATTATTAATTTTTTGTTATTCTATCACTAAGAATCGCCCAGTGTTCGTTTCTAAGTAAGAGACCTTAAGAGCATTGTATATGGCCGAAAATCGGACGGTGGATCTAAAAATCGGACGTATTCTGTTTCACGTAAGGGTTTCCTTAAGTGAACATTCATTTTATTTTAATTTTATTTTCATTTATTTTAATTCTCCGAAATGAATATTCGTCTTAAGGAAACCTACTTTGATTTTAAGAAGAAAAGTGTAAAGACACAGAAGCCGTTGTTTGAAATACAGTGAATTCTCCGAAATGAATGTTCATCTTAAGGAAACCCTTATGTGAAATAAAGTACGTCCGATTTTTAGATCCGCCATCCGATTTTCGGATCCATGTACAATGCGCTTTACACCGAACTATTAAATTTTAAACTTTGAGCATCCGTACACGAGTGCTTATCAATAAGTTCCATGTGCAAAATCTGTGACAATGTCTTGGAAGGTAAAGAGTGTAAAAGATAAAAGTTTGGCAGAATTGTTTAGAAAATGCACATTCTTACAAAATTTTTGAGGATTTTTAATGTAGTTTTAAATTAATTAAGACTGACATTAGATTTAACTAGGAAAATGGAACAATTATCTGTCAAAGTGAGAAGATTAACGAAGATAGTAAAATAATTTCACCACGTTAAGGTATTTTTTTATATAATGACAATTGTGATGTAGTCGAGAATACGAACGACAAATCTTGATCATTAAATGATATCTCTAGCTGATGATTGCTGTTGAGCATGATCCCAGAG
This sequence comes from Thereuonema tuberculata, assembly GCA_023159025.1. NCBI lineage: Eukaryota > Metazoa > Arthropoda > Chilopoda > Scutigeromorpha > Scutigeridae > Thereuonema > Thereuonema tuberculata. The sequence continues at coordinate 202,372,746 of JAFIDM010009631.1, forward strand.
TCTCGCCTATTTAAATGTTCAATTTTCAATTAACATCCTCGCTTTCAACTGTAAATCTTGTAAATTTATAAACTGAGAACAAAATGCAAAATGTTTATATTTGGAAAAAACGTATTAGCTTAAAAATAATAGTTTTTATCTTTATTAACTAGTAATGAACCTACTTCACTAGTGCAACCCAGTAAAAAAAAATAGTTGATAGTTTCTAATCATATCTATATAAATAAAAATGTAAATGTTCGTTTGTTCAAAATCTTCAATCTCCGAAAGTTCTTCACCGATTGCTTTGACATTTTGACACAACGTTGCATTCGAATACGCGCGTGTTTTTATATATCTATTATATAGATGTCACACCTGTGACAGGTAAAAACCTGCTTTTTTTCGTTAACCCCAGGTGTTTGGCGCCAACCCGCAATACACCTGAGTTAAGCGGAGAAGCTAAAACGGGCTGGTAAGTCGTATATTCTCCGATCTCTATATTAATTTGCTAAATAAGAAAAGGGAAGAAAAATCTATAAAATACACAAATTCATTAGCAATCTGGGGCATCCGTTTCGTCCTTATTAGGACTCATCAGCCAGATTTAGCTTCGATGATTGAGCTCCGAATGCGTGAATACCTATTTTCCTGTACTGGTTACAGCGGTTTTTCTTTGGTTGTTTGCTTTCAACCAGGTCCACTTCCGAGAGCGGGAGACGGAATCATAGATATTCACGCATTCGGAGCTCCATCATCGAAGCTAAATCTGCCTGAGTCCTAATAAAAACGAATCAGCTGTCCCAGATTGCTATCGATGATGGCTCAATGCGTGAAAAGCAAACAATTCTAGCGAATTTGTGTATTTTAAAGATTTTTTTTTTCCCCTTTTCATATTACATTAATGCCCGTTAAACCTTCTTTATTATTAAATTTGCTAAATAAATAAAGTTTTTGTATTTAATGCTATATATGCAAGGGTTCCGGAGCGAAGCGACGGTACCCGGCTAGTATTATGTAAAATCTTTTATTTCTCTGTCTGTCGCAATTGTTGTGATTTGTGAAAATAGAAATAATTTCTACAAGTTCCCTATGGGAATCGAACCTGCAACGGGAATCGAACCTGCAACCTTCTGATCCGAAGTTAGGCGTCTTATTCTTGGCCTACATTCAAATCCCTATAAAAATATACAAATATGTCATAGACGCACTCGCTGGTTCTAAAAGCAGTCGTGGGTTGGGAGAATCTACTTTTATCGGGTAGTTGTGAGAAAGCAGTCGCACGTTGGGAGAATCCACTTTTCCCGGGTTGCTAGTTCCTAATAATATATTATTAATTTTATATTAATAAAAGTCTAACTGAATTTTTTTTTTATCAACATTAAATTAGTGTTGTGGTCTAAAAGAAGATTACTGCAATCTCACTATTCCTGTGTTTACACTTTATAACAAGAAGTTCGAAAGAACTTAAAACCTACTTTCTCTAAAATTAAAAAAAAAAAAACCGTGGAAATGAAACTGAAAGCATATATTTAGATTCAAATTATAATTTTACCTGGAATACAAATCTTGCAATAATTATCCGAATTTGTATTTTCTGAAAAAAAAAAATGAAATCGAAATATGCGAAATATATTAGCTTAAAAGCTTTTGATTCATTCTTTAAAATAATGATATATTAATAAAAATAAGATAATCGATTATTTAGATTCCAATGCTTTCAATGGGATTTTGTTTTCGCCTTCTCGATCTAATTCTCGACAAGGAGCGAAATCTTTGGAAAAGATTTCAAATATAAAAATGAGATCATCTCTGTCTTGAAATGTACAAACAGAGTTACAAGAAGATCCATCCAGTTATTAAAGAAAAGACACACAGACAGACTGACTGATTTGATGAGCCTACCTTTCCTATTGGGAAAATAAGCCCACTATGGAAACTATTGTCTAAACTGTGGCTAATAGAGTAAGGAAGGAAATGGCCTAAACTGATTTCAAAGACTCATAACTACAAGAATTACGTTATTTCAATTTTATATTTTTTATCTCTGAACAGCAATTTCTTTCATAAAATACAGACAAATGACAACAAATATTCGCTGTAGTGGAGAGACTTAAACTTGTGGCAATTAAAATCCACCTAAGTTCTAGAGGTTTTAAGGAAGGAAACGTACGAAGTCACCCGGGAGATATTTAACTCTCTTTGCTCATTAAGAACGAAAGCCATTGCAAAGAGCAAGAGCTTCCTACGCATTAATTATGAATGTAATATATAAACTGAAGTTGTGCTTTGATCTAAAGGCTATCCTAAGAAAAATATTAAGAAGTTCTTTAAAAAGACGAAAGTTTAGTACGAAAAGAAAGTCAAATGAAGTTAAAAAAAAAATACCGTCACTGCAAAAAGTAAATGTTGTATTTGCTTTGTCATTAATAGTTCACAACAAAAAAAAGATATTTCTAAATTCTTGTTAATTTTAAAGCTTAATTTTTTTTTTCAAGATTTCCGTTTGTCTAATTAAATAAAAGAAATTATGGCACTTGAGAAAGAGTCGCTGGCCGACCGGAAAACGTTTGTGTATTTTTAAATTGTAATATATTTTTTTTTAAATAGTATTCAATGTGTGGTGGCCGTTTATTTATTTCTCACAATTACGTTCCATACGTTAATTTATTTTATTGCGAAAAAATAAGAAATCAGATTTTTTGTTGAAACTTCTTGAATGTGAATTTCAAACTCATTTTTTCCAAAAGTTTTTCTCTTTTTTTCAAAAGAAATGGAAGAGGATTTTCAAAAAAGTGTGCCGAATGTCATTTTGTGGGTGGGATCTACTGATTCTTTTTTTTTTTTTTTTTTTTTGTCAAGCATATACGGTAAGACTGACTTGGACTAATAAACTTACTGGTCTACTGCTGCATTGAGAGAATATATATTTCCAAGGCTCAAGTTTGTTTTCGGTTTCGACAATCATTTTGGTAATATACAAAGAAACCTAGTAATAAAGACCTCCCAGATACTAATCAGAAGAAAATATTACTCTCAATAGAAATTAAAAATTGCGAAAATGGAGTCATAGTGTATTCTTATTTAAAATGACTTGTTCATATATATATAAATTTCAGATCTTAACGAACAGATCATTTCCTATATATAATTTTCACAAGACTACGAAACGCAAGAGATCAGGAGATTGAGATCCTGACATCTGCAGATACTGAACGAAGTGAAAGAAAATCGGGAAGTCTGATATTTGTCCGCCTTTAACAAAGAAGAAAAACGCAGTTTTTAAAAGAGGTTTGATGAATTAAAAACTCATAGGAGAAACAAGCATTTGTACTAGTGAGTAACTGGATTTTGTAGTTTAGTTTTAAAGAGCAATGTAAAGATAAACAAAGCAATTCATTTACATAAGCAAAACTTTTTCTTTTCGCTAATTTTCAGCCTTTTAATCTAACCTTTATCAGACTTTGCGTCTAACCTGGGAAAATACATAGAATTTTTCAGTTCCAATTCTTAAATTAATACAATGAAAGTTTCACTAATTGCGATCTTTCATGCAGTGGACCTATAGTATTCTGTACTTCACTTTCAATCTCACAAGAAAAAAAAAAAAAAAAAAAAAAAAAAAAAAAAAAAACCCAGCTTGCAGAATGTGAGCTGAAATTATCATAATATTTCTGTTGGTTTTGAAAGAATACAGGCAAGTAATTTATAAAAATTTCTATATAATAATACTAATACTAATTATTAGGAAGTGGATTTCAGGAGCTATAATTTTTTCCGATGTGTTTTCTCTTTCTGATGGTGACAGAAACATGTTTCCAATTATTTTGTTTGAAAACATAAATTTAATTTCTGGCCACCATTTTGCTAACAAAATTTAGAATTTTTAAAGTATAGCATTAAATTCGTAGTTTGTGATTCTGAAAACTTTTGGGAATCGATTTACGTCAAAATAGGATTGAAGTTAAAAAACCGACTGCAGTTGTTAATGTTATAGTCTATTTTTTTCGCTTTTTTGAGATCTTTGAGGGTAGAATTCCGGGTTACTTGATTGTTGTTCTTCAGTTCAGCTCTATAATATTCCCAAATTTCAGTTTTCTAGGTACTGTGAAGTATGCAAAATTACCATTAGGTTTCGATTAAATAAAAACATTTAAATAAAAGTGTTTGGGGTTAAGGT
>JAFIDM010009631.1:202391904-202454135 GCA_023159025.1 Thereuonema tuberculata
CCTATCTGTTCAACCAAAAAAAAAAACCTCCAATCCTATCTGTTCAAGCAAAAAAAAAAACCTCCAATCCTAGTTTTTTAATAAGATTTTTTTCTCGCGCGCCCCCCCCCCCTTTAGTTTTATCACGCCCCCCTAGGGGGCGCGCCCCACAGGTTGAGAATCGCTGCTCTAGATACTTTAGATCAATTGTATAGTCTCTCAAATAATTTGAGACTATTACAACTGATAAAGCTTAGGTCAGTGCAGTAATAAGTTATATATTCACTTTTCTTTTTATTATTATCTAATAAAAGAAACGCTTTCACGAAAGACCTTAGGTCCCTACAGTAATAAAGATATTTTGAGAGGTCTATAATCAAAGTAGAACTTTAATAATAATTAATTTAATCATATTAAAAAAATAATTTCAGAATAGTAATATTAACTCTCCATTAATAAATGCAATGGACTTCGATCAGATTTTTTTCTTAAGTAATGAAATCAATTGAATACAAAATTATAAGTTAAATTTAATTCAAATTGCTTCTTTTTTATTAATTTTTTTCTTAATTTCTTTATCTTATTTTGCACCATTACTTAAACAGCTGTAATGTTCTATCCAAAATATGTTTTTTTTTTCTTTTTTTCTCTGAAAAGGTGTGACAGTAAATTTTATTTTAAATTTGCAAGCTTAATGAATACACTCTTGAAATTTGAAAAAAAGCCTATTATTTTCTCAAAATCCTAATAAAGATTAAGTTAATAAACTTAAGTCAGCGACTCGAAAGGAAAGAACGACCTTCTCCAAAGTTACCAATTGACAGCATAATTAATCTCTACTTCAAACATTTAAGACTCTAACTTATAAATTTATTAACTTATTTAACTTATAAATTTGATCAATTCTGAGAATTTGATCAAATCGTTGTTTATAATTTACCAGTAAAGTTCATTTTTATCTACATTAGTTTCTTTATTTCATTAAATCCACAACATCCTTCATCTTAGAGCTTGACTAATTTAGTTCTTTTGTTTTATTTAGTATCATTCGAAGTAGTAATTGTCCGAACTAGACATGTTGTTGTTCTTTGGATCGAAATAACAAGAGTAAACACAGGTAAACACTCAACACATCTGATACACTTTATTTACAACAACAGGGGGGGGTGTTTACAGTTACATCGAATTCCCAGTTTGCCTGCCAATTCCATCCAGGTCTGTCTGTGTTGGAGAAAGCCATCAGATAAGGTCTAAAATCAGCCAATCAGAGGAGGTTTGAATTCCAGGAAAGATGCCAATCCAGGGATGCGGAGCCTCTTGGAATAGCTAATTGCTTAATCTCCTGTCCGGAAGCTCTCATCAATATTTTCGAACATAGGAATCTTTTAGAAAATTAAAATTAAAGAAGTTTCGCCGTCGCATGACTTCCACTGACATCTGGCATTTCCTTTACATTTTTTCTTATGTATCTCTGAAACTATATCTGTTCCTTACATTAATTTGTACAATGAACATTACTTTTGTAATAATTATTTGTGACTGATTTTCTCTTTTGAGATGATAGTGTTCATACGACCGTCATTTTTTTTTGTAAAATATATTTAATATTTAATATATTTAAGAAATTTAAATTATTTCTTCAATAGGTTTCAATTAAATCGATTTTGATTAGAGAAAAACTTATTTTTTTAAGATCTGATAGGTGCTTGAAATATAAAGTAAAATACATTCATAAAGAATTTAGATTAAATGTTCATCAACTGAAACTCAAATCTCTTTAATATCATAATCCCGAGACTTTCTTTTGTTTTTTTGTCTCAAAAATATAATCACTATTTAGGATAGTAAGTAGGTTTGTTTCTGTTAATAAAACAATGAACTATTTTTTTAAAAATAAAGGTTTTTAAAGATCTAATTTAATTGCAAATTAGTTCAAAACAAGTAATAAAACCTGTTATAAAGTTTAACTAGCTCTCTTTCTTAACTTTAAAATCTTGTACCTTTTTCCTTATTATACGATAAGGACAAATTTTTACATTGGTTCCACTTTCACACTTTCCCCTTTCACTGAAACACAAAGATATCTTTCAAATATTTGTGTAAAAAGGAAATTGATTCATTTGTTGTCAATGAAGTACTGTGAAAGAAAATGCAGAAATACCAACAATCAAGTAAAGGTTCGCTCTTACAAGCAATTCTGATTTGTGAGAACAGTTTTCTTTCGATGTTTTAAAGCCCATTGATAATTAGGGTGAATCAGGATCATCTTCTTTGGCTGAAGTTAACACCTTTAATTGTTTTAATTTAATGATTTTAATTTAAATTTAATCTATTTAAATTATTTAAATTACATGGATTGGGTTTTAAATCATTCAACAGTGGAATTTCGTTTTACCCCTAAAATCTTTTTTAAAACCTTACGGTCTTTGAGAAGAATTAATTTAGTTATTTCCTTTTGCTGTACGTATTAGTATAAATAGATTATCTTTGTGGATAGTTTCTGCGAAGTAGCTGTATTTCTCTGCTTTCTATGGTTTTCTTAGTCATTGAAATGGTTTTCTATGGTTTTCTTATTTTAGAGCCTGTCACCTATAAGTGACAACGCAACAGAAAGTTGAGAAATAAAAAGACATACGGACTATTGACGGAAAGATAAATGGAAAAAATTACTTTCCATATTATATCTCAATTTGAATTTTAATACTAACATTTTTGAGATATTTTACTATTGATAGTTTTTTTTTTTTAAATTGTAAAGAGAGTTTGCTCAATAAGAGCTTTTTATATGAATCCTAAATAGTTGGTAATGTTTTTGGAACCTGATGATTTTTTTTTTCAAAGTTAGTCCTTGTTTTATTCCATTGGTTTCTATTTTTAAGACCAACCCTTCAGTTCGCTTCAGTGTTTCCTAGGAGGGTGGTTCAAATTTTAAGTTTCCATAGAATGATGAGGAATTTATTTCCTCTATTTAATTTTGGTTATTTTAATCTTATCATTGCTTTATTTACAAAATAAATAAAAAAAGATGAGATGAAAACAAAATATTCCAGTTATCATTGCCTTAAACTCTTCTCTGTCCATTTTATGAGAAATATAGAATAATAATTTTAATAAGAGATGATTGCTACAGATTTACCTGTAATAATTTTTGTACAGTAACTCTAAAATCAATACTTCCTTTCACTGCAATTACGGCTTCGTTGTTTGCAACATTTTCCAGTTCCCTTCCACTGTTACTTGCTATTAATGCTTTAAGTGGAAGTTCTCTACCCCTGCTGCGCCATCCAAGAACTTCTTCAGCCAGTGTGTCCATCAAGACGGATTTGACATCCACCCGTTCTCAGCCGGCTTTGCCCATTACTATGCAAGTCGGTGCCCGCACGTCTTGGCTTTCATTATGGCCAGGCGATGTAATTTGGCTACCTCACACCCCTGCTTCTTATTATGTGTGTTCCTCCACGGTGATTGGAAGGCCGTTGAGCTACTTAGTGGAATAGCGTTGCTTATTTGTACTTTATGCATCCTGATGACATTTTCTATGTATGTTAACAGAGTGATGGGGATGCAACACCCACTTACAAGGAAGGCGGATAAAAGACAAAGGTAAGGACAAGAGGATGGTTTAGTCCTTTCCGGAAGTTCAACACGTATCAATTATCAAGTATTATCAACATCCTGAATTGTTGCAATGATCACCATAAAAGCACGAAGTAGACAATTAATATTAGTTAATTAGACTTAGGTTGCAATTGACATCTCAGTATCAATTTAGTTAACTACCATCAGCTTGGACGAGTAATTTTGAATGAATCTAATTAACTTATTTAGACACGAATGCAATATTGACACAAGAATTAGTCACATACTGTATTTTAAAATGGATTTTCATAGTGGATTATTTTTTTCTTATCTTATTCTACAACTTTCATATAAACTACTAAACAATTTATATCCACATCTTGTATAGTATCTTAGGAAAAAAAAAATTGTTATTTTTAGGTAAATTGCCGTAAAAATGGTTTCAATAAATGCCTCATTGTTATTTTTCTCTGGCTCCGGATTTTTGTAATCACTAGACTAAATGTTCTTGAAAGCATGTTTTCTCTAGTATCTGTCATTTCCTTTTTCATTGTAGTTCCTTATAATTCACAACCACCTCCAAATAAAATCATCCCAATTAGTAGTAGGAGACAAAAAAATATAGAGAGGAAGTAATAACCAAAATAAGGATTAATTATATGTAAACATGTTATCTTTTGATATAATAACATTTAAATACTGCAGTTGCTTAAAACTACTTCCTTTGACTAAGAATTAAAAATGAACCCATGATCTATCGAGGGCGTAAGCTATAGAGCACCATATTTCTCATCTTAATGTATATTGTTTTACAGATTTTTATCCCCACTCAGTGTACAATCCCTATTTTTTTTTAAAAAAAAGAGAAATATTCACGGAAACGAAATATAATCATCCAGGTCTTCGTTAGATTTCAATCTCATATTCAGGCTTATCAGGCAAACAGTACTCCAATTGTAAAATTTCTAAATGATCTAATGAAATTATTAGATGAACTACAATAAATCATAAATATATATCTTTTTGTTTTATAAATCATCTTGAACCTGTTGAAATCGTACAGAATTTTATCGTTAATTTTCCGAAATTTTCGAATTACCACACCAATTCAAATCAATGCAATGTACAGAACGAAGAGTATAATCAATGTATGAAACTCGTAAATAAAATTAGAATTGATACTATTTGCCTCTCCAGGCATTAATAAAATTCCTAAACCAAATTTTCTATTGAAAAAAAGAAAGAATGAGCGATGAATATAAAATGCTAATTTGACAGTAAACCTTTAACGATGTTATCTATGAATTCCAGTGGCTGAGTGAAAATCCCACTCGACCACCTCAGGAAAAAAACAATATATTCCAGTGAAACCAAATCTAATTTTCAGATGCAAATTCTGCCATATTGAACACAAATTACTTGATATTGATGGAAGAGGGCATCAAAATGGCGGCGTTGGTTGATACATGTGCGTTTCCCTGCAAGGCCTCGGGTTCATTTTCCCCGCTGATGGGAAGAGGGTGGAGATGCCCTCCCTCTACGGCCAGGTGTGAGCGAAGTGCGTTGCATCATCGAGAGGGAGGGAGGCAGATAGATCTCATGATGAATGATGCTGGGAGTCAGTAGCCTTGGAAACATATGCGTTGCCATGGGGACCCGCCAGCCTTCAGCGGAAAGGTGGCAAGTAAGCATTTTCAAAGCGAGGGTGGAGAGACCAGCCAGTGCCAGAGGGGCTCTTAGGGCCACCGATGTATTATTGTAAGCCTAACTTCGTTGGCTATGGCGATCCAAGTTAATTTAGTCATTTCCGAAAAGATGAATTCAGGAATCCATTCACTTCGCCCGCTTCCAAAAAGCTGAGAGATGGACTCAAGATACCTCCAGCGCATTCCAAACAAAATAGAAGATTTCTTTCTAAATACTTAAACAATGATATACGATTTCAAAATAAATTCAGTATGTATTATTTTTTAAAGATTTCCTATCTATATTACAATAGATATTTTCTGCCATTTCTGTCCTATAGATTATCTAAAAATAATTTTATGTTATAAAAATTCTGAACACTAAACTATTGAACTATTTAACGAAATAATTCAAAGTTATTTCATTATTTTTAAATAATGTCCTTCGCCAATAAGTTGTCGTCTGTAGTGCTTCAGCAGACTTACTTCAAAAAATGAAATGTTTAAAATTCTCAGATAAGACCAATAGTGAAAGAGACGCTATTTTGATCTAAAAATACTTACTTAAGACTGAAACGTATTACCATTGTTTTGAGAACAATACAATTATGACTTCACCCATTTTCTAGAATATTTCAATTGGTAAGTATATTTCAGAAAAATTTGAAAAAAGTTTTCAGGAAATTCCACGAAGGTAAATAATTGGCGAAAAGTAAGGAAATAAATTCATAATGAAAATTGGGATGTCTTTTGAGTCAATCTGAGACCGTATGACGGTCGTTTCCAGCTTATTGGGCTCTGCTCAGTCAGGGTTAATCAGCCAGTAAAAAACCCAAAAGGCGAACGAGGGGAAGAACAATGTATTTGAGATGGAAAAAGTGACCTCTTAAAACTAAAGACAAAAAAAATAAAAAAAAACAAGAGCAAAATGTGGAATACAAAACCTTGGACAGTCTTACTGCTACCTCAAAAGGTATTTAGCTATAAGACATTTAAATAATAATAAGAAATAAAAGAACCTTTACAGAGACCCTCGGACGGCCGTTTCGAGCTTATTGGGCTCTCTCAGCCAGTAAAAAAAACATTTTTGTCTTTAGCTTTGAGGGGCCACTTTTTCCATCTCAAATACTAAAGAAATAAAAATCGCAGACAATATTCAGTGAAATTTCTAATGACTCAGATTAAAAAACATGTAAATCGGATTCAAAACTAAATTTCAAGGGAAATAGCAACACAAAGTATAATCGAAATCTGTTATTTTGATATTTAACACATCTTAACATCTCCTAATGCACCCACGACCAGAATTGCTTCAATTATTTAAACACACATAAAAATTTGACAAATCTTCAAGAACGATAGGAATAACAAAACAACCAATGTAATTTATAAAACAGCAACTCATGAGGTACTATATGCCCCTATTTCCCTGGTTTCCGAATGATTTTTTTTTTCTCTGTCTTTTTTTCCCACTTTGACTGTTGCTATTTGCATTATTGTATTTCCAATGACAGTTTTATCTTGCTCTGCTTCAAATGTTTCTCGTTGTACCGCCATAAAAAACACGTAATCATGTTAAAGTTCATACACAATCTCCGAACATAAATTTTCTCTTAACTCCGCACGAAATGTTTCTTCCAGAATGATTCCGATCTGATGTAATGTTTTTCTTACAAATGAATTCCTAAAAGAAATTTTCTTAAAACCCTATGAATTTTTTTCCTATGAGTTTGGGGTAATTTTTGTATTCAATTTGTTAGTCTTTATTGCGTATCGAGAAATGCAGGCCTATTTACCTGCAAAGGTGAAATTTATGATCCCATCTATTTTTTTTTCTCTGTAACCTGAATTTATTACGTACTTTATACCATTCCCAGAGCTTGAAATAGCATCACTGAAGTTCGTGGAGGTGTCATGTATTTATATAATAAATCTGCCTGAGGATAAATGTAGCTTTGATTTATGTAATGTGATCTAAATACTGTAACTTATAAAAATGCAAATTTAAGAGTATATAATCAATTTACATGCAAATTTATTGTTGTGTAGCCATGAAAACATTAAAGATACGACGACATTGTAAAAGTCTCTTTCTTTTTCTTTTTTTTTTTTCCTCTTCCTTTACTAAAAAATATCGTTCTTTTTTGGAAAGAGGAAAAACAAAAAACAACATCTGAGTGTAGAATATCAAGATATAACTTTCGAAAATATAATTTTTTCCTTTAACTTTTGAATAATTAAATATTAATTAAGGAAACTAAAAATGAACTTGGTAAATTCCTTTTAAAAATTATTATCTTTTATTGCTTTTTTTGCTTTGTAGTTTCTTTAATTTTTTAGTTTTTTTCATACTATTAGCACATTAATGTTTTAATGCTAGTCCTCAATTTTTTTTTTTTTTTTGTAATAACTAAAGTTCAGAAGTTACACTAAAGTTCGATTCCAGAACATTTTACATTGACTGTAAATTATAGAATTAGAAGAATTTTAAATTTCAGTAGTTTATTCAACCGCTTAGTTTATCAATTGAATTTCAGGAATGTTTCTTAGTTGTACAAACTCACCAGGAGATCACACACCCTGTATATCACGAAAATCAAAGACCTTGTGACATGAAAGTACACTCATGAGTACTTCATAAATACATGTGGATTGAAGGGGTGGGGGTGAGAAAACTTAACTGATTTAGAAATATTTGACATTGTTTTCATCGATTTTCGAATATTAGCTTATTATTTATCTGTTGCTCGATTTCATAGGAGGAAGTTGTTGGTATGGCGTAATGCTTAAACTGGCGGTCTGGAGATTTAAGGAGCCAATTTTTCCTGTGGGCATCCATGTTTTTTTTTTTTAATTCCATTTCTTTCTTTTTCTTTTTCTTTTTTTTTTTTCTTCTGTTTTTTTTCTACTTTCTTTTAAGATGATGTAAGTTTCTTTTTATATAAATATTAGGCATAAAAATAATATACGATTAAAAACAAATAAATTCTTTTCGCCTTATTTTTTTTGTATTAGAAGTCTTTTAATTTATTAAAATAAAATATAAGAGATATAAATGCGCAACTTAACTCTAACATTTATTTTCTTTAAATCTTATCTTTTTTCTTTCCTATACTAATGCGCTTTACTCTTGGAGGCTTGTTCATATTATTAAGACTTGAACCATTAAAATTTATGGATAAGAGTTCAAAGATTGATTGAAATATGTAAGCCCCCATAACTTTTAAATTAGATTTTTTAATATTATTTTTCCCGAACCTTATTATCTTTTTAGTATATATTTTTTTTAGAATAAACCTATCACAAAAGAACTATGTTGTCCCTTTTTTAAATTTATATTTGAATTTACAAACATTTTCTAGACTAAAAATTTTACATTATTAATTTCGATTGCTCCACGGAATCTTTGTCAATGTACCACTGATTGATTTGATTGTAGTGAATGTGGGTGGCAGGGAAGCCAAGCACTGCGATACAATTAAAATTCGCATGTGAAGCCATTCACGTAAGGAAAGAAAGAAAAATACAAGGTAGGGAAAGCGTGCGCATAGTTCTGATAATTGAAATATTGCTTTAATTTCCTTGTGTTTATTTCCAATAATAAATTGAGCCTCTGTAATGCAACTCTACAACAATCACTATAAGTGTGATTGTTGCGAATGCAAAAGGCGTAATTGTTGCGATTGTTGGGATTGTTGTGCTTAATGATAATTTAATGAGATTTTAATGATAATTTAATGAGATTTTAAGGATACTTGCCTACATGACAGACAAAACGGGACTATAAATCTGCTGATCTTATCAGAAGACTAAAAACGATGCACATCTTCATCATCACAATCTATTGTCTTAGTTGATATGAGGGTATAGTTTAATGGATACAGCGTCATTACAGCAGTGCGCAGTTTTCTAAATAAAAACAGATTTCATACATTTACTTGTGAAATCATTACTAGCACTTCCTACTATTACTGGATGTTTTATGTCAAGCTGGTGATTATTTTGAGTGGCATGAAGGTATGTTGAGTACGTGTCTTTAAACTACGGTGTTCACTCTATCTTCTTCAGCGTTGGACGTTATGAACTGTTCCTTGAGAATGGACTAGGCCAGCGTGACTTTGGTTACGAAAAGCTCTTGATTGGTTCCTGCCTTGATGTCTATTCATTGCCTGAGTTTTGATGTTTTAATGACAATTTTAAGTTGGAAAAATTCAACTACTTTAGTAATCTCAAAGTTTAGTAATAGATTGAATCTAGCAAATGCTAAATTCAATGATGTTTTATTATATACATACTTGATCTTAGAGAAGCATGTAGTGACGTAATACTGTAATTCATTATGTATTTTCTTCTTCACAGCGATCATACCACGTAACTCAAAATTTATTGACACTAGATTGACAAAGATTTAATCTTATATGGATAGGAGTGAAAGAGCTCCTTATTGATTGGATACAACTGGATCTTTCATTACAATTTACCGTTAAAGCACCATTATCATAATAAATGATCAAATTATTATCTTACACTTATAAAAGGCTTCATTAAATTCAAGAGATGTCTTTAAATAACAATGCAGGGCATCTCGGTTATGGAATTGAAATTGATCGATAGATAAGTTCAGTGCCCTTGAGCCTTTAATCCCCGCGAAGAAATCTGGTCTTCATTTTACAAAGGATTGTGTGCACTTTAGGACCCGTCTAGAGCGAAACACCCTAGAAAAAATCCTGCCTTTCGAGTGGGAAAAAATCCCACACTGCTCCTCTAGCCCGCAGACAAACATCTCCATTACTATACCAACAGGCCCACTAAAGACTTCATGGTATCAGTCTAATTCTTCGACATTCGAAAGTTGGCACACTTATTTACAACGTGCAGTTTTGTCTTTCAAAAACAACTCAAATACACTGAAGCTCGGTTATATCGCGATCTTTCGGATCCAAGAAGATCGCGATCTGCCCGAGCGTTTTTTACTTCGCAATGTTAAATGTCGTATACTCGAACCCTATTATCGCCCAAACGATTCCAAATCGATTTAAAATGGTCATTTCGCGATTACCTACATCATTCAGAGCGATATGAGAGAATTTTATACAGTATTTATAAATAATTATAAATCATTACCATACCTTTTCAACACTTATGGATGCGTATGGATTATATTAGCCAAAATCTTCATACAGTATTTCTGTTTTCTTACGGTATTTTGGTTAAACGAAGAAGTCCGCGATTCTGATATTTTTTTAAAATATATATTTTACGCATTTTTCTGACATTAGGGTGCATATGGAGTCTCAATTACTTTTGCAATTTTACAATTATACACCTTTTCCAAAATAGAAGGGGTCCAAGACCAAATCGCGTTATATCCGAATTCTCGATATAAACAACCGTGTTATAGCCGAGCTTCACTGTATTTTGATCTTGAATGCTGCTTCAGTATTGTGAGACAATCATCAGGTTTATTATAACCTACTGCATCAGGTCCCAAATCCAAATTTGATGGCATGAATTAGATGATGGTCCCCGCAGTATCACATTAAATGACTGATCCCTTTGAAAAAGTTCAAGAGCTTTGACACATATCTATATCTGGTAAATTATTTACAACGCAACTTTTTAAGTACATACTTCCGACTTCTATGGATGAGTAGCCATTGCTCTTGTGATGCCATATATTTTAACCAATGACTTCTCCATTTTGACCGTAGAACTCATTTAACCTTTCGTGTAGTTGCATCAGGCATCAGTTGAAGATAGTTTGAATGGGAGCCTATCAGATCTTTCGTACATTACAAACAATTGGTAGACGTTCCACACTTCTTTAGCTCACTGCCAAAACTTTTGCCCCACTTTTCTTTCACTTACTTGAATCTTCTATATAACAAATAATAATGTTAACAATAAATACTCAATAACAATAAATAAATAATGTTAAACAATAAATAATAGATATTTAAAAAATCTTTCTTATTTTTAAAGTCGATTCTTTCCTAAAAAGAGTAAAGTTATCAAATGCTGAGGAAACTTACAAACTTTTATAGCAATTATTTGTTATTATCAAAATAAATAAAAGAAAATACTCTTAGTTCTTTTCGTGCGAGCTTTTAATATCCTCCAAATATCAATGGCATCATTTTGAAAGAACATCTGCGATCCACTGGCGTCCAGTCATTCTTTTTTTTTCCCAATGTAAATAAAAAAAAGAAACAAATTATTAAAGAGAAGTTTCTTTTGGAAATTCCGAAGTTCTGTGCGGGGCTTGCGATTCTTCTGCTCGACAGAAGAGGAACCATAGGGAAGTGGTTGGCATCACTTCAACTCAGCCACAGAACATCTTGGAACGTGAGCGAAGTTTTTGATGTCCAAATATGATTAAAGGGGAAATATAGATGGTCAAAGCCTAACGGCGCTCCCTCTTTTTATCGTTTCTATCAAATCTGCCACAGAAATATAGTCTGAAAAAGGTGAGAGAAAAATTTTAGTGAAACTTGACATTTTGAAACCCGAACAATATGAATTCGAAAGATAAGATTATAATCACGAAATCCTTTGAAGATTCATATTTACCAGTAAAAGGAATTATCATTGTCACATTTCTTATTATATCTTTTCAAACATCTAGAAATATTAACTTAAATTTTAAAAAGCTATTAAAGCCATAAAGGATATTATGTTTATGTTGGTTTGTTTTAACAATTTCAATAAAAAGTGTTATAAAATCAACTGTAATAGTTTGCTCAAGTTTTCACACTTTCCCTAAGTTCTGATACGACCAAAAACATTTTTAAAAAATTATATCGGAGCGAATGAATTTACTTTCAAAACTTAATATGTTTCCCAAACTCCTGTCATATTTTACAGCTATGAGGAGAAATTTTATTGAAGTGCAATACCTTGAAAAATTGGAGTGCTATGACAGAATTTGCGTGATGCTAGGAGGAAACGGTTATAAGAACCATTATGCAGATGTCTTTCACTTTTGAACCATGCCCATCCAGTCGTGAACGACAGCTTTGACAATGCCATAGTTAAATTATTGGTTGCTGGAGAGAGTAGAATTGCTAATGAAAGATCATGCCACTCGCCCAAGTTGAGAAAGAATATGAGGATTGTCACTGCGTTGACCCGAGAGCATACTTTAGAAAGTCCACATATTAGACAGATTGTGACACATAATGTAATGTAATGTAATGTAATGTGGTGAGCGTAGGTGGCTTGACAGCCGAGCACCCCGACCTGAAAGATCTATTGTGCTATCCCACGGAAAGAAGGACAGACGGAGAGAAAGACTGAGAAAGGATGGTGTGAGAATTGCAGGGGAAACGGGAGAACCCCGGGAAAACCTGCCCAGCGCGGATCGCCACCATCAACGAAACCCACATGAGAACCGAACCCGGTAATCAGAGGTGAGAGGCCAGTGTCATAGCGACATCGCCAACCGCGCGCTTGTGACACATAAGTCATCAACTCTATTCAACTTTGCTTCTTGGCGAATGAAATTGTAGTATAATTTCCGTTGCTGCAACTTCCCTTGAAGATACAACCCCGGCTGTAATGGTATCATGAACTCAACATTGGACCGATGACAAGCATTGGTTACTGATGCCGCTGAAGACGGTAGTCATCTTCATCATCATCATCCTCGTGAGTGAAATTCTCTTATATGATGGTGTCAATAATCATCGTATATGATGGACGACTTCAGTCGTCATGAACTTGTATAAATAGAGTCATATAGCTTCAAACGAAACGCTATGATGTAGATAGTATCTACTAGGTTCAATTCACTTTCCCGTGGATAATTCTTGGATAAGAATTCTTGGAGCCTGTGAAATATCTCTTCAACTGTGGTGTGGTCTTACCGACCTTCGTCCATTGAAATTGACCTCCCAGATGCAATAATGGTTTAAACTCACATACCGCATTTCTGATCAGGGCATCAAATTCTGAGAGCTGCAAGCCTACCGTATAATAATAGGTTAACTTCATATTTTATCATAAACCATAATAAATTTATAAGTATTATTAAAAGGAAGTAGTGCTGCGTACAGATAGATAGTAAAGTATACTTCAAAGTACTTTTCTGAAAATTCTAACTTTGCAGTTACCCCATTATTGCATCTGAGGGCTCAATTCTTAGAGACATAATCGTCAAAAGCCTCGCTCGTCATGCTCTTCATTTTAACTACTTAAAATGATTCTGGGCTGGAATAGAAATAGCAAGGCGTGACATTCCTTAGCCGAACTTCCATTGTCTAATTCGTTCGATGCATTATCCAATATAAACTATTATCAGTGAATACTGATTATTTGGGGACTTCGACACTTACATCGCACTTATTGCTTGTAGCAACATAAATATGTGAAGAGCATCAGTCTATTAGATTGTGATTCCTGGTGTTTTGGGCACATGAATTCAAAGAAACATACTACTCTGCTTTAAATTGTATACCAGAGAATTAATTTACTCAAATCTCTTAACAAATTCTTCCAATATTTTGTAAAGAAGTTCTTGTTATTTTATGTATAACTTTGTCAAAACCTTCTTCTCCTTCATTTAAAATTACAATCATTTTAGAAAAACCTTTTGTGAAGTGATTTGTATCCTTTAGCTTTCATTGATTGCCCAACTGAATTTCAACATCAGAGAAAGTGTCTTATATACATTTTCTTTAAAATAACTAAATAAATAAATAAATAAATAAAAGTATCTCAAAAAGAATGAAAATACATTTTTTTAGACAATTTCAAGTGTTCTTTAGAAAAATGAGTGTAATGAATATCACATTCGTTTCACTGTCGTTAATAATGACTGAATTCAAGATATTTCTTCTTCTCCTGATTAGAATTCATAAAGAATCTATAACGAAGGCATAGAACACTACAATTTTAAGGCATGTCAATATACTTAGCGACTGAGTTTACCAAAATCTTGTCATTCCAGTTGCCCATCTTTCTTTGTAAACAGTGACTGTTTGTCCATTTGGCTGCTTTGTATCTTCTTCATGTCAAAACGCAGGATGGATTTCCATACAATCTGATATGTTGCTTATTTATAGTCCAACTTAAAGGAAATGGCTGCACTAATTGCTTTAAAATTTGGTTCGAAACTTATGATACGAGTAGTAGATATTCTCTGTGAAGGGCAAATTTTCAAAAAATTTAGTACAAAAATTTTGAGGGAAAATTATCTAGAATTCTTAGAAATTACTTTAATACAACATTTCCTTTTTGTCTCTGATAAAAAAATTCTAGATTCTAAATAATAAAAATTAAAAAATAAAGTTTATTAGAAATCGTTTGGTTAAAAAAAAATATTGCAACTAACAAGTTTCTTTAAACCTTTGTTACATGAACTTATCTCAAATGTAAAATAACAGATCTTAATATTGCATTATTTTTATCTTGTATTTAATATTCTTAAAGATTAACCAGTATTCATACTTTCATTAAATAATTTTAAACCGTAAAATTGGAGTTTAAATATCTTCGTAGATAAATCAAATTAGTTGTTCAATTCAACAGTGGATTTTTATTGCATCTGCCCTTTACTTAAACTGACGCTTAAGTATTTTGTTAGTTCTTAAGTTGAATATTCATCATAATAATAATGCTTCAAGGAAATGGTTGACCATAATCTCAACTAACAAGCCTTGGACCGTTCTGCATCGGAATTAATAGTGACATTGAGCAACATTGAAGTTTTAGAATTGTAGAGTAAGACGTTTTTTGGCCAGTAATCTCTGATCTATTAGTCCGGCAAAAGGAGAAGTTTACTTTTAATGATCGAAACCCATTACTGCAGTTTCAGCTTCCTAGATTAAATAGTAGTCTGTATTCTATAACTTCTGTATTCTAATCTTTCATCCTCATATAATTACTCATCTAATTATTTAGTAATTAAATTATTACCTAACGTTGCCACCCCTTTAACAAACTAAAAGTAAAAAAAAAAAAAAGCTATTTTTAAACTTATAAAGTCAAAATAATTTAATATTGTTCATCTTTCTTCCCTTTTAGGTGTAGTTTTCTCAAAAAGCCTTTAATATAATGAATAATATCATTAATATATATCCTAGGAAAGTCAGACTCATTAACTCAGTCAATCTATATACTGTATGTTTGTTTGTGTGTTTGTGTTTGCCATGTAATAACTTTGGAACCGTTGGATGGATCATCTTGAAACCTCGTTTGCATATTTAAGGATTATCTAATTTTTAAATTTGAAATCTTTTCTAAATGAGGTCTTGTCGAGAAATTACATCGAGAAGACAACAAAAATCCCCATAGAAAAGCACTGGAACCTAAACAATGGATTTCTGTTAATTTCTTAAACAATGAATATTAATCCTAATAGCTAATCTACTAATTTCTATATGATTTGAGAGGATTAAAATTAATTCATTTCAAATAACTTCAAGTAAGTAATGCGAATATTTATTATTATTATTATTATTATTATTATTATTATTATTATTATTATTATTATTATTATTACCATTTTCTTCAGAAATGAAAAGTATAGACTGTTTCTGTTCAGAAGATTTGTTACAATTTCAAAATAAATGTAGTCTTTTCGTTTTTGTCGTTTTCACGACTTTAAAACAAAAATGAAAAAAAAAAAACGGAATTTTAAGGAGTAATATTTTTAAGAAAGTAGGCTTTAAATTCCTTCAGGAACTTCTTATATTTGTTTAAGATCAATAAAAAAATACTTATCTGTATTTTACAGTGTTCTGTTTTACATTGATCTGAAATGTTTGTTGTTTTCTTTTCTTTTAGTTTCTTTTAATGACTGTATAGCAAACACTTGCCTTGGAATTTTTGTATTTATAGTTGATATTTTACGACTGTTCTGTTTGTGCGAATGTAACTCAAATAAAGCCATTTCCAAGAAGAAAAAACGAATAGAAGGGGAAAAAATGAAATATTTCAGGAATGAGGACATGTTTAACAGCACAAAAATGGACGAAGGATGAAGTTGGTGTTATTGGAAACTGTTCTCTGGAAACAACCGAAGCGAAACAAATAAGACAGTAACAGTAAATGAGAAAAAAAAGAAGAAGAGGAAGAAAGAAAAGAAAGGGAATGAAAAACCATCTTCTACCCTTTTCACAGCCAATCATTGTCACCCACGCTTGTGATTCGTGTCTGACAACTGTTTCTTCGAGATAACGCAATTTTGGCTGAACCCAATGCCTCTTATTTTATTACATCCATTCCCAACTAAGACACCCCCACATTCGCCAGTGAAAACTAAGAACTTCCAAGAAAAGCCCACCAGAGAATAAAGTGATGGCCAAAACGAAATTTTTATTTTTATTCTGAACGATACTGAGACAAACGAGGCAATCGCAGCCAAATTCGAAGAAGGACGTTTATTCGTTTTCAGAGTCTGTTTGAAAGAGATGACGTGGCTGAACGGTCACGAAGGCATCGTCTTCCACAGACAATTATTACTTGTCCGTGAGATCTTGCAAAAGACAGTCTAAAAATACGTCATTCTAGTCTGTTTGGTTGTGGGCGATAAGGAAAGTCAACATAAGAAAAGTTTCCTATAAAGGAACATATGTTTTACACAAAAGATGTTAATCCACTTACTAATCCTACAATGTTTATACGAGCTTTAATTGAAGAAACGAAATGGGATTCATATGAATTAAGTAAATAATGAGGATTTAAGTCATTTTGTTTTATTTTTTTTTTTTAGAAAATGTAAAATATTTGTAATTCAGCAGATATATTTAAAAAAAAAGGGAGAGATTTTTAATTTATATTGTTTTCAGGACTTCAAAAGAAAAAGAAACAGCAAGATTTTAGGGAAAATAGGTTTTAGTAAAACTTTCTTTCAGGAATTTTTTGTTGCTTAGCATTGTAGTCAGATAAATAATCAAACATTTCCTGTAAGTGACGTATATCAAATTATCCTAGCCTGGCTTTTCTATAAGTTTTCCGTGAGCAACAAAAAACAAAAAGATGAAATAAATTGAAAACATGACTAAATAGTTTTAAGTTTACTGTCAGGCTTTGAACGCTTCCAAAATGTGTGTTTCAAATCTTTATCAAGTGTTTCTAGCAGTGGGTATTTCAGACAATTAATAGATTTATCTTTATGGTAGAAGTCTTTACATGTTAGGATATGGTCCGTAATCGCCAACGCAAACAATGCAAAACATCTTTGCTTTGGGACCTAAACGATGATTTTGTCTGGAACTCGCAGGAGCTAAGAATGCTGTTTCCTCCCACCATTAGTTCATTTGTTACAAAATGCAAAAAACTATCGTTGAATTCTTAACAATATGTCATCACCCTTCAATTTTACTGAGTTTTTTGGAACACGTTCGACTACTTACAGGTACATAAGCATCATTCTTACAAAACTTCACGTTAAGACTGTCTGAAGTGCTATTGAAGTTATATGATTGAATGAAACTTGATTTGAATATGATCTACGTCAAGCAGAAGATAATGATGGGAAAAATTAATTATGCAAGATTCGAAGGATTTAATCTCAAATCGATTAAATCACGTAAGCTACATTCTGCCGTTGGATTTCTATAGCATGGTTATAAATTGAATAGGCATTGGTGGTGGCTTTGAAAAATTTCTGGATTAATCATTTAATTAATGCATTAATTACATCTTTGTTCCTAAGCGGTACATTATTAACGTTCTTCTTTATACTTGACGTCAGTCTTTCAACCTGTTCCAATTAAGCTTTCTAGACAGTGGACTTGTATTATTTGCGTACAAGATTTCAGATATTCACAGTCCTGTCTGGAGTTCAATGAGTGAATTGTAGAGTGTAATCCTTCCTAAAGATTTTAAAATACTTTCATTCATTCAATAACAATCTGTATACAGACATTACAAAGTTATCTAAGATATCTTTAAGCAGGATTAACCAACATAAATCATATTTCCATTGTATCAGGTTTGCTAATATCCTCAAAAACAGTTGAAGTTGTGGAATGGAAAGACATTCCTTAAGAAATGTCACTTATTTCCAGTGGCTCTTATTATTTCACTAATATCTCAACTCATCCGCTTCCTTTTCATGTTATAGAACACATCAACATCTTTAATAAAATAAAAGTTTCCACTCAACTAACCAACTCCGCCCAGTAGTAACCTAAGTGATAAAAAACTTGACTGAGAACTGGAGGAGCCACGTTCAATCCCCGACGGAGGTCGGACAGTTTTTCACCCTGAATTCTCCCCCCAAACAGGTCCGAAGATCCACTTTGCTTTCCGAAGAATGTGGATTCTGTCCCAGAGAGAATGATTTGTAAAGATCATCCCACCTGAACTTAGTGTCATTGATCAGCAACTCAGGGAGGCTTATCTCCAGTAATGGGATACTTCATTTTTATTTTAACTCATCTAACCAAAACAAAACACGCGCTCCTTTTGAAAAACCGTTGATTTATACAAAACCCCGAAGCTTAAGCAAAGCCTGGCTTGTTTATGTCCAAAATCGCCTCTGGCGCTTCAAAATATTCCAGCTTTTAAGCTGTTGCATCTTTTAAGAATTGGTTTCAGATATTGTGAAGATCCGTGGCTAGTCATCATCACTTTAATGGACAAAAATAAATAAATAAATAAATTAGCTAGATAATTAGCTCCTTTGAGCTCTGATAGGATGAATAAGAGACCGGATGATGAATCCAATGGTTGTCCGTCTTTTCGTCTGGGTAGGAACCGTGGTTCTCTCTCTTACAGAGGACGGCGGTTTGTTAAGAAGAGAAATACTCTGGGAATATCGTGATCTCGCCTCCTCCAGTCTTTATCACTGTGACACCAGACCATAAATAAAAAAAACACAACTAAATTTGTTAAATAATATTTTTATATTTATTACTTTATTTTATGTTTTGTGATTAATGTAATATAATTCGAGCAAGATAGACAAGGATAGGCAAAAGGTTTTCTTTTTCTTTTCCTTTTTCTTTAACTCTACTTATTATTCAACTATAGTCAACGAAGAGTAAATTCTAAAACAATAAATAATATATCGGAAGCGCAGTGGTGCCTCAAAGAATAAAATAAACAATGAAAAACTCACCAATGAACCATGAGTGAGAACATTCATGTGCCAGCATTGCGCAGGCCTCAATTTGAATTTTTATGGATTAAAACAATTCAAATTGAGGCCTGCGCAATGCTGGCACATGAATTTTCTCACTCTTGGTTCATTGGTGAGTTTTTCATTGTTTATTTTATCCTTTGAGGCACCACTGCGCTTCCGATGTATCATTCATACTAGCCTCAGTAGCGAGACCTTGTTATTTACAGTGACTCTGGCTGATGATCGCCAACGAGCGTGAAACAGCTGATCCAGGATGTCACTTCTAAATAATTTGGTCTCATCCTTCGGTAATAAACAATATTAATAATTTTTAAATGACTTACATTTGGTATAAAGCAGCGAATGTTTCGTCTCGATGTGACTTTAATTACTAACAAAGTAAAGCAAATACAGTGAACCAGAATATGTGATACGAACTGACAACATAAATACATGTTCATACAAATAAAAATGTGAAACATAATGTAAAAAACAAAAAAGCTTGTTTACAAAATGTTTTACACACAACATAATATTCTAGGCATAACAAAGATAAAACTGTTAAACATTTAAAGTTCATACTTCTTAATTGCAATTTCTGAGATTTGTTAGAGATATTTGCTAGAGAGGTTTCTATTTAGAAACCTTATATAGGCCTATATTACTGCAAAAAGAAATCATAAGAATAAAAAAACAATTACTAGGAATGGGATTTTAAACTAACATTTAATGATTATAAATAAAAATTGAACTGAATAGAAAATTCTGTTTTAGGAAATCAACAAAAATAATGCAAAAAACAATAGTTATTTATAAGGTACAATGCATCAAACAAGGCCCGGGTTCCAAATAAGGCCCATCCTTCGTTTTATTAATAGAACGTTGTCAATTTCACAAGATTAGTTATGTTTCTGACAGCTTCTGGCCTGTAGCGGCTAGACAAGAAACTATGTCAGTTGAAGTGAAAGATTCCTCCATGTTTGTTACAATTGGATAGTGAACATCGCGTCGTCCGAAGCTGCTGTCCGAAGCTATTCTAAGATAATTTGATATATCTTCTGCGTCTTCAAGTTGTATGTCATTTTGAAGTATGTATATATCATTATATATGTCATATATAAGATGTTATATTCATATTTCCCAGTTACTATGCATTCATTTACTTTTTAGTAAAACAATGAATGAAAGTGTGGGTTAACAGGGAGCTCCAAATAAGACACTCCACTGATGAACCAAATAAGGTCCAAGGGGCCTTATCGAAACATCAATCTTCTTATATATTTTCTTATTATGAGCCTCATCAGCAACGTAATGCTATCTCTGAGAGTTTCTGTGCTCCTTCCGAACTCACTGGAAGAAAAGGAGTGAAGAAACACCTTTACAATAGCCCCAATCTGCATCCCCATTGCTCCAATTCAAGTTAAGGCTTCAGAAAAGAGTTTCAAAACAAAAGGACTCCAGCTCCACAACAAGTGATAACTTCTCTTCATGACGAATATAGTGACTTTTCTTTTGAATCTAGTGATGATGGAGAGAGATTAGAACTTCATTTAAATACATTCTTCACACCCTTGAAGTACCGAAACAAAATATAAACAAGCGACGAAAAGCCCTTCATTGCCCAGCAGTTGAGGTAACTAATGTAAGAAAAAAAAAACGCTCTCAATCTTCCGTGAAAGATCATCGTGAAGCTGGATCACAAACAGTGAGGAAAAAAAAAAGCTGTTAACTTCTGCAAAGTTACTTATACAGAAAAGATCGAATCGCTGATATGAGACTGTGTGTAAAGTGTTTCAAATATGTTCATGAAGAGTGGTTGGACTTATGGATAAGGTCAACATATCTATATTTTTAACCAAAATGTAATTTTTACGCTACTTAGTTTAAAATATAATTATTGTATTTTATTTGGTTTAAATTCAATTATTATAATTTAGTTGATTTCTGCTTTTTTTCCCTTTATTTGATAATTATTTACATATGGGCCTTATTTGGGACTAGTAGTGGGCCTTATACATTGGCTCCAAATAAGGCCCATTAGTTACATTTTGAAAATTGCATTACTACAGAAAAATTTTCCAATGCCTCTAATTCGAGAATTCAGTTTTTCATAACAGCACACCTTAAACTAACTTACAGTACAGTTTTCAGAATTTTTCCTCGTGCAGTAAAAATATAAAAAAATCTTTAAACGTTGGATGGGCCTTATTTGGCGCATGTACCTGATTGTATTTTTTATTTTTAATATGAAATTGTAATACGAACAGTATATAATGTGTAATTTGTTTTGGGATAAACAATTCAGTTTCAATCTCAGAAATTGAAGTTTAAAATGTTAACAGAAGTTCTTTTATTAATAAATAAGTCGATAGTTTAAAGGAATGTCTAATACACATACAAAGAATTTGATTAAAAAGAATTCTAAATTGAATAGAAATCTGAATTTTTTTCCTTTTTTTTTTTCATTACGATTTTCAAGCGAATAAAGATTTTCAACTTTAATATATTACATTTTTTACTTTTCTTTTTACTCTTCAAAGAGTGAAGTTTTACTCTTTTTACTCTTTTTACTATTTTTTTCTAATTCTACTTGTTATTTTTGAAAAATAAAACGAAAACACGCTCAAATTTAGTAGAATAGTTCTCAAACATTACACCAGATGTCACTCAATTACAGAGTGGCTTCGGTTAGTTGCATATTGTTCCAAGGCATTTCTAAATAAAGCTTCATCACTTGATTCAATGGAGATAAAGCAATTAATTTTTTAATAATAATAATAATAATAATAATAATTTAGAAGTGTAATGAATAATGCTCAAAACGAAATTAACGTGTGTGTTAAATTAGTACAAAACTGAAGTCAAATGAAGAATATCATTAAATTAATGTTTGTCAGTTAATGTTTGTAAGTTAATATTTTTAAATATAATTCTCATTTCATTTTGCAGAAATTATCTTTACAACTAAAATTTGATAAAATTCATAAGGTAAAATTCAAGATAAAATTCATAAGCATTTATAATAAGCTTTCCAAAACAGCATTTTATTTTTAATTATAAAAATTAAGTTAGCAAAAAAAAAAAAATTAAAAATTACGTATTCATTTTATTAAAACAAAGGGCCACTTTTTCTCGCTATTTCTACATTCAGATTATCTTCCTTGGTCTCTCAACAAAAAATCATTTTCGTAATTTAAAAAAAAAAAAAAAATCAGAGCTCACGGAAATAAAATTTGTAAATTGTTGTTGTTTTAGAAAACATTTAACTATCTATTAAAGTTAAAACCATTTCATTATAAAACCTTGTTATTATAATAACATATTTACAAAGCATTTCTGTAAAGTAAACAAAAAAATAATCCGAAAATTCAATTGGATTTCATTTTTTTTAATTCTTTTATCAGATTCTATAAATGTCTTGATTGGCAGTAACGCCATCTGTGGTGAATGTTGCGAAACAAACAAAAGACAATTAACTGTGGCTTAAGTTTAGGCTTTTTCTATCATTGCTTTAAATGAATTTCTGTTAATTAATTTCATTCTACAGATAGTTTGAAAAGGGAATCATACCTGTCTTTTTAAAACATTTTATTCTGAAGATATACGAAAATCAGGGTTGGAAATTCAGTTATCTTTACAATTTATATACATAAAGCTAACTTATCTAAAAGCAATAATTATCTAAATAAATCTAGTTGATAAATTGGTTCTTATTTTGTTATGTTTCGTTATTTATAAAAATCCTAAATTTTTTATTTTTACTTTTTTTCTATTAATTTCATTAATTAATTACTCTATTTAAAGTTTATTTTTAGCGAAAGTAAAAGAATTTTTAAAAGTAGTTTCTACTATATGTAAACATTACTTATGATAAACTATATAAAGTTCTTTTACAATTTCTAAGAACAGTGGGAAAAAATTTGTCTTAAGGCTAAATATTGGATTTTTCGATATTGCAGCTACTCTTTTTATTACAAAAAGTTTTTAAATATTTATCAATGAAAATTTCCATTAATGCTTAATGCTTTTATTTTTACTTTTATTTTATTTTATTTTTATTTTTTAACATATTTTTTGGACATCTTAAAAATAAAAGCATTATGTTTCTATTCCATTTGCAAATTTGTAAAATCGAATAATATATTTTTGAGTTTTTTAAATACATTTTAAACTCAGATCTAAAATATTCAAGATTAAAGTAGATCCAAGTTCCAGGAGTTTCTTGTTTTTTATTCTAAAAAATCCTAGATTATTATTCTAATTTGATATTAAAAAAAAAGTTTTTCTCAAATTAATTTTCTATAAATTTAAACTTATTCTGTAAATTAGAAGTAAATTAATTTTTGTAAATTAGAATACAAAAGAACATCATTTTTTACTTTCTTCAATTCACTATCAAAATCTAAATTAACGTCTTATAATATTTAAAATATTTTATATTGCTTTATATTTTTAAACATAACAGAAAATAAAACCAGTATCTTGCGATTCCTCAAACACTTGAACTATGGAAGCGCATTAGAATGAAGAAATAATAATAATAATTATTATAAAAAAATTTCTACTTATTTGAAACTTATCTCAGCTTATTATCTTAGCTTGTTATTTATAGAGTTAATGTTAGAGAAATTTTAGTAAAGATTTTTAGTAGAAAGTTGTTAATGGATTTGTATTATTCTTTTTATCTGAAAATATAATGAATAAGTAGTCACAAATAATCATCGCAGAATTCCGTCTGAATTAAGTATCAGCCAATTTCCTCTTTATTTTTTCTGCTGAGTGAAAATGACATTGGAATCTGATCTTCAACTCGTTCGATCCTTTGTTCCATCAATGGAAACTGAATCGGATACATTTTCTCAACTTAGCTTTGTTGTCTACAGACTCCCCTAAAAATCAATTTACAAACAGAAGCAGTCAAAAAACATAACATCAACACAAATTAACGTAACTTTCAGGGATTTTTCCGCAAATAACTTGACTATTGGGGCAGAAAAATGTTATGTGCAACTTTTAAATCAATTTTAAAGATGAAGTGAAAAAAAATCTCGACCCTTAATATTAATAGTACCCTTCCCTCCTCTAGTTTTTGTGAATTATTTTGGATGATAATAATAATAATAATAATAATAATATTAAAAACTTCGCATCAACTGTCATATGCATCAGTTACCAAGTATATGTATTTTTTTGTTTGTTTTATTAACAGTTATTAAGCTTTCATATTAGATTTATGACTAATACTTTGTAAATTATACACGTAAAAAGTGCTTGTAATTCACTGTATTTATTTCTCTAATGATATTGTTCCTGTGCTTTCTATTCCATTGTACGACCTTCATCGTATGATACTAACAACTGAGATTAAAGTTTTTTGGAAAAAAATATATTAATAAATAAACAGTCAAGAAATATCAGTTTATAAGAAATAAATATTGAGCATTAAATCATTATTAGATAATTAAATCTATAATTGTTGATAATGAAGCAATTAGACGAATTTATAATTCTACCTTCCTATGTACAGTTAAAGAATCAGGCGAAAATAATTGCGATTTACCAACCGTTTTAATTGTGATTTGGGCGTTGAATTGTAACCGAATCGTCTTTGGACATCCTTCCAAACAGATAAAATTACATTCATTATTTTTTTTTTTTTTTTTTTTTTGATAAGAATTACAAATATCCTTGAGTTAAAATTTCACATGACTCATTTTTAATGATTGTCCATTGTGTTTTAAGAAATTGAAAATAAGTAAAGCAAAAAAGTTGTAATTTGTTATCCAAGTACTGAATATCCGCGTGATAAAATACAAAACAATGGATAATCTACATCTGGATTGTATCCACAATAGGGGATATCTGGAGGTTTGCCATTTTTCTGCCGTTTCGCTTTTCTAAAAGAATAAGAAACAGAAATGATAATTATTTCATTTCATTCAAATAAGTAAGTAGTTAGGGCTTAGCAACCTCCTGGCCTATTGTACAGATCCAAGTACCGTATATGCTCCAATAAACGCCGAGGCTCTTATTGTCGCCGGTCTCTAATAAGCGCAGGGCTGCAGAGGGGACACGGCCAAATAGTAGCCGGTATCTAACAGTAGCCGGGTCTTTGATATTTGCCTACCGGTACTAGTGTAAGCGTCCGTATCTTTATAGTCGTGCATAATATCTTACGGTACATTGCCTTACAAAATGCTGCTGAAACGGTCATTTGATATGCCTTTAAGATTCGCGAGATGGAATACGCGAAAGAAACTTCCGGTGAGGCGGCCACCTGTCATTGCGGATTCGGACGACGAATAGCAGCGAAAGGTACAGAAAGACATTGCCATTTATCTTCAACAGTCTTACGTAGCATGTGAAATTCAAATAGTAGCTATTTGTAATATTAACCGGTATTTATGTGTAAAAATATTGTGTTCTGAAGGTTTTTGTTAATAACGGCCGGCCTCTAATAGCAGCCGCGAGCCGAGGCTAGTTTTGCAAATAAACGCCGGGGGCCTCTATTGGAGCATATACGGTAAATAATAAAGGCCACGGACATCCGGAAAAAGAGAAAGTGAAGGAGGAACCACTGATTTAAACCTGCAAAAAATAACTAACCTTTTTTTTAGGTAATTAGGGATTTGTGTATTTTCCACGAGATTTTCAGTATAGTTTTTATAATACGTCTACATTTTAGAACTCAGTAATTTTGAATCGGCGTACAATAATACTATTAAACTAAAGTAATGTATTAAGAATCTAAATGTTCCCTAATCCGCATTTCACGAGTCACTGGTAAAACCTTAGGCAATTTTTTAGTAAATAAATTTTAAAAAATAAGGTTTCTGTTTGATTTTTTTGAAATCTGCTTCGTGCTATTAGGTTCTTGAAAAATTTTAAGCTGAGGATTGACTTTCCTATTTGAACACTACTAGGTAACAATGAAATACTGCAGCATCCTTGGAACTAGTAATGAGTCGGATCAGAATTTAAATGTTAGTTGATACATTTCCAACCAAAGAACTGAGAGCAAAGAACACCTAGCGCCAACAGAGTGCAGCGGCTGTTGAGCAAACAACCAGAAATCCTCTGGCGACCACTGTTCACCTCTGACTGTACACTAAATCATTAAGCAAATTTGAAAATTGTCACAGAACATCATAGATTTAACCAACAGAGAAAAATGGAACTTTTATTTTTCGCCATTCTCCTTACAATATTAATTGGAAAGTGCAATAATCACATTGATGCCAAACAAAAGGAAATTTTATCACTTATTCTCGAAATTTCTATTATCTTTCGATAAAAGAATCGCTCAAAAATATGTAAATCCCGGTATTGAAATTTACAATATCCTATCCCTAGAAAATATTTAGACTGATTTCAGTGACGTCTATATTTGTATTTCTATTATATGGGGATGGGAGGATTATGAAGCTGTGTGATTGAGTGTTATTTATTTATTTATTAACTTACTTACTTACTTACTTGCTTACTATAAATTATTACGGTCGCGGTAGAGGGAAAACATGAATAAAAAATTCCCTCTGCCTCCCGATTCTAAATATTTACATAACATAAACATCTTACATATTGTTTTCTACGAATGTTATATTATTTATCAATGTAAGAAGATTTTTTTAAGTAAAATTTAAGGTATGTAATTAGATATTTAAAATATTAAAATGTAAAAACTGAAAATTGATAAAATATGTATTAAGCAAATATAAAAATAAAATTAAAAATTAAATGAAATTAAAATCTTAAGTTCAAGATAATCCAAAACTAATACATGAATCAATAGCATAGTGTTTACTGTAGCCTGAATTGATTATAGGCCGACTTTACGATTCAATTATTTTGGCTAAAAAAAAATCGCAAATTCAAATATGTGAGCGATCAAAGAAACATGTTAAGAACTGAAGTGTCCAAATTTGAAGTGCCCTTCTGTAGCTCAATGTAATAATGTACGTTCAATTTAATACACTGAAGCTCGGTTATAACGCGGTCGTTTATATCGCGAATTCGGATATAACGCGATTTGGTCTTGGACCCCTTCTATTTTGGAAAAGGTGTATAATTGTAAAATTGCAAAATTTACCGTTTTTTCGCCTAAAATCAAATCAAAGGTGTAAATTAATATGCTTGTTTCCTTATTATTTACAGTAATTGAGACTCTGCACCCACCCTAATGTCACGAAAATGCGTGAAATACAATATATTTTAAAAAAAAATACCAGAATCGCGGACTTTTTCGTTTAACCAAAATGAATATCGAGATCTATTTTTCTGCCAAGGACAACCAGTAAAGAGGCCCATGTAATCTAATAGGCGTATGAATACCTAGTTTCGATCCACATGACTCGTCGTTTGTACAAGATGCCAAGATGGCGGCGCCAAATCGATTTTGGCTAATATAACCCATCAAAATGTTGAAAAGGTAATGATTTATGTATTTATAAATATAAAATTCTCTCACATAGCTCTGAATGATGTAGGTAATCGCGAAATGACCATTTTAAATCGATTTGGAATCGTGTGGGCGATAAAAGGGTGCGATATACGACATTTGACATCGCGAAGTAATAAAAGTTCGGTTACATCGCAGTTAAATCGCGATTTTTGAAATCTTGGATCCGAAAGATCGCGTTATAACCGAGCTTCAGTGTATTTAAGATACGTACATTAAATTGTAGAGGTCGTGATTAGATTTCGGTAGATATACTTTAATATTTAGTACCTAAAACTTTAGCTAATTAAAACTGTATGTTCCAAAATTAACTGAAGTGTGGAGAAATGCATTCATTTCTTGTATTGTTACGTTGTATTCGTTCATTTAAAATCTCGACTCTACAAAGAAGTGAAGAGAAACTTCAAGATTTCCATTAGATCCGAAATAATGAAACCTAACCTAATGAGGATTTTGCCGATGAGATCCATCGCAATCTAAAAGGATTTACCATTCAGTAAAAATTTCATTCTCTCACGGAATTAATGGCGTCAGTCCAAGGGTTAAGGCTTTTTCAGTTGATTGGCGACAAAATGTTTATCACTGGAAGAAAAGAAAGCTTAAGTCCAACACCCGCAGAAATCCTCTATTTATTGTTATCATACCAGTTTAATTTAGTTAAAGCTTAATAACTCCTGTAAAATAAATAAAAAGGGATTTTTTTTAATTAAAAATTCTAGTCAATTAAAAAAAACAAAAACAAAAACAAAGCCTTAATGCTTAAAAAAATTAATTGTGTGAAATCTTTACTTAAATATTAATTTATTTTCTATTGTCTTTGTCTTCACCTACATTTAAAATAACTAAAGAAATTGGGTTTTGCAATAGCACAAAAAACAGTAAGAGAATAATTAAATGAAAGTTCAACGGACCATGAAAGAACATTTTGTCCAGTGTTTTAAGTGCTGGCTTCCCTTTGTCATTTAAAGTATTTTTAATGTAAGATTAGATTGTTGTCCGCAGTTTCGCATCGTTGGAGATTACTTATAAAATTATTACTGACACTATAAAAGTAAAATAAGAATTAAAAAAATCTTTTAGTGGTGTTGAATCACAACAGAAAGCCTTCCATTAATATAAGCGTATTTAAGCATAGATGTTAAAAATATTAATCCCCATATTACTTATTGTACAGCTGGATCTTAGATGACTTACAAATATTTTATAAAAGTTTAAAGATTGCTTTCTGCTATTTTTTAAGTAAAATTGATTGTATTGATTTTTTATTTATTTATTGCTACACGCAGATGCCAAAGAATATGTTTCGTAGAATGCTGTACCAATCTCTGGTGGAACATCCTTCTTTCTAGAAGGAAACTAAGTCCAAAATAAGTAGCAACTTCAGTAGATTGGGTAAATTGCAGCTGCCGGTAGAAGGTTTGCACCAGAATGCCTCAAGCAGCAATTTCTACCGAGTTCTTAACCAGCAAAGTCAGTCAATCAGAATTAGGTCAAATTGAAAGCAAGGAATGCCAGATACTCGAAACACAAACGAATAAATCTGATTAACATCATTTCTCGTTTACTTTGGAGTCGACCCATACAGGGCCCAGTAATTGAAAATGAATCAGACAGTAAATGACTTCATTTTCATTAATGTGGGACTGGAAAACCCGCTGATGCCTCAAAAAGTTAATCAACATAATCCTACTGGCGAAACGACATCTACAGCCGTGAACCGATCCTCCTACAGCACATTTGTCAAGAGAAGGAGAAAAAATAAGAAGATTGGAATTCCAATTCTGAGTACGTTTCCATCAAAAGATTCTCTTCGTCTTCATCATAATCTCAGCAACCACTTAAAGGACTTTCTTCCCTCTTCTCATTACATTGATGTAAATCAACAAAAAACTTCAAAGGAAAAAATTTGAAGATATGCATTAAAAAATTATATAGATTATTTATTGTAGGCCTAATCATTATGGAAGAAACATTGATCCGTTGTTCTCCCATCACAACCTTACCTTAACATTAAAGCATCTGAAATCTATTTGTTCTACGTTAGTAGTTCAAATGTTTTATTCTATGAGACCCAAGAGATGGTTGCAGATTCATCAAGAGCCATTCTATGATGTTCAGATTAACAAGTGTCACCAATAAAAGAACGAAAATTACTCAAACAAGTAAAAGTTCACTAATTTAAAAGTGAAAAAGCAATACTACTACTACTACTAATAATAATAATAGCTATTTTTTTAAATAATAATTCAGTAAAAGAATAAAAAAGACAGGTTTTTTTTTCAGAAAGTATTAAGTTCAGGTCAATACAAAGTTTGTTTGTTGATTGGTTTTTATTGTGTTTTGATTTTTTTTTTACCAAACAGAATCAGCTTAGATTTGGAATTCGACCATTTATTTTTTTTAGATTCTAAACCTAAGCGTTAAAGATAAATGAGTTTTGATTAGGTCTAACGCTTACAAGTTTTAACTCATATAAAAGACATAAATTCACTTTTATCAATAGAATTTCTACGTCGTTGAATGCTTAAATACTACTGTATAAAGTGGTTTGTCATGAATTCACGACAAATGTTTAATGTTCTTCCTTTATTATCATATTGATAAGCAAGAATAACTTTAATATTATAGATACTAGAAATTACCAAATTACGAGTGTAAGATACGAATTAAAAAAAAAAATATGCTTCTAACAAAACAAAAAAAAATTAGACATCCGGAATGTTAAGATGCTTATAATAGAAATGTAATTATTAATTTCTGTTAATAAATTTCTTTGTTCTATTTCATATCCATGTATGTTAATATACAATAGAATAATGTTCTTATAGACGTCTTTTTATAAATGCGATTTTTATTAAAAGTTTAACTATATCGCTTATTCCATGTCAAATATTTTTTATTTAACAACTTGGTTATTCTATGTGCATTTATGCACGTAGTAAGAAAAAGTATCTCTAAATATTCTATAGGTAAAGAAAATATTGGTTGCGTAATTCAAATCTTTATTATTTTTTAAGGATGATTGATGTTACTTATTTCAGTCAGTAAGTGAAATCAGCTTTTTCCGAAAGATTGCTCTTATTAATTTGTTAGAATCAGAGTAAATCATCCTAAAGATAAATCAGTCAAGGAAAAAATAACAAGAAGAGAAAGTATTGTAGCTGTAAGAGCTATTTGGTTAATGACTCTTTGAGTATTTCTAAAAAATATGTTAGTTTATAAAAGAAAAAAATCCTTCTAAATGAAAGTGCAACTATCAACTTTAATCTGTTGATTATCACAAAAAAATTGATAATCAACAAATGTTGTCAAAAGCAAGTTTTATTTTGAAAATCATAATTAGTGATAATTGCTTAGTTTATAAGACAATATTCCAATGTTTGTTTTCTTAATAATAAGGATCAAAATTAACTAATTTCGGCAATTTGCGAGGGAAGTAGCTATTACTTTTAGTTTCTGGTCATATTATTTCCGCAAAGTGATTATATTGTAGCCTGCGGGATAAATACATGGTAGAAGTAACTGTACTGTATCTGATTGCCTGGCAAACTGAAGCACGCATTAGATACAATAAATTAGTATTCCTATCTGACCTTGAAGTACAACTACGAATGTCCATTACTAAGTTGTAAACAAACGTGTTGACAATAACAGATTTCTAAACAGTATTTGAGAATTCCCTATGATTAAACATAGTGAAATTATAATTGTGAAATAAATTTATTTCTATAGAGATGTAAAATTCCATCTAAAAACTTAAAAATCTTCTGCAATGGTAGTTCAGCAATCGTGGTTTCTCAATATGCACCTTTGATGCTTGTTTCACCCTTTTTTAATATTATTATTTTTTTTTAATATTAGAATTAGTATACAGAACTCAAAAGTCCTGTTGACCAAATATGTCGACATGACTTATTCAAGTCAATGTAACGAATCAATTTTACAATTAAAATATTGTGAAAATACGTAATATTTATTTCATTTTTAAATGTAGTTCCGTTTTCATTAAGTATTTATTAGCAGTAGGCTTGAAATAGAAATCTAACAATTCTGTATGGAGTACTCTTCCTTAAATATTGATATTCCATATTTCAGCATTTGACCATAGGGTATTTTTATTGAAAGCAGATCAATGAACATTCACAATAATATCTCATTTGGAATCATTAATATGTAATCAAAGAAGTGAAGTTACCCTCGGGGTATAACACAGTGAATACAAACAAACAAGAGAGTTATCTGATTGATCTACTGAAGGTCACCCACACTCAACCTATCCTTTAACACTTCGCAGTAAAATATTTGTCCATAGGATCACACTCCCTTTCAGTTAGTGATTTGTTCATCTGTTATTCTTCAGCGATGTATAAAATCTGTCATTAGAAAGTGAAGACTTAGCTCTATCATGATCATCTATGTTCATCTATGTACTACTCTTCAAATATCTGTCCAATAGAAAATTTTTGCTTAGGATCACATAATTTAATTGAGAGACTGAAACATGTAACTCGTAGGCAGCAATGTAGCTCTTTAATAGGGTATCTGAGTCCCATCATTTTGTAAATTAGACAATTCCTTTTGCATTTACCTGGACGGTTTGTGTTTTGAATTCAGAAAATTCTGTGGTATTTATTCAGAAATAGAAAGCAATTGATTGATAAATAAGAAATTACTTTATTGAATGTATCATTAATTCAGCATAAGCTATAGCGTAAAATAAACGTGTAGTCGAAATCTATATATCAACAGTACAACTTGAAAGAAAAATTAGGTTCAAAAACTCAAAATAGAAAAATGGTTCAAAAAGTATATAAATATGTCTGTTACTATATCTATAAGCCAACATCCCTCCCATACATATAACAGTCAAAATTTTGAACCATTGAATGAATATTTATAAAACATTTTGAATGAATATTCACAGACTGAAGACGATTCTTCTTATTTGTTTTTAATTTTGAGTAAAAAAAATCCTCAAATTTAAAATGGATCACGAACATCCATTCCTGGGTGGATTACAGAGGACTGCAATAAACTTCATCCTTTCACAACAGAGATATTTATTTCGCTTCTAATGGTTTTGTGTGGGAATTTTTATCACCTTAACACGCAAATTTCTCCACAGGAATTCATCCTGTGAAAGGTTTAAATACAAAACATCGATCGTCTCTATTCTGTAAATCTGCAAGCCAGCGTATGTAGAGTTGAATAACTTTGTTGGATTTAGTCAACTTTAGATCCTTATTTAAAGTCTTTGGAGATTTAATTAATTTTCAGCAAATGGAAAAAATCTGAAGATAGATTGTGTATTCGACAAGAGAATTTAATTAAAATAATAAGGAAAGTTTTCCCTTTTTTGTAGTTTTCACGAATTGAAAAAAACAAAACAAAGAAGGAACATTTTTAAGAAAGTAAGCTTTAAGTCTTGTTTCCTATTATTATTTATAATGGTGACGTCAAGGAACCTGAGACTAGCCCGTCCATAAATTTGCAAAACAGACTGCCAACCCCTTCTGTAAAAAAATTCTACAGCCCCCCCCCCCCCCCCCCGATATAGAATTTCTATTTGAATATTCCCTCGCAAACCGTTTTATTAGAACTCGGAACAGTTCCATTAATAGTCAAGATTGTTATTATATGATGTCGTTTGGACTCGACTGTTCGGTTCAGCATATCTACATTTATATAATATGATATTTCATATTCATATCTTTCCTCCAATTTTACTTACAATCATGTAAAAAAAACTTCATGGTGTTAGTTAGTCTGTCTTTCATAGCGTTCAGGTTTTTATTTGTGTCTTTCCACAAATTTTGTCTAGTTTCTAGTTAATAAGACGAAATTTTATTGTTTCTTTATTAAGGTGTAACAGGGACATTTTAGAAAATTTCTGTAGCTCGTAAGTTTGAAAAATCGTGATTCATTAGCCTATAAAATATTTTGCTTCGTGTAATCGACTTAATGTTGAATTGTAAGTTACTACTCCAGTGCGTTTCGCGCTATTAAATAATCAACCAGAATAAATAAACTACCAATTCTCATTTCAGCGCTCTTTTAAGTGAGTTCCCCACGACAATATCAATGCCCTAATTCATTTGCTGGAGTGATTGTGTTAATAACATCGTAGACACTTCTCTTCAACTCGGTAATAGTTGGTGAGAAGCCGTTCCCTTTTTCACTCGGAGGTAAGAATGCTGTGAATGTGTAATGTAATTTTCTTGTGAATTATTGCAAAGGTTTCTCGCTGCCCGCCGTAGAGATAATGAAACCTTAAGAGAAACCTTTAGAAGGGGTGTATTTACATTTATATCGCCACTATTTACCACGAAGAGCAAAAGCCGCTGACCAACTCTGCCCAACCAACAAAAATCCACGCGCCAAGAGCTTATCAGTCACGGTCTATTATGAATAATCCATCAGCGGGAAGAAAGAAGAAAGCGGGGAGGGAGTCAGAGCAGACAGGGTCATCAACGAAAAATCTTAGCCTGCGCTCCCTTGAAATCCAATTTGCAAATGGGCCACTCCGAGGTTGGTTCAGTGGTCTGGCAACTAAGTAGAGTTGCGAAGGGGAGGTGGAGGAAGGGCAGGGCCTCCTACGCGCAAAAAATTAAATTGCAAAATCAATATAATGATCACTCATCCTGTCAAGACTGTTCATAGAGTAGGAATACTGCAATTCCAGTAGCTTTAATGGACCTCTAGGGTGGAGAGAGAGAAAACTAGAAGAAACCTATTTCATTGAAGATTTAGAGACGAGGGCTTTGGCGAATTGAAAGGTAAGGGTAAAGACCCAAATGAGGGAGGGGAAAAAAATATAGAAGTCTTCTATTCCTACCAGTCGATCCAGTTGTAAATCCCTATCAAAATAAAAATCTCTAGTTTGTAAAATTCTAAGCTGTTTTTTTTTTTTTTTTGTAAGTGGAATAAATCTGATTAAGGTTATCAGTGAAATTAACAACTAGTATTTGGTTACTACATTCTGGCACAGTCCAGAGTCTTGTATAGTATAGCAATTTATTTTAATAACAGACAAATAAGGTTCCTTGAAGCAGTGATTATGACTCAGCTTGCTATATAGTTATGTACGTATAGTATTGACCTAGTTACAGAGATAAAATGTTGTTGTGATATTACATTATTTATTTAGTTTTGTGATGACTCAAAAGTTAAAAAAAAAATCTTAAGTGATTTATTAGATTTCTATCTTTGTACAATTCAAATTACTGAAAATTAGACTAAATTCACTCAAATCATAAAAATTAATAACCCCTAATTAAGATAACCATATTCTAATGATTAGAGTAAAAAAAAAATTAAATTTACAAAAGAACACCAAAATTATTCTTTATGAATAATTCTTTAAAAGAGAGAGTTATTTTTATCCGGTCCTGTATTTAGTTTTTATTTTTGTTTTTTGTTTTCTACACGTAATCCTGTTGAAAGTTCTAATCTTCCAATGATACGAACAAATTCACCTGTTCAAGTCACTACATTCTAAAGCACTATTACAAGAGATATGAAGACAGTTTTTTTTTCTGCTATATAACTTGCGCTGCTGGAATGAAAAGTGTAAATCAGTTTTAATGAACAATGGGCAGCAGGATCCGAATCTAACTCTAAACATAAAAGTACCAAGTTGAGGATTATCGATAATCATTTGATATATTAATGACGGATATGACGCCGTATAATGTATGCACTGCAAGATAATGATGAGACTAAAGGAAAATTTGTATTTATTTTAATGCTAAGCCTGGCATTTTTTTTAATTGAAAATAGCTTTTAGAGTTACTTTGTTCACCACTTTATATACTGTTTCTCTAAACCTTGTAGTTGGCCTAATGAGCGCTAGGTGGCCCTGACTGAGGAAAATTAACATGCTTGAAGCTGTATCCAGACTCTCATTAAAAAAATTGTATTTAAAAAAAATTTCCTTTTCTGTCAGAGAATAAACTAATGTCCCTTGTTATTTACGAAGATACGTAGTATAACATTTGTAAGATGTATCATTACGTAATTACTTAATGGGATTTTTCAACGATCATGAAAATTTTGTTTGGAATCTGTGTATCTAAATCACTGACATCCAAATCCGAATTTTTTCCCCCGAGGTATTCCGTACGTTCTCATCTGCCCTTTTTTTTTTTTTTTTTTTGGGGGGGGGGGGTTAAGCAATTTTAGGAAATGAACAAAATTTATCCAGTTCTTCATTTTTAAATTCAATTTCTTATGTTAGGGATATTCCTCTCTTAAAGATCCATTTAGGCCCTTCAGATACTGAAAATCGGGCTGTATTTTTTTTTTCTTTGATTGATGTTTCCTCATTATGTTTGGTTTAGCGTGGTAGAAGCTACTTTTCTTTCTGCGTCCGTGGAATATCGAATAAATTCAATAAAGAATGGCTCTCGACATAAGTCACATCCCATCTCGTGTGACTTAAAAACTCAGGGAATTTGCGACAGACACCAAGATAGTAAGGGGAGAAAAATAAATAAAAGACTTTCTTTACTTTCCAACGCTTTGAGTAAATTAAGCGTAAATTCCTTTATAAATCACGTACTCTAATGCCAAATACATTTCGCGCGGGAACCAACAGAGACCAAAATAAATTCTCCAGTAATCTTTCAATACATATCAGTAGGAGAGTATGCATAATTCATGCTCACATCGCTTAATGTCCACAATATTTTTTTTCCATTCCACTTCTCAGCGATAAAGACGGTAATGACGTTATTTCTTTTTCTTATTTTTTCGTTTTTTGTACCTCAGTGTTGTTAAATAAAGTATGTTTATAATACAAGAAAGAAAGTAAATTGATTGCAGCCATTAACTTTACTTCATTCTATTTTTATTTAACTTTCTTTCATTCTAAGTTTTGTTACTATTTCGTTTCACTTAATTAATTGATTAAATTTATATCACTTAATTAAGAGCCAATCTTAAAAAAATATAGAGAAGAATAGAAATAAATTAAATTATTGAATAAATAGAGCCATCTTTAAGACCAAAAAAAATTAGATATGTATATCAATTAAATTGTTGGCCAGGTCCTGCTAGATATAAAAGACAATTCATTACTGGTGGTCGTCAGCACTTCCTAATAAAAAAGTAATGCTACTAATGCACATTTTGAAAGCCTACTGTAATAGTTGTATATGTACTTCAAAACAACCTGTAATATATTGAATATGTTTTTTTAGAGACCAGTATACTGCCAATGTGTCCACCTCCGATACCTGTACAATGCTACAACAACTCTCATTTGTATGTCAATGGTTTATCGAGGAGGCTGTGATGGAACTTACACTTGACCCTTGAACTACAACAATTTGAATAAATGAGTTTTGCGCGCGCAATCAGTGGTAGTGTCACTTTTAAAAGTGCAGGCGTTTCCAAGAATGCAAATTCCAGAGAGTCGCTTGGTTTTGTGACCAAAACTCTAATGACTTGTTCCATTTGATTTCAACTTGCGATTGATAGTTTTAATATGAAAAGTATATGTATTAGTAGCAATTATAATAGTAATAATAATAATTATATATTTAAAATATATTCTTCCTTGATCAGATCTTCTTATGAAAAACAAAACTATAAATTCGTTTATTCTATTTCATGATTTCAAATTTCATGATTTTCTTCTATTCGCTTTAATACGAAATATTTAAAAAAAAAGATATAAGTATCTCAGTATATGTAAAGATAGAGATGGTGGATGATCACCCACAGGAGTAGCACACGTATTTATGTTCTCTTAATTAAGAATCCGAAAATCATAAGTAGTTGAAGACGCCTTTGAAATGAAGCCTTACAGTGGGAGGATAGGATTTTAGCTAAGTTGAGTGGAAATTATGATTCCGCCTCATCATCATCGCTAAGAATCCGGAGTAAGTTTTCGGATGTTTATGCAGGTTCAGTACCAGGAAAATTAGGATATAAAAAATATATCCTCGAACGGGGAAATTGTCGGATATCGAATTTATCACTAATTTCAGTACATCAATAAAGGCATAGCCTATTCAATAATTAATTTTAAAAAACGCTTATGTATAGTGGAGTTTATTTTTTTTTAATATTCTTTACAAAAAAAGATAGAAATGTGATCTTAGGATCGTTGTTTTTTTATTTTTAACCAATTAATTGTTACCTTAAGCTGTCAATCTTCAATATAATAAAAGTTAAAGAAAATATAAGGGAAACAATACCATTCATTATTTTAATAACTTAATTTAATGTAAATAATATTCTTGCTCATAATATAAAACATCCTAAAGTTTGAGTTGGTCATGAATTAAGAATAGATTGTTTAAATCGAATTACATTATTCGAAATAGCATTAAGTATTCACGAAGTACATCACGAAGAATATCATTGCAATTCATTATTATTTTTCCAATGAAATAACAAAATAAAATTATTATTTGTTTTTCAAAAAATAATACAATCTTCCTCTTCGAAAACTTGTCTTTGTTTATCAATGACGAGATGAATTATTAACTGCATAATTCTTCAAGATTGTTGTAGCAATTTCAGGAAGAGAAATACAATTGTTAACTGATTTAATTAATTCCAGTTACTGAAATAAAATTCTGGACATAAGACTAACACTTGTCTTGCATTTACTAAATTACTCATTCTCTGTGCTTTGAAATACGTACTTAAAATAGCGTCCTTATTTTCATCTAGTGAGAGAAGAACTCATTAATGGAAGGATTTCTGTTTGGTGGGAACGACATAATTTGCTTTACGGCAGAATTTCTTCCTTGGCTTTGTACAAATCTACTTTGGCCAATTTGCAAACCATTAAGAGGTGAATGCGGTTGGAGTTTTTCAAACACAAGCATTTCGCTCATTTACGGGACTAAAGAAACAGGCATCTGGACGCAAATGAACCTTCACCTCTTTTGATTAATTGCGAGCCACGACAGGTAAGGACCCTTCTCTACATTTAATATTAATTCAACTTCTTCACAAGCTTTTCAAAGAACCCCTTAGAACAATTTGCGAATACACTACAAATGAAGAATAGAAATATTTTTTTATTTTCGAATTTTATTCGAATTTTTAAATTTTAAATTCAAATCATTTGTCAACAATTCATAGATGTCACATCGGAAGATTTAAGATTGCATTTCCAATATTACTGCATTTTCAGTGTTGGGTATTTGTTTAATACAATGAAAGTGAATGCTCGAGTTTTAGGCAAACAATTGGATATTTTTTAAAGAAAACAGTAAATCTTCACCTTGACTTAAACCTTAAGTTTTTCTATTTGTTAGTACTAATATTATTTTATGTAAATTTCTGAATCTGACTTCAAGCTTTAAAAGTGGAATTAAAATTTCACTGATCTTTTACAATAGTTAGAAACATCAATTCTGAGCCTGATTTCATTTTGTTTACCTCAGAACCTAATAAAACCTGAATAACATTGAATACTTAAACTATTTGCAAATATTCTTAGTTCTTCATATTTTGGTAACACCTTTATTTCAAGGAACCTATTTTCAATTAGAACGCTCCTAGATACATCTG
The DNA here is from genome assembly GCA_023159025.1 of Thereuonema tuberculata. Taxonomy (NCBI): domain Eukaryota; kingdom Metazoa; phylum Arthropoda; class Chilopoda; order Scutigeromorpha; family Scutigeridae; genus Thereuonema; species Thereuonema tuberculata. Next base: position 202,431,209 of record JAFIDM010009631.1, read on the forward strand.
AAACTGTAGGCAATTTCGTTGAATAAAATGCTCAAATTCTCCTTCCATTAAATTTAAGCTAATCTTTGAAATAGTGGTTATTTCTTTTAAAATTTAATTTGAAGTCGCCTCCTCTTCAATGAATTTATTTTCATGAATCAACATGGCAATTTTCAAGTAAAAAATATTTCTTTACTAGCGCCGTAAGGTAAAAACGAAACCGAAAATTTTTACTGCTAGAATTCTTTAACTTCAATTCTTTTTTAACTTATTTTTTATTGAAAAGAGTTATTGCACAGTAAGTAAATAGGGAAGGTTGTTTACTATGATAGCAGTATAACATTCTAGTGGGTCCTTATTTATATATTTATATGTTTCAAAACAAACAGATTAATAATAGAACCCTCTTCAATGTCTATCGTATTTTTTTCAGTGTTTTTCTTTCTTTTCCATCGTCTTTTTCGATTTGGATTTATTTATTTACTAATTCTGTACATTATAGATCTCCGGTCGCAGTGCTTGGCTTCCCTGCCACCCACATTCACAACATAAACATAAACATAAAATTCTGTACATTTGCAAAATCATGTTTTTTTAATAATTAAGTTTACTTAAACTGTCAATTTTAAAAATTTGGCTAAGATATTCAAGTATTTATACATAAAGAAATATTTGTACAGGTTGACTTTGAAATAAGTCCCAAACTGAACTGATAAAACTTGTAAGTACGTCTTTAATTTAAGAATTACTTTAAAAAAAATTAAAATAAAATCATCAAAATCTCAAAAAATTACGACTTTTACTGGCAATATTCAATAAATTGAAAATATTTCCTGAAGTGTTGTGTGCGTATTTTGAAGGATTTGCTTGAGACTTTTTATTTTTTTTTTCCTACTTGTTCTTTCTTAAATGTAAACATTTCAAGGTCAGAAATCAATTTAATCATCAGTAGAAGAGCATTTCGAAGTGAGATTTCATTCTTCCACTAAACGAATTGTGAGGCTTAAAGTAAGATTTGTTTAATTGTAATTGCATGTAAATTTCAGTAAAATTAGGAATAAAGGCAAATAGAATTTACATGATTTTTCTTATAAGTCATCTGCGGGCTACATACAGGATTTTATTAAGGAAATGGGGGAGAAGATTCGTCCTCTATTGGCCGTCCAAACAGCGATACGAAATTTTGACACGAATTTTGAGATTTCGGAGAGAGGACGTCTGTAAAATTTATTAAAAGTAAACAAAAGTCACATAAAGCATCATTTCAAAATTCGTAATGTTATTCGCATTGAAATTATATTTTAAAAAATGTGCATAAACAATAATAAAAGTGTAGAAAGTATCTTTTTGAAAGCAATTTGAGAAATGTTAATTGTGTTATGGTTGTATCTAAATGATCATTAAGAAGAAAGAACTTCAGTAAGATGCTTTCCAGAGATGAGTGGCTAATAGCATTCATCACGTCAACAAAAATGCTTCAAATTATATAGCAAACACTTACGTAAGAAACTGAAGGGGAGGTAAAAAGCCAATCAAAAAGAAAAATGAAAGAAACGAAACAACAGAGAAAAAAAAACAAAGAGTGAAATGAAAACATTGTAAATTCCAGGAAACTGAACTTTAAATTAGAAAAACAATTTAGAAAAAGAGAATTAGCTTGGTTAACTTTACAAGAAACTAGTTACAGTTAGGCTACTTTTTTATTAAATAAAAATATTTCAATTAAAGAAAAAAGTGCTATCATTGTCTTCAGGGATAAGAAAAACTGCGTGACAACTTATATAACATCTAGGCAGGGCTCACAATCGCCTAAGCAATAATTATCTTGTAATTCTGAAACTCATGTTAGTTTTTAAGTTTGATCTTAACTTCTTATTTGTTTTGTCAACCCATCATTAAAACTTATATAAAGATGAACCCCAAGAAAGTGTGAAAAATGATTCTTTGATTTCCCGTCATGTGATGACTGTTAATGGGAAAGTAGAAGCATTGTAAGAAGATTAACATTAAGAAGATTACAATTCTATTCTTTACTTTACTACTACCGGATTAAATGCAAACTTTTATAATCCTTATATGATGTCTTTAGTTACTTAATTGACATCCATGAAAATAAACTGGCCTTCGAAAATCTTACCTACCTAAAGATTATCACGAAGTTCGTTTTAATTAATAGTAAGGAAATTTCTCGTAATAGTTTTAAGCCTTGTTTCTTTTCTTTTGTATATTTTTAGATCTTTTATAAATTCTGCAGCAATTTTTATTTTGATCAAATCTCATAAAAACGAACATTATTTACATAAATCGTTCATTTTAACATAGTATGAATTAAATAGAACTCTATTATAAAGTTTGTATTTTGGAGAAATATGCATTCAAAACAAACTGAACACTGGGATGCTTAACTAAGCTCACTTTATTATGTAGTTTCACTGTATTTATTTTGAATTGTTTTTGGAATCATATTTTTTATTTTCTTCGAGTAAATATCAATTATAGTAATTTTATACCAACTATTTTAAAATATAATAAAAATGAATCGCAAATAAGACATTAAAAATATAGTTTATTAAAAATCGAAAAAAAAAAAACATTAGAAAGAAGAAGTCTTCAAAACAGATTTATTTTTTTTAAGTTGAATATCATTGGATTTCCAAATAGAAGAAAAGAGCAGTGATTAGTTATTGTAATCAGTTAGATTTTTTTACAACGTTATCAATGTTTCAAGACAGAAAAGAATCTAAATAATACGTATTCCTATTAAAAATATCAGTGAGACTAATATTTTGTAATAATGTACAATATTATTTTTAATTACAATTCTTGTAATTAAGATTTTTCTCTGTTATATAACTTTAGTAACGATTTTTTTTTAATACTATCCACTATTACGATGAAGGAAAAGAAGAGAAATATTAACTTCCATCTCCGTGTCCCATTGTAACATTGATCCCAATACATTTTAAACGTAGTTTTAGAATAATACATGTTATTTGAATTTTTAATTCTTATTCAAAACAAACATAAACGAAGATAAAGAAAAATAGTAAATCGATTTTCAATGTCTTCACTGAATATGTTTTTTGGTAAAGTTACTAAAGAAATATTAAATTTACAATAAAATTCTTTAACGTGCCATAATAATAATTAAAATAGCCAACTAATTCGACACCTATACAAAAAAGTATTCCCCAATACTTAAAAAAATATAAATTATATATTTTTTAACGTTTTTTAAGTATTGGGGAATACTTTTTTATATAGGTGTCGAATTAGTTGACTATTTTAAATATTAAATTGTCTAATATGATTCGTAGCAAACATTAAATGACTTCTGACTTTTTCAAGATATTTCTTTGTGATTCGAAACACAAAGTAAACAGCAAGAGTCTTAGTAACAGATCGGTTGTTGAGAACGAACAACCCTGGTGGCGTTTCATTCATCCAAGTAGATCAGATTAAATCGGAAAGGACAGAAAATAAGATAAAGAGTTTTCTGGGCTGGAAATAGGCGCGAGTTTAGCAATCGGATAATGATGGTGACAGCATTCTGATTTGTTTACGGGAACACGGGCGACTTCGTCCCAAGACACGGAATTCACATTATCTAATAAAGGGAAGGACACATCGCGATGAATTCCCTTCAAGCATCGCTGTTTTTCACACTGTCAAATTGAAGACTGTCATACCTTTAACATTCGCAGGAAATCAGCACTGAATTTTACAAACATCAAAGCGTCCTATCTAACGTATAGTGACGCTGATGAGAAACAAAAGGCAATCGCCAACAACTGAATTTGACATAAAGACATCGTTAAGCGAAAACTATCACACCGATCAAGCCTTGCCTTTCCTCATTCACTGAAAGATTGACTAATCTTAAGAATCAATGAGTTTTTAGATTAACAGAAACATTTGTCTATTTCAAGCAGTTAGAGCAATATCTTTTCATAAAGTTTCAATATTCCTTATTTCCGTTCTTTGAAGTTTGTTGTCAGTGTTCGAAAATTCATCCAAACTGGTCGACGACAAAATCTCTTAAGAACGATTTGTGAAAGGAAGCAAAATGATTAGAAAAGGAAGAAACGATTTAAGCAAATTTCATATCTCAGTAATACTGATAGAATCTTTAAATTGTATCACTTTAGTTAATCAATTTTAATTTTAAAGTTGTAATTTGCAACTTCGCACAGGGATTTGGTGAAGAGGAAAAGGCTTCGTTTTTCTCTTCAGTCTGATTAAATTCCAACTGACATTTACAACTATTATAATCAGGTTTTCCAATAAAATAAGAAAAATCAGCTTGTTTAAAATACTAATCTGTTCGTAACGCTTAACATCTATCTATACTTCAGTTTATTTTAGATTTGTGAACTAAAATGTTTTTTAGACTTCACATAGCTTCTGTTAACAGATCTAGGCTGATGTGTTATCTCTCATGGTTGCATCCTTCGAAATGTTTTAAGTGACTTACAGGTATACTAGTAAATGTAAAATGATATTTTATATTATCATTGTATTAAAACAATTGTATTAAAACATTGTACTGTGCGGTTTAGGGATGGGTAGTTCGTGAACGAACTAGTTCATTAAACTAGTTCGTTTAAAAGAACTATAGTTCATGAACGACCTAGTTCATAAAAAGAACTATAGGTCGCGAACGACCTAGTTCAAATGAACTAGTTCGTGAAAAGAACTATATAGTTCGCGAATGACCTAGTTCAAATGAACTAGTTCGTGAAAAGGGAATTGGTTTATTTCGTTTTATATTAAGTATTTGAGACTTTTTTTTTTTTTTTGGATGTAAATGTATTTGAGAACCTTTTTTTTTTGGTTGTTAAAGGTAAAAATTCGGTAAAAAAAAATTATTGCCACTAGTTCAATAAAAAGAACTATCTCAAAAGGAATAGTTCCGTAAAATGAACGACTTAGTTCATTTGAACTAGTTCAGTAAAAAGAACGACTTTGCCCATCTCTAGTGCGGTTGATTTTCTATTGCATTTTGCTTGTAAAATATCTTTCTTTGTAGGTCCAACATATTGAACTTTCCGTGGTATCACTTTTCCTTATTAGAAATGTCCTAATGAATATCTCGCTTTGCTCGTCACTCAGAAGATTCTCGAAAAAAATCTTGAAGAGAAAAAAATCTGAAGAGTCTTAAGAAATGTATTTGGAACAGACTATATTTCATTGTTTTTGCACTCTTCAAAAGATCATTCACAAAAATTCATTCTTTGATTTCAACATTAATGATCCTCGAAAATGTTTTCTTCGAATACATGTTCCTTTTTGATCAATTACCTAAGAAATTTTCATCAATCCAAATTTGCTATGTAATAGAGAAAGTAAACTTTTCAGATTTAGCCATTGAGTTATTCACCAAAAAAAAAAAAACTTCCTAATTCTCGTTTAGATAAATTCAAATCACCTATTTAATTAAGATCTTCTTGAGTTAATAAACGAGATTCAGAGGAAGAACAACTTGTTTCAGATGTGGGATCACAGTCAAATTTTCTAAATAGTAATCAATGTTCACATTTGCCGATGTTTTGGTGTGGATAAATGTTCATTTTGTGGGATAGATATCATTGGAGAGTCTGTTTCTTTTCTTGTTTTCAATTCGTACTTTGAAAATGTGTAGTGATGTTCTATTTTGCTAATTACATTTATTATATTCAAATCTCATTGCCATATTTTTTTCTTTTGCCTCAGGCAATCAGAGAAGAAAACGTTTAATGTGTATTAGATATTTAAATTTCTTTGCTCAGCGTCTCCCTCAATTAAACGTTTTATTTTCCTTTCTGTGCGATTATAATCTCAATGTTTTGACCTTAGTACGTAAACATTCCACCTTCAATACAAAGCTTTCTGTAATTGTGAAGATTAATGGAGTGCTTTCAGTTCAATTCAAAACTCAAAATAGTTTTTCAAGTAAACTATAAATCAATTTAACTTCTTTTCCTAGTTTTAATGAAATACAAAAGTATTGCAGATGTCTGTAGGCAGATTAGGAGCAGGGAAATCAACGGGTAAATTTCATATTACATGTTTTAGCCACTTGTCATGGTCACTTAGCTTGGAATCGATTCCCGGAGCAGTTTAGGATATTTCTTTTTCTTTACCCTGTTTGTCTCCTCCGTGGACAAGGTTGACTACTTCCCCTTAATTTACTCAGACCAACAACTAATCGACAAAGCAGTTAATGAGAAAAAAAATTCTGATCGATTATAATGGATCGCCCATACACCAGAACCACCTGGATTTGACACGATGACCCGGCGGCGCTTATAAAGACTCTAATGAGCCTAAACCCAAAATTCTATAAACTTAATCATTTCCGCTATTGATTCAAGATGAAAGCATAAGTTGAGTTAAGCAAAGGTTTCAATTTAAAACAAAGAAAAAAATGAAAAGCATTATTGAAATGTACGTTTGTATTTGAGTACCTAACCTAGAAGAAGTTAATCCTCCTTTGAAGTCTGTGAATATTTACAAGTGTATTTTAGGAATAGCGCTCATTGTATGATTTTTCTTTTTAATTAATTTAAAAACTGAAGATTGGATAAATTGTTAGTTTAACTCTAAAATACTTAGGAAGCCTTTAACTCTTTCGGTTTTCGAAATGAAGTCATTTGAAAGCTTTTGTCTACTGAAATCAGCTTCATTTTAAAGAAAACCTTCAATTATTTTGTTTACTGTTCTATTGAAAACATGGGAAATGGGTATTTGTTGTTTCCTGTTTACGGTGTTTTTCTCTGGTTCTTAAATTCGTTTTGTTATAATGACTTCCTTTGTGCTGACAGCTTTATCTGTCCAATCATAAGTTTTGACGACTGATTCAGCCAGATCGCTGTTTTTATTTTGGGCGAAAGATTCTCAAGGTAAAACGAGGAATCTCCGAATGTTTACACTTTGCCGAGCAGTTGTAGGTGTCAATTAGAAGTGAGAGGGAACCGCCGTACAGTAAAATCGTGATTAAAAACAGAAGAACCACTTCTTCTAAGAAATCCACTCATCTGAAGTTCGAAAAGCAAACGAAGTCAACGCAATAAAAAACCAAACTTTAGGTGGTCCGCAGGGATTGCGAAATGGCTTAAATAAATAAGCCAAGAGAGTGTCACATAGCCTTGAAACTATCAGACAGTAGCCACGGTTTAGAAAGAAAGGAAATAAAAAAAAAAAAATGCTCTGGGAAATCAAGGGCAAGAAATGGAAGCTAATTTGTAACAGTGTAAACAGTCGCCGTCTCCAAACTTTCATTTCTTTCTGAAAGAGGAAAGCGGCCAAAGTGCTGTGGTTGTCCATTTAAAAGACTGGCCTTCGTATCTTGAATGGAATGCCTTGAGTGGTTTTAGTAAAAAACTCTATAGTTAAAGAAGGAAAAAAAAAGAACGGTGCCTATGAAAGCCATCCAACATTGCCAGTTATAATTTATGTGAAGTAATTAATTTTAATTAGCCAGTTCTGTAAGTTTTTTGACAGTGTTAAATTGACAGTTGGGCGGTCTAAATATGCCAACTGGATATTTTAAAATCATTTTTGAAGGTGCAACAGCACGCATTTGCTTTATTCTTGATAAAGAAAAATTTCAACTACTAGTAATTTTTTATACTAAAAAATGTTTTTCTTTCTATTTCTTTTTTAATGTTCTTTTTTAACGTTCACAAAATTCTAATTTCCATCAATAGCACAAAATATTCAATTTCAGTATACTGTGTCTTATCAGTTCCTGATTCAATGCTTAGAATAGGAGATGTTTTAAAAGAACCAGAGGAGCTTTTACTTTTCGCTCAATCTCAGTGAAATTTGGGGGGGGGGGGCTCTTAGCACTTACACCTTTGGCATCAACAAGAGAAAGAAACTGTGAACTATTTAGCCGATGAATCATTGCACTACAGGTGTCTGTTCACGCTACATCCTGGAAATAGACGAAGAAGAAAGTCACATCCACGACAGTGCTGGGATTCGAATCCAGGTTCAGACGTATCAGTTTCATAGCAAGTTTTCATGTTGACCACAAGCCTGTGCCTGAACAACACTGGGGATTGTCGAAAATTTTTTGTGGAAAGCCGTAGAGAGAGAATTAAGCCAGTTCTTGCGTTGTCACGGGTGAACACGTCATAAAAATCTAATAGGTTCTGTGTTTATCTGAAACGCAATGAAAATTCAAGAATTCATCAATAAAATAATTCCTTAAATAAATTTCATTTAAATTAATTAGGCTAAATGCATCCAAACTATACAACATGTTGTTTATTTAATTGCTAGGCGACTCGGTCAGCACAAATCGACAAATCGATACAAATTTAAAATACTACAAGTTACTTCTTCTATTATTTGAAATTCTTCAAACTTAAGATCAGGTGCTCAACTAAAAAAAGAAACAGCAAATTATTTGATGATTTTTGAAAAACTAAAACAAATTATTTATGATCAAATAATCGCAAGATTAATAATCATTAGGTTTTTATCTAATATCTAATCGTAGTGTAAACGCTCACAGTATTTATATATTTTTAAATGCCTTGATAGGATAAAAGGTAACTACAGTATAAAATAACTAAGTCGTTTATATGAAAGAAACGTAAATATATCAGAAACAAATTTAACAGGCGAAAATCATTAAGAAATAAAAAAATCAAAGACTGCACATAAATAAACTTAAACGCGTGAATGTTTATTTATGTATAGTCTTTGATTTTTTATTTCTAAATGTAAATATATGTTTATAGGCCTAAAGCGCCATTGATCCGAAACCGAATCTAAATAAATTTACATCTGAGATAAAAAAAACCTCACTGATATCATATTATAAATTACATATTTTGCAATCCATATTCTGTTTCATAGTAGAGCTCAGAAAATGCTCTGAAATTTCATCAGGAATCGAAACAGCATCAAAGAGGCAAAAAAAAAAAAAGACTATTTCCACTGATTTTTAGATAAAAATGTTAAGTTGTATTTTGTCGTTTACTAAATGATCAGCAGTGAATTTAAGACCACGTCTGAATACATTACAAAAAAATTAAAACCCAAGTTTTATAAAACCATGCGTTGACTTTCTAACAATAGTCTATGAAAGCACACAAACGCTCATTTTCTTATTTACATGCCTAACGTAGTTTAATTGAGATACTATGAATTGAGATCAATTACTTAATGTAAATAGATGATAAATACAACAACAGGTAGAGATGATGCAAAGGATTGTAATCTTTAAGATCTGCAAAAAGATACTTTAAGAAATTTATGTAATCAACGGTCTCTTAACTCTTTTTATTCTGAAGACCAAATAAAAAAGATATTACAATTTTATGTTCAGATTTTTTAATGGAAGGGTGTAGACTGACGAACCAAATTAATATTAATAATAATACTTTAATAGCTCTCATGTCACACCCAGATGCAGATAAAAAAATAAAACTCAAATTCAAACTGAACGGTTGTTGTGTTCACGAATGTCTAGTGTGTTTTAAAATATTTGTAGATTCTTTAATGGTAGTTTGATGAAATTTTGGTAGTTTTAATTTTTATATTTTCTTTTTCAATTAAAAATTTGAATATCAAAATCGACCTTCGAAATTTCTTCTGATATTTAAAAAAAAAAAATGTTTCCTTAGTTTTTTTATTTTGTTTTGTTTTGTTGATGGACGGCAGCTATTGCTTTAAAAAAACGGTGACCAGACGGATGAGCTTCTGTTCCCAATAGGACGGAAGAGTTCACTTCTCATCAGCGTCACGGGAAGGCATCAGAGTCTCGATGACAATGTGGAGAAAGAAACACGTGAGGGGGGAGGGGAAAGTGTCATTTATCATAGTCAGATTTCCATCACCTCGGCCATAATTTATTCATCATTGGGAGAATTTAATCAACTCTTGATGGATACCTCAAAGCTTGCCTCCGCTTCTTGTACAGCTCAGGCAGATTTAATGGAAACGAATAAGATAGACGACGCTTCAACTCTTCTCTTTACGAAAAAAAAAAATAATAAGACAGGAAAAATAGAGTAAATTTGCGCTCAGAGAAATCGAGGAAGATTGAGCGGTGACATATCTACAGTTTAATAGAAAAATAATAAGATGAAAAATTGAACCACAATATATTCGTGATTGTGTTTTAAAGTCTCAATTCATAAAAATTAAAAATAAAAAAAAAGACAAATTATTTCTTGGAAAAATAACCCCACTTATTAGTTTTGCTAGACATGACTTAAACTATTTTGTTGCAAACAATTTCATTTTATTTAGTTTATATAAATGTTATGAAAAGTTACTTTAGAAACTTTGTAAGATGGAATGAATATTCGGAAACAAGATTTCAGTAGGTTTTTAAAATTTTCCTGAATTATAATTAATAATAATAATAATAATAAATAAATAATAGTAATAATAATAATAATAATAATAATAGCTCACCGAGATGCAGATTAAAAAAAGGAACTGAAATTGTATTTCCTACCCGCACCATTCTGATTTTACTATTTTTGAACTCGTGGCAGTAAATAGGTATTCGACAAAATGGTTGATTGTTTACAAACACATAAACATCTGACTAAAATCTTCTAACGAAACTTCTAAAGAACATTCTTCTTCCAATAGTTGTTTGTGTCTCTTTATGGAACATAAACATTTATTTACAAACATACAACGTAAACTACTGTTCGTTTTGAAAAGCGAGAGATACAACAACACAGACGATTCTACTCCGCAAAGGGGTGATACGCTGAGATGGGATCTTCCATAAGACCTATTTTTCTTTTAGTACCTGTTATTTTTGCAATAGTATTTATTCTTTCCACAATTCTTTCCCGAAAAGCGCAAATAGAACGCAGCTACTAGTAAACTAACACTGATAAAAAGTAAATATCCTCTCTTTATTTTTCCTCAACCCTATTTTCATGAAATCCAAGGAGACCTGACGCATGCGCAAAAGCGTTGAAGGCTCTCGTAAACGAAAACGAACAGTACTTTCTAGGCCAGGGATGGGGAAACTTTTGTCATTGGAAAGACACATGTTATATAGCGGAGACCGCAGTCGATAGAGCGTTGTACATATGTATGTTATTAAAATATTCCTGATAGATCATGAAGATCATGTATTTAGTTATAAATAGTAAACATCAATTTCTAAGAATGGATCTAGAATTATAACATGAAGTTATATGAAAAAAATAGCGAAAAATAAGTTTCAAGACATTTGTTTAATATGCTCCTTTACTGTTCTTTTTGTAAGTTTCCTGCTAAAACCACATACGAACTTCAAATTACATGCCAAAGACCGCACTGAGTCTCACAAAAGAATGCAGATTCCTCTGGTCTAGGCCTTCATTTTAGAGATGTGAGGAATGTAGATTATAAACCTTAGCAAAAAGGCCTCAGCAGAAATTAAATGGTCAGTCAGACATTCGCTTTTAATCTGTTGCAAAGCATCAGATCTATTTGATAAAGGGCTGGTAGAACCTAGGGCCTATTTTGAGGAATAATAACCAGAGAATAAGTGTGATAGAGAGTGGCTCCTCCATTCCATATACAAAATGAGCAGTTATCTGTAATTAAAAGTACGAAGGTCTATCTATGTCAAAAGGTTTTTGATCAGTAACTATATAAAAAAGATCGGTAACAGCTAATTTATTATTTATTATTTTTACTAGTTCGGAACAAAAATGATTCAAAAGTAACATATTATACTTTCATATTACTAGTGTCAGAAACTAACATTCTAATAATCTTTAATCGATAATCTTTTTTTTTTTTATAAAACTCCTGGCTCCCAGAGCCATTTCCTAATAGATCGCTACTTTGTATTGGAAGAGAAGTTAATGTAAAAAAGAATAATATTATAATCTGAAGAATATTTACCTAATAAGACTAAGTAAGATAGTGAATATAAATGTTAAATGTATACTTTTTTGTACACACCAAAGCTAACGTCCATACGAATGAGTGCTTGGCAACATGAAAGCACGGCAACAAAAAACCTTAGGCCAGACGAAGCTTTAAACAGAAATTGTTGAGAAATTGCGATAAAAAAAAAAAAAACTTAATCTCACATTTGCCAATTTTCAATGTCTGCACCTGCCGAGAAACACTTTGTTTCAAAGAAAAAAATTGCAAAGTAATGTATAAACATTCTTTAATATTACTGCCAAATAAACAAATAAATAAATAAAACTTCTGCCTAACTAAAAACTTTCTCTCAAAAAATTTGTTTAAAAAAGGAAGTATTTAAGGTACAGGAAAAACAGAGGATAGAAATGATAAAATTAGAGCTATTATACTTACCTTGACAGTAGCGTTCTGTTAAGAGTAGATAATTTCCTTTTTAATATTCATTAGATTCCCTATTATATAAGTAGTTTCATAAGCAAATATTCGACTAAATTTACATTTAGACTTCAATTTAAAAAAAAAAATTAATAACTGGCCTGCTTTTCAGAGAGAGAGAGAGAAAGACAGGTGATATCTTATTCATTTAAGTCACGTAAGAATGCCTTTTTGAGTCGAGCTGATACTCAGGGACGGCCGTTTCGAGCTTGTTGGGCTCTCCTCAGCCAGAGCTAATCAGCTACTGCAAGACTCAAAAGGCATACGAGGGGAGGTGTTGAGAATACAAGATGGAAACAGTGACCCCTCAATAACTAAAAGTAAGAAAATAAATTCGTGGGTTTTTTTTTTCTTACTTTTAGTTATTGAGGGGTCACTGTTACCATCTTGTCATCTTATTCATTTAGTGATTGCAGTAAAAAAAAAGGATGGAAAAAAAAGTTTTGATTTAAGGCAGTTGTGAGATTTAGATGGTATCCAAAATTTTCCAATTTCGATGAATTTGTCTTTATCCTGTTCAGTCTGTTTGTAACTTTAATTTATAATTAAAAGTTATAATTAAGAAATTGCTTTCTTTTTTTTTTTTATAACAAAACACGAAAAGGTTTTGTAAATGGGAAATTTTAAGATATTGACTCCTAATGTAAATCTTTTAATCTTCAAAATTTCAATATGATAAAAATGGCTTGAATATAATATTTTCAAAAAATCATACCTTACATTATGATGAAATAAACTTAAATTTAAATCTTCAAAGAATTTACGAAACAGATTCGAGGAAACTCAAAAAAATAAATCTTTATTCAAAGAAAATACAGTCGGACCTCGATATAAGGTCACCCCTTGGGACCTCGCGAAAGTGACTTAAGCGGGTTGACCTTATAACCGATTCATACGCATTTGTCAATAAATAAGCATTATATAAATACAGTGGAGCACCGTTTATACGTTTCTCGTTTATACGTTTTTATCATTTATACGTTTTTTTGAATGGTCCCGGCAAATTCCAATGCATATTAACGTTAAATAATTTCATTTATACGTTTTCCTGAAATCGCAAATTTCATTTATACGTTTTTTCAAGAACTCAAGAAGAGAGAAAATGCGCATTTCAACCTCAGATTCCCATTTGCCGATTGTCCAGTCTTAGAAAAGGCATGCAGTCTTAGAAAATTGCACTGAAAAACCTCTGCCAAGTTTTCAACAAGCCTTGGCGGGTTTTAACACCTTGCAAGAATACCTCATTAGCAGTGATTTAAATGATAAAGTTAAGATGGCACTTTTAACTCTGCACAATGAACTTTTTTCCTGTGCATTCAAAAAAGCCTTACAACCTAAAATAAAAAAATATTTTGTAAATGCTGAATGAATATGAATAGTAGTACTAGTTGTACATTAAATCTGGAATAAAAAGTTTTGTATTACATACCTCTTCTATTTCATTTTCATGTAATATTTTAATTTACCTCTGACTTTTTATTGTTGTTTATTACGAAATTCTTCGTAACTTTTGTGAATTTCGTTTATACGTTTTTTCATTTATACGTTTTTTTTTCTCAGTCCCTTGAAAAACGTATAAACGGTGCTCCACTGTACAGTATAATTTTTTATAAAATTTAATACGTACACAAATATCAGTTTATTAGGTTATAATTTTTTAATTTAGTTGAACCAATTAAAATTAATGGAAATCAGAAAGAAATTATTTTTTAATAATTTTAATTCGGAATAAAGTTGTATACAAATAAGGTGGGTGTCCCTGATATGGCCATGCTAAGGTTTGAGAATTTTTCTAAGCGCCATTTTGGAAAAAATCAAAACCATTTTTTTTATAATCGTTCTCAGGTTAATTGACTTTCACAAAAAATTTTGTCATTTCCAAAAAAAATAGTTTTACTGGTCCAAAAAAACAAAATTCCAAAAGTCTACCTAGTGGCCATATCAGGAACATGTGCACCTGATATGGCCACCCTTGTTTCATATTCTACAAATCGTGTTTTTTTTTTTTCAGTTTCATAGTGCAGTTCTACTAAAATTACATAATTTTGATATAAATGAATAAACATGATACTAAATAATCCTTTTTTTATTATTTAAAAGTGGGTTCAAAACAGGATTCCCACTCTTCACACTGTTCACTGCCTTGGACATGACTTCTTAAGTCCATAATCCCCTCTTCTTCTCGTTATCAGACATTATTTTATATCTAAAACATACAAAAAAGGATTTTATTGAGTAATTTTGTCAGGAGAAAAAATAAACTTGAAGTTAACTTGATACAGCCATGGTGCACTTAATATGGCCACGTGGGTGGCCATATCAGGAGCAGGTCAGCTTTCACGAAAAGTGGTTATTACGAACAACTCGTAAAAAGTACGCCATCAGCGCCAACACCAATCGAAAGAGCATTAAAAACTGAATAGAGTACGATGGTTTTCATGAAAAAAGTATTTGAAAAAATGCATAAAACAAAGGAGACTCATCAGAGAAACACAAGAAGCAGTCACACGAAAAACACAAAACAGACAACTGACGCCATATTGCTCAATCTGGCTGGATGGTAAATTTTCATGTGACACACTAGGAGGCCCCTCACTGGATGGTGATGCCATTTAGCGGAATATTTGCTTAGCTAACTCACAATAGGTGGGTGGCCATATCAGGAACATGGCCATAACAGGGGCACCTACCTTAGTATTAGTATGCGCAAGCAAAGTACTGATATACAACTGACCTTACTTAAAATAATCCATAATATAGGACTGTCGCGATTTTGGTTTCATCTTTTGTACAATGTTTTCTAAGTTTTGTAGTTTCTGAAAATTTAATGCTCTAAGTGCTTCTGCTTGTGTCACTGCTTCACTTTCAGTATCACTGTCGTTATCCTCACTTTCTAATGCATTGAAATCTAAAACTTGCGAAACAATTTCGGAAATCGAAGCTTGAGAAGTGGTAGCAATTTCATCATCAATTCTCACATATTCACTTTCCCCTTCTATAGCACAGCCGCGATTTCTGAGTGCTTGTATTAACACAGGAAAAGGAATATCGTTTTTATCATCTGTTTTCTTAGAATTTGAGGGAATTTGTGAAAAAGCTGTCCCCTCCATCAGTAGGAGAAATGACGCCGATAAAAGATACCCACGGAAAAATTCTTGGAATTGAATCAATGTGGCACTGAAATCACAGACAATAGTGACCTTATATGCGATTACGCATATTTAAGACCTGACCATATATCCGATAATCCATTTCATAGAATTCCTATTCAATGATCCGGGAATTTAGAAAAGTGACCTTATATGCGGGGTGACCTTATGTGTGGGTGACCTTATATCGAGGTCCGACTGTACTATTAATCGTAGAATTTTTTGCTTAAATTTCACACAAAGAATTTAACAATTTTAGCAATTGAATATGATGTCCATTTACCTAAAATAGTAAAATCTTCGTTCTTTTGAAATGGAACTGAAAAATTAGGAACAATAGTTTGGAAATTGACTCCTTAAATTCTTAATCCAATTAATTTTAAGCAAATCAAAGCCATATGCGTTTAGTGCACATCAACAATAAGAAGTAGTAGGTGCCAGAACGCCATTCACGCTTTACTGTTCCTTATTGCAAATATATTTTTGTGCCAGTGACAGGTAATTGTTTCGTATCTATTGTTTTTACTTTTGGAAATTATTGTGATCTGCTTGAGGAAATTTCGATTTCATACCTGATAATTTTCTGTAGCCTAATACTTGAATTTGATATCTGTCATGTTATACTTGTAAGTTTTAAAAGTACATTTCGTCTTTCACTGTAAATGAAATATGACCTAACCAAGGTCATCCAAGGGCTACGATAACATTAAATGTCTATCCCAAATGCCATGCGACATGTTATTAGCACATCAACTCTCGATGGAGCTTTTTTGTGGCCGTTAGATGTTGATTTCATCAGAGATCCCTTTATGTAAGAAGGCCTGATACCTGTAGTTCAAAGAAGAAAATATTCTATAGTGAAGTCGCTGGATCCAAGATCAATGGTCTAAAGATCAGTTCTGCTTCCTGACAAGTCAAGATTCAGGCTACAGAGTGATTCCAGGGATACTGCTCTGGAGAGAATGTGGAACGCGATAGCACGACCCCATCTTGCTATTAGGGAAAGGGATCATTATGAAAGTAGTGACTTGATGATGTAGGTAAACATAATGTTAGATTATCGCATCTGATATCCTAATACCAATGTTTACATTTTAGGTGTAGTTGGTCGGAATTTGGTTTTAAGGAAGATAATGCACATCCAAATAGAGCTAACCTCATCGACGAATTCCTTAAAAGTGAAGATACTGCTTCGATGGAATCGATAGAGCATGTTTCGGTTGCTTTAGGAAGAGTGATAAGAGAACGTGTCCTCACGCTCATAGACTTACAAGAGTTACCATTGGCTCAGAGAATGGGCTTTTCTGCCAACTGGACTCTTAAAATCACTCATTACGATAGAAATCTATAAACATTTTTATATCTACTTTTTTTAAAGGGAAAACGAATTAAGGAACAGAATTAGTCATTTTTTTTTTAGTTTTTTCTTTCTCCCACAATTTCATTTTTTATTATGATAGCTAAATTTTGTTATACCAGTTTTCTGTAAATAAGGTTTTTAATCGTACTGGTTTTTCGCAACTTCCCTGATAGTTAATTAATGAATAGTTAATTAACGAATAATTCACAAAGGTTACAATGTGTTTATAACGTAAGTTATAGAAAGCATTCTTTGATGACTCACCCCAGAGAAAGGACGAATGGATAATTTTATTGTTTGTAATATTCCCATTACCATTATGTAATCTAATTAACATGGCCGTCAACTTTGTAAACAATTTGAGATCGTTAGTGATATTTTCTACATCTCATGAGATCATTGCTCTGATATAGACTGTGGGGAGGATATGCACCGAAAATGATTATATAAACACTTTTAATTCACTGTAATTAAACTACAGCCGGATATAATAAATTTCAATTTTAAAGAGCATTCCTGAAGCTTCGAAATATCGAGAATTATCGAAAGACGACAATGACAACAAAAGATTCTCCTTTGATTGAGAGGTGTGGGAAAAGATTTTGATGCTAGTTTCAGAAATGGCTGCCATAAGGGAGAGTGGACGAAGAATCCAGTAATCCAAACTAAGTCATTCGATGAAAAGACACAGTTCTTCCACAATAATTCTTCTGTAAAACGTTTTCCTGTTTTGAGATAAAGATCTCACGACAGGTCTTCTTGAATCTGTGGATTCATAGATACTCGACACTTTCTATTCTGAATCCGGCACATCTAATTTTCAGAAAACAAAAGTAATATCATTAAAACGAATTCGGGAAAGAATTCAGTATCATTCAAATACTGGCTTAGTAATTTAATCAGGAATCATCTTTTCATTATCGTCTCTCGCTTGAATGGATTGTGACTTAGAAACAAGATATATGTGTTAGCATCAATGATGACTTTGAGTGTAAAAAAAAAAAAATGGAAATCTATTTTTCGGTTTCCTCTTATTTGCCAAAAAAAAATGTTTATCTGACAATATATTTTTTTATTGATTTCAAAATCTTTTTAGATAATAAATAAATAAATAAATAAATAAATCTTAATCGCTATCTTCCTGTCGGATTCGAACCAATGTAAGCAGACTTCATCATCGAAATAAAAAAACAATATATTAAGAGATAAAGAAAATAATTGTAAGATAGTGAAAATATAAAATATAATCACAGACATAAGAAATCAAAAGAGTAACATATTGAATTACAAGTATTCATTTAATCAGCACAAATCATTTTTGATTCTATATTTTTCAATCTTTTTAACTACAATCTCTTATCTGTTTCTAAATTACCGTTGTTCTTTATTAGGCTTAAGAAATTTCTCTTGTCTGTTCCCCCTCCACTTCCGACCAGTAGTTTTTGAATCATTAGATGGATCTGCTTGACACTTGGTGTGCACATTTAAGGACAAGAGACCATCTACTTTAATAGGCTACTTCAAATATTTCCTATATGGGTAACGAGAAGTTGACAAAAGAAATCCCATAAGAAAACATAAGAACCGAAACAATGATGTCTAACAATGGACATTAATCCGTTAAGTAAATCCATTAATTTGCGTGAATTTTGATATGCTTAAAAATAATGGAAATGAGACAATAAAAGTAAAAAAAAAAAAAACTATGTAAAAAGTAAAAGTAATAAAGTAAATAATGCTGATTTAGGTTTATTTCAGAAAATGAAAACTTTTTACTATTTGATTTAAGCATTTTTTTTTTTTTTTCATTTTTATTTGTATTTAAAAAATAAATTAAGTCTTTTCGTTTGCGTTGTTTTCAATACTTTAAATAAAAAAGAAAATAAAGGAAAGGAATTTTAAAGATCAACATTATAAGGAAAGTAGATTTTAAGTTTAAAAATATTCTTGCATTTTTAAATGCGATTGTTTTTTTATTTCAGGATGATCAAGTCCCAACTTTCACAGAAAACGTTGCCCCTTTTTTATTTAAATTGGATAGTTAATTTTTTATTTTACTTTTTTTATCGACTCCGTAGAGTGGAGCTATTAGGATCCACGCCCTTCATAATCCAAACCAGGAATCGGAACCTCATGAGTCCTTGCCGCCTTACCACTGCCTAGCAGTTTAGAAAAATCCGTTTTTAGGTGTCCATTGAACGAGTGAGAAAATAGTTGTTATTGAACGAAATTGAGGTCCAGCCGCAGTGAATCCACTAGGCTAAGAACGAATACGAAGACCGTTAATCCAATGGGACCATTCCGATTCAAGGTTATTCGCCTCAGAGTCGACTATTAGTACACAATTGCGGTCTAGACGTACTAAATGAACTATATGCGGCAATCGCTTGAACTTATACTTGGCCCTTGAATTACAACGGTTTGAATAAATGAGTTTTGCGCTCCAGTCAATGATTAGTGTCACTTTTAACAACGCAAGCATTTAATAGATTGCAAATTGTACGGGGTCACTTTTTTTTTGTGTGTTTACCATACAAATTTAGAATTCAAATAAAAATAAGTCAATTCAGAGTTTTGTAGTAATTAATTGATTTGTTTTACTTAAATTCTGAAGTTATGCAAAATTGAATATTTGCTTACGAAAACACTTGTGTAATTCACACTCTAATGAATATGGAAAAGATAACTGTGATAATTGTAATTTTTGCATTGAGACTTTTTGGCTTCCCTGTTACTACTTCATAAATAAGTTGCTTTTGATTAACAATTTTTTAATGAGAGAAAATTACTTGTTAAGATCAGTGTGCCAAAGCATATTTTATGTTCATTAATGGAATTTTTGGTTTAACGATTTATTTATGATAAACGTAGTAAATGTAAATTTATTTTCAAATATTTTTCTATTTGTTTTCAGAATTTTCAGACATAAAAGAAATTCAATTAACTTTCTTTGAAAGATACTTTACCATCTGATGGCATTTAAATAGGGAGATTTAAAAAAAATTGTTGATATTAAAAAAATAATAATAATTTAATAGCCAAAACTCTTCGTTAGTAGATTTACGAGGGCGAGTCAAAAAGTAAATTAATTATTTTTTATTGACAAAATATACACACACACAAACAAAACCACTTCATCACTTTTTAATATGTTCAATATAGGTGTACCAGCACTTTAGCATAATCTATATTCCGCGAGAAAAAAAATCTTTGGTTGACTGTAAAGCCGAGTTTGCACCGCCTCTTTCATCTCATCATCCGTGCCAAACTTCGTGCGAAACTTAGTGCCTCCTTGAGGGATCCAAAAACAAGGTAATTACTCTGTGCAAGGTCTGGTGAATATGGAGGATGTGGAAGACACTCGAAATGCAGATCTGTTAATTTTTCTACCATCGCAGGAGCTGTATGCCGCTGCATTATCCTGCTGCAACAGCACACCAGAACGGAGCAAACTGCGACATTTTGACTTGATTGTGGGTTTGAAATTGCTCTGAAGCAGATCACAATACGATTCACTGTTCACAGTAACTCCCTTGGTCATGTAATGTTCCAGGATTGGACCTTTACAGTCCCAGAAGAGAGGGAGCATCACTTTGCCAGCCGATGGAGTTGTGGAGAATGTTTTTGGTTTCGGCGATGATGAATGTCACCACTCATTGCTTGCTCGTTTAGTCTCTTAGCTAGTACGGAGCTCTGTAATATTGGACCCAGCATTCGTCACCAATGACGATACATCGTAAAAAGTCGTCCCCGTCAACTGAAGTATCCACACGAAATTCTTTGATTTGGGGAGCAAGTTGTCTTGGTACCCACCTAGAGGAGACTTTTCTGTACTTTAACATATCATGAATAATGTGGTATGACAAGCCATGACAAATGAACCCTATTTCAGCCATCTCGTTGATTGTTATCCGCCGATTTTCCTATATCAATCGTTCCACTGCAACGGTAATGTCAGCCACAGTCGCAGTGTGACGCCGGTCCGAGCGAGCTGCATCAGTCGTACTTCATACCCAACTTTTAAACTTCCTGTGCCGTTCGTAAACTTCCTGAAGCGACAAACAACTATCCCTATACTGTCTTTCCAGCCTGTGATGAATGTCTGTCAGTTTTTCACCTTTACTGCCCAAAAACCAGATAACTGGACGTGCTCCTCCTTGGAGTATTCTTCTAACTGCACGGCCATCTTGGCTTTGACTTGTTGACGTCACAGTCGGCGCAAAGGCCAAAGTATATGCGCCCGCAGGTTCCTCAAATGGCAAGACATACCACATCTGTATGAGAATCGTCTACTACGAGATTTTAAATTTTTATGGCCATATTAAGGTTACTTTTTGACTCACCCTCGTATATAGGCATGCTTTAAAAAAAAGTTAATTGCATTCAATGCTACTATCCAGGCTAAATAAAACACATTTCATATGTGTAAATCAATTGATATTTGATACTTGTAATCAAAATTTTGCTTTATTTCTTAAATTAAATATTTACAGATGATAAACAAAGTTACATAGTCTTTGATGCTAACTTATTACATACAGTAATTTAATAATTAACCAGATTCTTTTTAGTATATAAATCTTCAATAATTTTCAAAATGTTAAATAGTTTTTTTTTTCCTATAATTCTTTAACAATTTGTTCTTACAAAACAGACATTGAGGCTCACAAAATATTCCCCATAGCTTGGTTATAAATATAAAAATATCTTTGAAAATAACTGTAAATGGAAATTAATACGTTAAATCTTAAACTTAATGAAAGATAAAACACTTGGAAAGGAAAAAGAAACTTCACAATGGAAAAGCTGAATATCTGTTCTAAAAGTGATTTGGATTTTGGTTCCTTTTCTTTTTTCCGTAGTTGAAGCATTCCCCTACTTACAAACAAACTGAAAAAGCTTATTATATGAGTAATTTAAGATGAAGATTACTCTTTAATCTGATAGAAACGAAAGAGATGTTGTTTTGTTTCTCTTGGAAGGAGATGTAAATAGGATGATAAAGTAAAGAAACGCTGAAGGATTCCTAAGATAGCTACACAAAAGGTTCGGAATTGATATGGGCACGTTGGTATCTAGATTCTTTACTGAAACTCCTACAGAAAAAATAATATTTGTTTTCTTTTAACGTAACGCTTTCGATATTTGAAAATGTTCACTGTACTTGAAAGCCTGTCAATCTAATAAGTGGATACCTCCATTTTCTAAAAACTGTGTTGAATAAGAAAGGTCATCTATGCTTTCCTTTTGAAAGCATTACTTTGCATTATTTTATCGTTTTTACTTATTTCGAATAATTCAATTTATTGTCTGAGCTTTTAATTGCCTTAATTCTCTTGAACATTTTTCTTTTTTTGTTTGTTTGTAATCGCCATCAAAAAACAGCCGGACGGCTTCTAGTTTGACAGTTGCTTATGTTTTTATGATCTAATTTCAAATTAACACAATGGGTTTAGTTTCTATCGCTCCTATCCCTGGGACCCCCCAAAATCAGCGCCAACTACTGGTGAGAAATAGTTTTGACTTTTTCCCTTTTATTGATATTAGAGGCATGTAACAAATATCAAAACAACAAATTAATGTAATGTTTTACATGAATTGATTTCTTTATTAAACAGATAAGTGTTAAAACATACAGAAAATTTTATAGAAATAAGCACTCGACGGCAGCATAATTGATACGGTACCTCTCAGCACCACCCTGCGGCACTGTCTAAAATCCCTCGCTACTACAACTACAGGAAATTTGCAAATTTGGTACATTGCTGATGTAGGTCGAACTTAAAATATGAATAGGATTAATGTAGTCACCACATCCTCCTACCCCAAAAGTCCTTACAATACATTGACTGCCAATGGTGAATGTTCATTCCCTCCACACGATGTTGAGAGCATCCCTTGTTTTATTTTCTTTAGTTTCTGTTGGTTCATTTTTCTGTTGTTCTCTAAGATGGCAGATCACTAGAAATTAGTTCATATTTAAATGTTTAATTAATCTTTATTTCCGTTCTTTCTAAAAAACTCATTTATCATATAGTTTAGTCCTGAAGGAGGAGTGAGACATGATACTGTATAGTTCCTTTTTTTGAGGGATTTCCTCACTCCGGGATGAGAA
>JAFIDM010009631.1:202454535-202470889 GCA_023159025.1 Thereuonema tuberculata
TTTTTTTTTTTTTTTTTTTTTTTTTTTTGGTTGTTAAAATAAGATTTTCTTTTTTGGCCCAAATGCGGCCCGCAGTAATCCCCACATAACATATTTGGCCCTTTTACAACAAAGGGTTGCCGACCACTGCTCTATAGCATAAGGAATATACTAAGAAAAAAACATTTTTTTTTCTTTTTTATTTATGTATATCAAGTAGAGAGGATACCAGGTGTGGGGATTAAACCCATTCCACTGATGATCAATATGACAAAATATTATCCACATTGTGTAAAAAGAAAAAGAAACATTGCTAATCTGTGTCTTGGTACTATATACTCTCACACCCTTTGACTCCCTACTTGGTTACGACCCCTACTAATCTTGACACAATCATGTGACAAGAAAATCTAATCATGGCAAAACCCAGGAATCTTGTGTCTTATTTAATCTTTGAATCTGACCCGGTTAAGAAACTAATGTCTAAATTTCAACTCTAAAATTTTCGAATTATAATATATTTAAATTTATAAGCTGTAAATTTTGTTTTAGAAATAGACTTGTCAGAACCAAACTTGTTGTGCTATAATATCGTTCATTTTTATTTAATTTTAATTTTTTTTGAGGGAGGGGGGAGAAGATACAATATCTTAAATAAATGGATCTGAATCTTCTCAATACTTTTTCGAAGTATTCGTATTTTTCTGTAGATTTCAATCGTTTGAGTTAAAAATACACTTGTAGTTAAAATTGATTGTAGTACATATTAAACTATTTGTTTCAGTTAAATAATAATAATAATAATAAAACATCTATAACTTATGATCTAATTCTGTGCTTCTCCTAATTTCGGATTCATGAAATCCATGAAAACAGGGCATAAAACTAGTTTTCTAGTGTACTTGAATGTACAGCGACCCAGTACATGCTTCATTTTCTATAAATAATGATTAAAACAAATATAAAATATAATTAAGAAAACATTAAAAAACTAGAAATTATAATTAAGAAAAGAGATAGAGGAATAAAAAAAAAAGTCAAAATAAGATTTAAAAAAAGGAAGAAAAGGCCCTCATATGTCGTGATATTGTCATTGAAGCATCATTACCGTGACCAGGATTCGAGCCCGGGTTATTGTATTAAAGCTATGTATTAACCACTATACGATTGCGGCTATGAACAAAAAATAAATAAAACCGCTCACAATGTCTGTAAGGTTGAGAATACTGTTTCTGAAGTATTATCACGAGATGGAACAGGATGTGACCGCAGTCCTGAACTCGTATCTTTTTTCCTCACCGTTACAAGTCAAAGAGTTCCAATAGGACTGAAGAGTCGTGATAGACGGACACAGAACGAACGTAAGAGCTTCCTCTTTTCGTGTACGGGGTTGCTGAAAAACGACAATCAAGAGTGAAAATGAGCATTAAACTATTTCATTTGTGTCTCTTCGTCGGGATTGCGAAGGTAGAATTGTATTTAATGGAACGAGGGCAAAAATCCGCGGGTATTTACCTAACTGTTAAACGGTTACTTATCTGTTAAACGGTGCAATTTTTTTAGTTTATATGTTTTATTATCTATTATCTCTTTCTAAATTCATCTATGAACTCATATAGGATAAAAACAAATTTTATAACTACAAATAAATGAATTTAAATATTATCTTTTGTGATTAGATAAAGTGAATCAAAATTTTACATTGGAAACCATGGCAG
Organism: Thereuonema tuberculata; assembly: GCA_023159025.1. NCBI lineage: Eukaryota > Metazoa > Arthropoda > Chilopoda > Scutigeromorpha > Scutigeridae > Thereuonema > Thereuonema tuberculata. The sequence continues at coordinate 202,456,233 of JAFIDM010009631.1, forward strand.
TGTTGATAACTTCCTTTCAATTGATAATTCTATTTCATTAAAGCAAAGATATCAATGAGATTACAGAGATGCAACAATTACAGGACTTTGTTCAGAATTTCAAATAGTTCTGAAATAGAATTTAAGAGTTATTTCAATCTCTAAACTAACTAGTTTTCAGTAACCCTAAAAATTGATTAAAAGCTAATCTAATCAAGTTCAGATAATGTGAATAAGTGTTAATTTCTTCTGTATCAGTACTTTTGGTTTTGAGCTAACAATGGATAAAATCTTCGGCTTAAAATTATCTTACGGTGTGTTTGGCCTGCACCGTATTTGAAATATTTTATCCGGATTTTCATATTATCATATTTTTTTCCTTAGCTTCATGTCCAGTTTTGTTTTAAATGTATTCAAATATTTTATTATTCTATGTATTACGATATTTCATCTTTTTGAATTTTAGAGCTTCTGTTGACTCATGGGAGCGACGAAGATATAGTGACTATTGGGACAAATTAAGATTTGGTGGTTAGTCCACTCTTTTACTACGGAGAAAGAAAACAGGTTCCCTTTCAAGGGTCAGGTAAAACCTAGATGCGTCTGGAGGCGAAATTACCCGGCAAAAATATCCGTTCTTCGTCTGGAATTAAATTCAGCCCCTGCAGTACTTATAACCACTAAATTACTGAGTCCACAGCGCTTGTACATCCGTAATAATGCTTAATGATCCCTAAAAGATGGGCACAAGAACAGATGCATTTTTCAGACCAAACATTTTAATGTTCTCATTGATAAAATGGATTTTCTATTTCTAATATTTCTCCTAATTTTAAGGTAGCAACCTGTTTTAAGAAGCTTTAAGCATACAACTTAGAGATAGTGATGATGACAATTTCATTTAACTTATTATGTCCATTAGTTAGACTAGAACTAAAGTTCGTCAATTGTATCCCAAAGGATGTAATATTGATGAATGCAGAAGCCTAAAACCAACTTCTTCGTTCCTTCTAAGACGATATTACTGTACTCATATTGTAGAATAATATCTCGAAAGCTCTTTTCCATGTCTTAACTTTTGTCCCTGTTTTTCAATTATTTTGTAATGTTCAATCAAACTGATAATCAACGTTAATCCGTTGTGATAAATTCACCATGCGACCACTAAAATCGTGGGACTCTTGGACAACTGCCCATTGTGCCCGTCTTGTGCCCTTTAACACGGTGCTGTCTCTAGAATTAAACTGAAAAAATTTTGTTATGATTCATAAATCTTAAACGATTGTCAAAATAAAGCTAGTAAAACAGATTACGCAGCTGTGCTTCTCTGAGATTCTGTATTTGGATTTGGGGCAAAAAACCTAAGAGCCAGTCATCATAATGAAAAATATCTTCGAACTAAAATGATAAATTAGGATTTTTTTTCACAAGATTATCAAATTAAACATGTCCCTGGCAAAGTAGAGCATTTGATTCCAATTATTTCAGTGAAAAATAGAAGATGGCATCACAGTAACAGCCACAGAAAAAAGTTCAGTTCTTGGAGCTCAAATTATCACGTGTTGTAAATGATACCATATTGTTGGAACTGTCTCAACTATTCAAGGCTTGTATTAAGTATCCACAAGTTTCCTTTTCCATCAGTTTTGCATTGAAATCATAAAAAAATAATGAAGAGGATAATTTCTCCCAAACATTCCAACAGATCGGCAAAGGTTATTACAACTACATAAACTATTCTCCGATTGCCAGTCATCAATGAATCGTCTTTTCTGACAAAGATTTCAAATCATACTGATGTATTAGAGTAGATTAGATTAGATTAATTGAAAGTGGGTGGCGTGACTGCCGAGCAAGTCGACCTGAAAGATCTTTTGTACTATCCCACGGAAAGAAGGACAGACGGAGAGAAAGACTGAGAAAGGATGGTGTGACAAATGCAGGGGAAATGGGAGAACCCCGGGAAAACCTGCCCAGCGCGGATCGCCACCATCAACGAAACCCACATGAGAACCGAACCCGGGACTCAGAGGTGAGAGGCCAGTGTCTTAGCGACATCGCCAACCGCGCGGCCTACTGATGTATTAAGTCGCAACAATTCTCAATTATGTATGTTTCTCGTTTTTTTTTTCTATTTTTTTTTTTTTAATATTTCGTCATTAGCATTTGTTTGGTTATTTATTTATTTACTTTTTTCTTGGCAAATAGTTCATCAAGAACATAAAAAAAATCGGGCAATAATATTATTTCCATTTCCAAATATCTACCTTATTCATTTTTGCATAGCCAGCAATCGAGAAAAGTTTTTCTTCGCGAGTAGTTTCACATAATTTGTTTTTAAAAACTTAAAAAAACTTGTAATTTCTAATAATCCTACAGCGTCTTAGCATCAATCACTTTTAAATAAGATTTTTAAATGAGATTGAACACTATACATACATATATTTATTATGCAAATTTTCGGAAGTGTTTTAACAGTGCGCGAGTCTACTCAAAACCTGGTTTTTAGCTACTTTATAATAATATTATAAACTCCTAAAGTGAAATTATTACGATATTCAGAACGATATAATAAAGTTATGTGGTGTTTTTACCGAAGCAAATTTTTTTCCCATTTCTTGTTTTAGCTATCTATATATGCTTGCATGGACTGTTAGCCAGCACGCCATCATATAACTCTCATTGCGTCCGTGAAGCAGAAAATATATTGCATGTAATGAAATCTTGGAATTTAGTTCTATCCTTGACCAAAATTTTCAGCTTTTTCATGGTAGTCAATTTCCGTCTAATAAATAAATAGAGTTGATTACGTAATTCAGACAAAAATATTGCGCATAAGACTATTATATCACTCCACAGGAAGACAATAATAAAGACAACAGTTTTACAAATTACTCTAATATTTCCCTAAACATTATGGAAACTATTTTAATATACGGCATTAATTTCATTTTACATTAATTTCAACTTTCCAAATTAAGTCAAAATAGTGCGTTTTCTTCTCTTTTGTATGGTAAAATATTTATTATATTACGTGATCTCAACAATGAAAAGATAGAAGTCATGAATCATTGTTTGAATAGAGCAATTGAATCTTTAAAAAACTACATCAATTAAGATGCATTAAAGTTTAATAAAATGTGTAAGGAAAAAATTTAATAGATTAAAAAGTAAAAAAAAATCACCAATTCTAACTAGAATGTACATGTAACTTTAAATCACTCGATACATTTGCATATCCTAAATCTATGTGACTCATCTTCTATCAATCTCTAATCTTTATGTTTTTCCGCTAAACGTTTCTAGAGATAGCTAATTACACGAATGAATCCATTGAATTGTGCATTAATTGGAATACGTTTCTTTGATTTTCCTTTACAACATTTTATCCACTACTTTTGAATGGAGTGAAGTCAATATGCCTTAGCTTCAATTAAATTATTTATTCGAAGCTTTATCGTATTAATAGAATTTATTAAATTAAATTTACAGAATATGTTGCTATCGTTACAGGACCAGAGTCTTAAGATTTTAACTAGCCTACCTTCTAATAAAAAAAGTAAGGCTTATCAAATTACTCAGTCTGTTTAGGTGTCTGTCTATAATAACTGTGAACTGTTGCATGGATGTGCTTGAAACTTAGTACGAGTATTCGAGGACGATATAATTTTTATATTTATATTTTTTAAATGGTTTCTTGTCGAGAAATCAGCCCTAGAAGGTTACTAAATTCCCACAGAAAAGCATTGGAATGTAAACAAAGGATTTCTGTCCTATTTCTTTTAATATCTGATTGTATTAAACAATTTATATTAAATCCTTTTACCTAATCCATTGCGCATGGTTTAATCCGATTCAAATTAATTCAATTTATGCAAATCAAGTAAATAATGTGGATTTAATTGATTTTTTCAGAAAATGGAAGATGTGTTTTGTGTTCATTAAATATTGTTATTAGAATATAAATTTAGATTTTTTTTCGCTTTTGTTTCTTTCGCGACTTTCACAAAGAAAAGGAAAAAGTATAAGAAAAAAAAAATTAAGGAAAGTATGCTTTAAGTTTTTTTGAACTTTTTATTACTTCATTCATTTGTAGTTGTTTTGCCTAAGGAAGTTAAGGCTTATAAAGTTTTTTACATCGGCCCTAAAAATCTATAGATGAACGAAATCTTCTCGAAGCTTGATATGCTTGTTTACAGACAAGAGACGATCTAACTACATGTACAGTGTGGGCGAAACGTCCGTATAACCCCGTTAAACTGGTTTTGAAAATGAATTGATGTGCCTATTATGGATCTATATGCACTCTTCCATGGTCTTTGAACAGACGGATGCGTCTTCAAGTCAGTATGCTCATTTTCCGTAGCATTTGTGGCGTCACAGTCGTGAAGGCATTGCGCACAGCAATCTTCAACTAACGTAGGAAACGTACGCTGTTTGCGAACTTCCTGTTTAATGATTCCCCATTGAGAATTGTCTGGGGCGTGGTGAGATCTAGGTTGCGTGGTGGCCATGGCAAAGGTTCTCGGATCCACCGCCAATCCATCTATTTGGAAAAGCTCACCAAGGCGCAATCGTACTCTCATGGCAAAATGAGCTGGTGCTCCGTCTGTTTGAAAGCACACAGTGTCAGCTATGCCTTCAACTGAATTTCAGACAGCAACCATTAGTTAATCATACGCAGATAACCATAGAAGAAATACGGTCCAAGTAGATGTTCTTCTGTTATCCCCGCCCAAATCACAACGTGCGGTGGATTTTGTTCGAGTTCTTGAAAGAAATGTGGATTTTCCTTAAACCAAAAATAAAAGTTCTGATCTTTCGAACTTCATCACTAAACGGAATTCTTTGTTGATCTTCTCTTGCATTCTTCTTCGGTCCGTGTTAAATCCACATATGACAACTCATTCACTGACAATGGACGAAAAGGTTTTACTTTCAAATCCTTTCGCATATGGTCTCTCATGGTTGACCGGCAGCAATCATATGCAATTCGGCATTACGCTTGCGAGTCGACTTCACAGAAGATCGCGTTATGGGTTCTTCCACTGCAGCACATTTTTCCAAACGTGTTGACGGTCTTTCCGTCCGATGTGAATCCTTCACGGGTCCTGACATAAAAGTCTTCCGTTCCATGCCAATAATGTTTTCTTGGATGATGGAACTTTCTGAAATCGCAGCAGAAAATTGGTATATCATTAAATACATATACATAAATACATATCATTTAAAGTATGGCACACAGACAAGCGGCAGCAGCCGAAACCTACATTCATAGTTCATGGATTCGCCGCTAGGTTGGTCTGACGACTCAGTTCCAATGTGGCTGTCGGGTGGAACAGGTTGGTTTCGTTTTTCGTAGTGAAGAAAAGTTTGTAAAATATGTATTTCCTTTCATATTTAACTGATTTCTCATTCACAGAGTTGTTTTAAAATTAGCGGGTGTCTATCTACAAGGATAAGGATTACAAAACCGTAATTTTTGTTTTATTTTACTTTAGGGAATAGTATGATTTGAGGTTTTGCTTCCAAATATGGCGAGGGTTGTAATATGAGCCCCCTTGTGTGCTCATAACAAGAAGAACAAAAACGAAAAGAAATGAAAAAGAAAGAAAAGGAAGACTTAAAGAAGCAGAAAAGGGATAAAAAAACAATCGAATTGTCCTACAAAACAATTATACAAAAGGAAACTTAAACTAGATGTCTTGGAACTGACTCAGATCCAGACGATATTAAGTCTATTGATTCAGGGGAATCAATGATGGAAATGGAAATTGGCGTGGAAAACCCAGGAGAAAATGACGCTGTATGCCTGTTTTGCGAATCGCTGTTCTCTGAAGACAGACGAGGCGAGCTTTGATTGCAATGCCTTGTCTGCGAAATGTGAGCCCATTATGAGTGCACAGGATGTGAAAAAGACCAGTATGTCTGTCACTTTTGTAAATAGCTGCAATTCAAATTAACTACGCAATTTTTTGTATTCAAATAAAACTTATTTGTCATTTGCAATACAGTTTGTACTTATTTATAAGTATTTTTGAATATTATTACTATAGAGCTCATATTACCAACACACATCAAAATTTTATAAAACGTGTATTGCCCTACAATTTTATTTTTAAATGGACAACACCTAATATAACTGTACAAAATACAATAAACCAAATAAGTAACTTATTAGACTACATTATATCCGTAAAAAGAATGGGTAAATGTATAATTGTTATAGACTTATTATATAAAAACAAAATTGGGGCTCGTAATACCACCTTTACCTCTACTAATTTGTGAAAGTGTTCGTCCCGTATGTGGTCGTTCGTGAATACAAACTGCAATCACTTAAACTCTCTTCAATCGAGATTCTGCTTAAATCAGCCATAGTTCCCGTCACTGCTTGCTTCTTTGATTATTGTCATTATTCGATTGCTCGCGTGTTGTCAATGTGCGATTGTTCTATTGTTGTTTCCATTGCTCGCTGATTGACTTATTTCCAGAAACGGTGTGTAATACAACTTTCTCCATAGCATACATTTACATCCACAGGTATACGGACTTTTCGCTCACTCTGTATTATATTTAAAAATTGTCCCATGTGGGTCACTGTGGAAATTCTAAGCGTGACGGTAACAAAAATTGGATTTGGGCAACCAAATAATGATTGAGGATTTAATTTATTTTCAAGAAATGGTAAATTTGAAAATCTTGTTACAAATATTCGGAATTTTCTTCATGTTTTCCCGTCTTTAAAAAAGAAAGAAAGATGATGTGTACGACATTTTAAGAAAAATGTCGTATAGTTCATCTTTTTTTCTTTTTCATTTTCTTAAAATGGTGGCCTCAAGGAGCTTTTTATTTCTATCCTACAAAACATAAAATTACAGAACCAGCAAAGTTTGGAAATGAATGATATCAGAAGTTTGAAGATTAAAATTGCCGTAGATTATAAATTATCGAGATGAATTGAATTGTTTTTGCTAATCATCGTAAAGATTATTAATATTATGAAATGAACATTGCTAAATCGCTTATAATCTCATAATGGTGAAAAGCACGGATTAGTGTAATAGGAATAATTAACAAATATTAAACACCTGCTTATAATGGTTCTCTCCTGTGATCCAGAGAAGGTAGGCCTAAATCTAAGAATGGGAAAGTTATTGTTCCAGCAGTGAGGAAATCTAATTAAGCCCATTTCATAAAAATAAGATAACTTTAAGGTATAAAAAATTATATAAGAATGGTTGTAATTTCTAAATTGCAGTCTCCTAGATTGATGGGACGATATACAGAAGTAAAGGTTAATCTGACACTCGCTAGCTTTTTAAGTCAAAGAGAAGGTTGGATCATCTTAGGGCTTGTGTGGAGAAGGTCGATGATTGAAGCCAGTCCTAAAGAAATACCTACACTAATGCTAAGCAATCTGCGGATTCAACTACTATCCACGGCACAGGCGGCTACCATTGCGTAATGGGGGAGCTTGCAGCGTTGAGGATAGGTTAAGTGCAACCAAAACAATTGTATAAGTTGAACCACAAATAAGCATCATACCAAATTTCAATCCAATTTTTGAGGCCTTCATTTTAAGAAAATGAAAAAGAAAGAAAGATGAACTATACGACATTTTTCTTAAAATGTCGTATACTTCATCTTTCTTTTTTAAAGACGGGAAAACATGAAAGAAAATTCCGAATATTTGTAACAAGATTTTCAAATTTACCATTTCTTGAAAATAAATAAATAAATAAGCTACGTTCGAAATCTTAAATAAATCCATTAAAACGTTTTAACATTATGAGCTGATAGACAAATAGAAACTTTTTACATTAAGTTTTAAATCTTTCGTCTGAAATGATTACTTATTTTATTAAAGTTACAACTAAAGATACAGAAACATTTCCAGTTTGGGCTTGGCATTTTTAGTATATTCGATAAGTAAAGAATACTGGCTTAGTAGAATACTGGCTGACACTAATTAGTAATTTGTATTAACTATTCTTAGTTTAATAATCTTTGTTTTATGTTTGCTCGTCTCAATAATAACTGACAACTCGAAAAGCCAAAAATCTCAAATTAATCTGAGTTTTATTTATCATTATTCTGGCATTTGCTTATTTTTCTGCTGTTGTTCTTATTAATGAAATTATTTATTCCCCAAATAGATATCTGTCTTTCTCCCACACCTTTTGGCTCATTGTCAGGGCCGGACTTAAGCATCCAGGGCCCCTAGACACTTGATATTTGCGCCCCCCCCCCCATCCCAAAAATCTACAACCAAATAAAAAAAAAAAAAGAAATCTCCAATTCAACAACCAAAAAAAAAAAACGACAATCCTATTTTAACAACCAAAAAAAAACTATATGGCGGGGCCTCTCGGCTGGCTGGGGCCCCTAGACCCGGGCCTTCTAGGCCTAGGCGGAAATCCGGCCCTGCTCATTGTACTGTTTTTTTATCAGAATTCTACTGTTCTAAAAAAAAATATGCTATTACTAAAACAAAAAGAAATGCAAATACTTCCAGAAATTGGTACTAGATAACTATATGAAAATCAAATTGCTGCTACAGTTAAAACTACCGTTTTATCAAGTTACATTTTCAGAATATTTTTCTGCTAATTTAGAAACTGTCCCACAAATGTCGAATAAATTAGTTATTGATTGGACAAATAAAAATATTTAAAGGTAAGCAAGCTGCCTACAGTCCTGAGAAACTATCAAAATACTGCCTTTATGTTTTGACATTTAACATATTAATAATAATTGCTTAGCTACTTCTAAATAACATAGTTTTTATTTTCTATGATGAATACATAGTTATTATTATTTAGTTAGTATTATTTTAACAAATTAAAATTGTTGAATTGGGAGATCTTCCTAATGGCGGAGAACCACTTGATCTGATCAATTGATGCAGTTATTTCTTAAATTAACATTTACACCTGAATGGGAGAGAGTTTTTATAAATTGTCATTAATTATTCTATTTCGGAAAGGCTGTTCTTTACAAGTAGGAAACTTTTTTGATATTGAATTTGATTAATTTAAAGTAATGCTCTCCTTCTATTACTTTGATTATAATCATGATAAAGCGGCCCGTGGTTATTCTTCTATAGTTGTTATAGTTACTGCGAAAGGGTTTTTAGCCAATTTGTTTGTTTCACATGGAAAAAAATCGAGCTTTATGATGAAGTTGAGTCTAGTTGATAAAAAAAAAAAATGTATCTGAAACCTGTGAATAAGTTTTCGTAATTTGTAACCAGCAAACAACTTATTCTTGAAAATGAAAAACAGAGCAATTTTTGGAACTACCATGCATGATCAAAGCAAGACTGATATCAATACGAGAAAAAGACAAGGTTTATCTTATGGAGAAAAATAATCATCTTCCTCCTCAATTTTTTTTTTTTATGGGAATCCTGATTTGCGTCGTCTTTTTCTTTTTATATTATTATTATTGTTTGTTCCCAGAAAGTAGTTAGCAAGTTAATAGTCATTAGTTATAATTAATATGTTGATAAACTTCTTTAATTACTTCTAAACTTCTAAAATACACAATATTTCTCTTCCTTCAATAGGAAGCTTCTTCAGGGTTTTTTGAGGACAGGAAAAGAAACTTTTCTTTTTCCTCATAGAATCCGTTTAATAAACAGTACTGTATATTTAACGGATTCTATGAGGAAAAAGAAAAGTTTCTTTTCCTGTCCTCAAAAAAACCTTGAAGAAGCATTCTGCTGAACGAAGAGAAATATTGTGTATTTTAGAAGTTTAGAAGTAATTAAAGAGTTATCAACATATTAATAATAGTCATTGGTTTTCTCCTTGCTGTCTCTACTATCAGACTGACTACTATTTTCGGATCTGTCTGCTTTTGTTGAAAATCGTAGACGAAGACACTGCACTAGGTGCGGCTGCATTCAGAACTTGCAGTGTTGGAGTGGAGCTGGACGATGAACTTGGGCTTCCCGCAATTTCCTTCTGGGGACTGTTATGTTGCAGACTAAGCCGCTGCGGAAAGCTCGAGTTCATTGTCCAGCCCCAGTCCAACACCAGTCTGTTTTTCATGTGATATCAATATGTTGAAAAAAGATTATTCTTAAAAAGTATATTCTTTCTTGTAATTACATAAATCACTACTACCTTTGTCCTACCTTTCAAAAAGTTCTCCACAAAGCACAGCGTTGCTCTCGACTGTCGATTTGCAAAGGGGAAGTAACAATTACTTGGTAATCCAACATTTAGTAAAAACACATTATCATCTTTAAATGACCGTTTAACTGCCAAAAATATGCCTTGAAATTTATTGTTGTCCACATTCTCAGATTTATTGTCGTAAATCTATTTATTCCAATCGAAACTAGTGTTAATTGGTTTTTGTGCTTAAAAGAATAGCCTTTGAATTGATTTAATGGCAAATGAAGTAATTTTCTTCTTTCTTTTCATCTATTGTGTCTACCTATTCTTTGTTTATCTACATTATACATTTGGCAGTATACACAGTATAAACTTTTGCAATGCTTTATAAATACAAATACATTATAAACATTTCTTCTTTTCATAGACGTACCCAGGATTTTGGAATGGAAGAAGTTGGAATGGTCGTATTTTTTTTTTTTTTTTTTTTTTTTTAAAAAAAAAAGAAAAAAGAAAGAAAAACAGTCGTGTTTTTTCTCTGATTGGCAGAGGGGGACAGACAAAACGATGAGCTTTCCAAACAAACAAAAATTGGTCCATAATCCTAAATTTCTTCAATTTTCCGATGTATTTGGGGAAGTTCTATCCCCTTCCCTCTGTATGCCAGTGCTTCTTTTAGATAGGCGTCAAAATTTATAGTAACATTATTTAAATACTGTATACAGATAATGTGAGCTTGGATAAGGGATTTTCCTACTTCTAATGAAATTCGTCAATATTTTGGCTCGATATCTTGAGCCAAAATCTTCCGTCACTTTTTATAGTGTTCAATTACATTAAAAAAAAAAAATCATGCTGTTATTTTGTTGATGTCAATTTGTTGAAGCAACAATTTCTTGGAGTGGGCAGTTTCGGGTCTTCCTGTCCAAGATGCTGAACTGTCCATACGAAACACAAAATACTACTCCTGATGAAGGCTAAAGGTAACGAAATGTTGAAAACTCGGAGTAAGGAAATCCCTAGTTTATAATATTTGTAGATGTAAAAAACACGACCTACACCTCCTTCAGATTTAAAATTACACTAAATTTTTATTTTATTGCGTTTGTTGTGGATTGACACAACGATCTTTGTACAAACATCTACTGATTTGTAAGAAGAATCAGTCATGATATTATCCTATTTCCATTCGTCTAATAAACAATCTGCAGAACAGAACAGAAAAACAGAAAAACAATCTGCATCAAACATTTGCAGACAGGAACTTAAGTCTAATATGTAATTACCTGTTTAACCATTCATTCTTTCTTTATTCTCAGATCTGTCAACAACCACATTCCACGGATCCAATTTTTAGTTGACCACAAAAACTGTGATTTTGATTTAAAGCAACTAACAATCATACGAAGTGATTAGGAAACGAACTTATGAGCATAAAGGGTACTGCTGATTTTTATAAACTGTGACCCGATATGAAATTTCTAAGTTCAGATCTGGGATTAGAAAGTCAAAGTTAATACAAAATAATATTCTTCATTCATGTTACGGAACCTTTTTTGAAAAGTGTAATAGAAGTCAACTAGATACTAGAAATAAAACTAGATACCAAATAAATAACATCTATTTATTTATTTGTTTGTTTATTTATTTATTTAAAGATGAGTTGTACTTTTGCCAAAGTTCAGTAAGTAATGATTTTTTAAAAAAAGAAACCCTGGTCTCTCGCTTGAGTAAATGTCAAGAAAACACTTTAAAAGTTAATAACAAATAATAAAATTTAAGAATGGAAAACATAAATCATTTGAGTGACATATTATCAATTAGATGTCAGCTTTAATGCTTAGATGATCAAATTGATCATTCTTTCTTTTTTCGTGTTCGCGTGCCCAAGGTTACTAAGATAAAAAAAAATATTGTAACCGCAGTAACTAGTTCCACAAATCATCGTTTGCATACAAATTTCGTTTTTATTTACTAATTTATAAGTGTTAGCCTCGCACAAGTCATATGTGACTTGTGTTAAATCTTGAACTTCCTGTAATGATTTTTTTTGAACACGTGAGCGATGACCCATGGTTAGGTTGTATAACAGCAATACAATACCTTGAATTGTTCATGTAGACTCATTCAATTCTTCGCGAATAAAACAGGCGATAGGGAAAGATTTAACCTCAAATGCTGATGACTGAATTATTCAAGATGAATGTGTGGTTATTTTCCAACAAAGTAAGTCATAATATTTTATTCTCCCTATCTGGTTGATTTCTCTCTTTCAACGTTTTTAGGTAGAATGTCACAGATGTCGATAGAAATTGAGCAAGTTTTTTTTTTAATTTTCTCATTGGATAAATGATGATTTGAATGAAAAAAAAGTCATAATGAGATACAATTAAATTTGTAACTTAGACATGCCAGAACCCAAAATTGATAGCATAAAGATTTTCTCGCATATTTGTCTCTCTTTAAAATGTCTGAGGAAAGATGAAGAGACAAAGGTCGAGCGGAGTTTCAAAACTATTTAGCGTAAATGAGAAGTCCGTCCCAGTCTTTTGCCAATGACAGCTCAGGGTGCGAATTCCTTCTTTTAGCGTTCTGCTTTCTTTTTTTACCTTTTATTAGAAAAAAAATACCTTTACAATTTCTGACCATTGTGGGGTTAGTGCGGTAGATCCGTAATGGATGAAAGCAGACTGGGGTGTGCCCACGGTCCTAAGCCGAATAAAACAAAAAAAAAAACTAATTAATATGGCAGCATGCACGGAGGACTTTTGTTTTTCTTATGCGCCCATTTAACTCATTTGTGGTGTGAATGCTACTATGCACATTAATTTCACTTTTTTTAGGGATTTTTCTTTTAGAGTACCGATAGTCGTTTCTAAATCGATTGCGTCCGTAACGCAAACCTGGATGTTCCTAGGATGTCTTGACTGAATGGCTAAGCTCGAAACAGCTGTCTCAAGATGCCATCTGTGAACACAGAGTTATTACTTTCTACTTGTAATAATTGTATGGATAAAGACACTCATATTACAGGAAGTAGTCAAGTGATGTAGGCTGTAATAATCATCGTCCTCTTCATGAAAAAAAAAATCACTATTTTCCGAATATCTTTTTCAAAAATAATGTTTAAATCTCCTCATCTCCTTAATCTTACAATCATAAAAGAATTAGGTTGTAACTAAATTTTTAGTGCAAGGAGTCTTAAATTTGAAACTCGTAGCGGCCTTAATATAATATTTTGATCAGCATTAAATATTCTATCCATATCAAGTACTCGTCTGAAACAGCTTTTGAAGGTACTTTATAATCAATTCACTAATTGCAGATCTATGACTTCATTACCTGTTATTAGATTAATCTTTCAACTCTTTGATCTATAATTCCACAATACGATGCCGACTGAAATCGAAATCAATTTTGTTTTTTGTTTTTTAATTTCCGTGGCGTTTTATCATAAATATTCCCCTTATCATTCCATGACGGAAATTTACTATATTCTTTAAAATATGAGCTATTGTAAAAGTTTTGAAAAAATGAATTGCATAAAATGTTATGCAAATGTAAATTAGAATTTACATAACTGTTCATTGAAGATGCTTTTACCTTTCGCTCAATATTTTATAAAAATATAATAAGATCCGATGGGCCAAGATTCCAAATCGTGATTAACAAGCAGAGGTCTGCTTGGTCCAAAATTGCAAAGTTTTCCCAATTTGTCTCAAAATTGTCTTTCGCGTGAGATATTTCAACCGAAACGAACCATTTTTTTTTTCTTTATAATATACTAGTCGGCTACCCGTCGCTTCGCTCCAGAAGCCTCCCTTATGTAACGGAAAACAATTTTTTATTTATTAAAAAACACACACACACAAACACACACACAAATTACATCAAGGAAACTAAAACTAAAATTTTTTAAAAGCTTTTTTTTAATTTAATTTTTGAAGTCTATATTCTCTCAATCTACGACTGCTTTTAGAACCACCTTGTAAATCATATATCTATGATATATTTTTATTTTTTACAGAGATTAGAATGTAGGCCTAGTGGTCTAATGGCTAAGACGTCTAACTTCTGAGCAGTATTCTACCTAATAGAAATAGTGCATCTTTCTTTCTTGACTATCTTTTTTTTTTATTCCTATTGATACTTTTCAGTGGTTTCTGAGTTACAATAGTGTTCAGTATTCTATCTAATAGAAATATACTGCTTCTTTCTTTTTTGAGTCTCTTTTTTTATTCTAAGTGGCACTTTTCAGTGGCTTTTGTGTTCCAAATATTGATGGTTTCTGAGTTACAGATAGTAATTTTTCAGTATTCTATCTAATAGAAGTGTCGCTTCAGTCTTTTTTGACTCTCATTTTAATTATAATTGTCACTTTTCAGTGACGTTTGAGTTACATTTATTGATGGTTTTCGAGTTGCAAATAGTGATTTTTCGGTATTCCACCTCAAAAAAAGAGTGCTTCTCTCTTTCTTGACTCTGTTTTCTTTACTCCAACATCTGGCGTGTACACCCACATATTTTTCAATATCACATAGGATTTGGTTA
>JAFIDM010009631.1:202471763-202495490 GCA_023159025.1 Thereuonema tuberculata
AAGAGGTTTTGTCCCCCCAACTTTTTTTTTTTTGTGTAGGAAAAAGTTTTTTTGGGGTTTTGTCTTTAAAATTTTTTTTATTTACCTTATATTTTTTTTGCCCCCCCCCCCCCCCGAAAATAAATTCTATATACGCCACTGTAATCAACCATAGTGGTAAAATAATAGATGAATTTTTCATTGAGTGATTTGACTTCTTTTTTATCTTTTAAATAGAAAAAAAAAACACTGTTCTTCATCTTTTAATCCTTCATCTTTAATCTGAAAATTTTCGCAAAACACTGACGTATCGACCTAAGTAACAAAATAACAAATATTAATTCTGTACATGTCGGACAAAAGAGCATAAGGATTGATCATAATGTTTTTACCTGGAGAATCAGATTGTTAAGAAGATTACACACTAACACTTTTATATTTAAAATGCTTGTTTTTAAAAGCTCATTATCATCTACTCTTTTCTTTTTTTTCCTAAGCTATTTGTCATTAATTCAGCACAGTTGCAAATAAGTACAAAAGACTGCTCTAAAACATAGAAAGGCAATAAACACCATTTTACAGACTATTGTCGCCTCTAGAGGCGTTAGAGGTCCCAGCCAGTTCCGCGACCAATGGATGGATCGTCAGTCCGACCCCTCAAGCATTTAACGTAGGGGAAAGAAACCCCATCCCCATTTTCTAAATGTCTGGGTAAACCCTAGGACCCATCTGTAGAAGAAACACTCAGAGAAAATCAACGAATTCCGCCAGAACAGCATCGGGCTTCTGCAGCCCTTAGCGCAGCTCCTAAACCAATGAACCACCTGCTGTATAAGACTGACATTAAAAATTGAAAACGATTAATTTTAAATGAATTGTAAAAATATGCATTCAAAAAAACAAAAACAAACAAAAATTTTTACATTTCTCTTTAAAAAATAATGAAAAGATAAACTAGGGCTAATTGACTAATATTAAAGAATACATAATTTTACAAAGCTGTGGATATTCATTTATAAAAAACCAAAATCTGATCAGATGAAAAGTTGCGGTTTGATTTATTTCTTTCTATTTTCAATTGTTAATTAAATTCATTTCTTTCAAAATGAAACCACTTGGTAGTAGCGTATTGTATACAATGTCGCTTTCTAACCAGGTCACATTATTGTTTAATTTGAGAAAACTAATGCATGTTATGGCGATTAAAGAATAGAGACTTATTTTCCCTGCCTCTGCAAAATTCCTAATGATCAATATCTTAAATTATTTATTTCCTGTCGGTTTCTAAGATTTGTCTTAATTAAAAGTCAGGTAACAAATTCTATTTTAATCTATTTTTTTTTTGGCAGTTGGGAGGGGGCGAGAATGAAGTTGTTGTCTACTTGTTTATCAGTAGTGCTGAAAAGCAGATAAGTTGTCCTATCTTGGTGGATAACATTACTGTTATGTAATTAAAGTTAAACACCTTGTTTAATTACCTGAAAGACTACAAAGACGAAGCCATTTGCATTTATAATTGTATTACGTTTCACTTTCTACATCCAGTATTACTTTTTTTCAAGTGAAAACTTATTATTTATTTATTTGCTTATTTATTTATTTTGTGACTGTCTGGGAAACGCCCTTATTTCTGACTAGTGACTAGTTCATAAATGATTATTAAAGGTGTAGAATCGAAAGCTTTCAATGTTAAATAATAGAATTCTTTTTTTAATCTGTAATCATGTTTAGCCTTGATGACAATTGATGTTTTCGTCTACTAATTGACTTCCTTATTAATCCACCCTGGATTTCGTTACATAAAATGATCAGAGAACTTGATTAAATTTGTAAATTGCTTTTTTTACTACTTTTTTTTTTTTTATTCTTCATCAAAAGAAATATTCTCCCTTTTTTTTATTCTAAATGAAGGCCACAAAGGATTCAAGGACGTGGAAGATTAGAAGTCTCATTTTAAATATTTAAAAAACAAAACAAAAAATCAACTTACCCTTCCATTAAACCAAAAAATTCTTAATAAATAAATAAATAAATAAGCAAACAAATCGTTTTATTGCTTATTTAAATTGCACATTTATATATTTACTTATTTAATTTTTGTTTTGATTTGGCTTCTTTATTTTTTATTTTTTTAGTTGTTCTTATTTGCAGATATTCCAGTATTTACATATTTCAATACTAATTTATTTCGAAGTTCATCCTGTAATAAAAAAATAATTATCATATGAAGACATTATTATACTTGAGGAAAGTAGAAATTGTAGAACTGGAAAGATTTAAATACTTTCAATTCATAAAGTTTCCTATAGAGAGCATCAAAGTATTAAAATTTATTGATATAAATATCAGAAAATCAATTTTTTGCTATAGTACACCTCAATTACATTCATCTGCAGTTTACTGTTTTTATCTACATTAAAATACGTGTGATAATTAGTGCTTTCTCTTATTATAATTTTCTTAAAGGAAAAAAAAATTAGTATAATGAGAAACCGAGTATTTTTTGTTATTTATTTCACTGTATTAGGCTGTGCAAAATATCTGCATCAGAATCTCAATGGAAATGTATATATACTGTATATATATTAGTCCTCAGAACCCAGCTGAAGGAGCAGGGTTCAGTCGAAGGTGAAGTCTGTGATTTTCCACCCTGAATTCTATTCGACGCTGGGCCTTAGGGTCCGCCCAGCCCTCTGTAGAAGGAGTACCGGCTTTCTTATTACGGAGTCAAAGACGGGAGGGCGTCGTGCTAACCACTCGATCTTAACTCAAAAATTCTCTTAAAAATCAAGTTGTCCCATTGGTCAAGAAACCCTGGAGCTTTATTTGCCATAATCCCAAGGGCCACGTAGACCTGTAGAAGATTACAATAACTTTTTAATTTAAATCCTCAGGACACATTTACACTATTTTTCTAATAAGTCCATATATATGTGGGAGGGGTGGGTATGTTAAATTATGATATAATCGTGTAGGATAGAAACTCAAAATTAATGTGCTGTGCTATATCTATATTATTAATTACAAAATTATGATTTAGATCTGTTTAGAGTTCAGATTTGATTAGAGTTCTATGACATATTTTGAAGCCATTGTACGTAAAGTCTGAACAATATTATGCACTAAATCATATCAAAATTCATCTAACTCATTTTACTAACAATAAAAACGTATAAATAAAATACTGTAAAATAATGAAGACGAGTCTATTAAATTTGACTATGAATCTCTCCATTATGCATTGTTGTACATTATTCCGATTAATGAACTATTAAAAAGAACGAATTAGCATCATTCGATTAAGTTCTTAAAATAAGAAGTTTTCGGAAAACAGATCCTGAAGAAGACTTTAACTTTTATTGCATTTAGAATGAAAACTCCTTCATCCTTTCACCGTTATCTTTATCATCAGCAATTATTGCCTTAGGCCATGGATGCTCAAACAGTCGATCGCGATCGACCGGTCGATCGCGAGAGCTTTTGGAGTCGATCGCGGAAATAATTTGGATATCAATACAAAATAATCTCATTTCTGCGGCGGTCACTTATATGCGACACTTTTAAATAATAATTATGCATTACGGATGCCGAAAATTTTAGTCTAGATTAATTGATTAATAATAATAGTTTCAATTCAAGTTGAGACCTGTCATTCATTAACATGCGCACTATATCGAAAGCATTGTTCTCTAGACAACACTCGATCGCGTCACGCTGCGCTCTGATTGGTCGGAATATTCCAAAAGCATTGCAACCGCGTGACGTTCAGGGCACTGATTGGCTAAAATTTTACAGATTCTTCTAGAAATAGTTTTTCATATATAAAGTCAATGCAAAGTTATCTCATTCATTATTACTAAGTTATTTTTGAATACTTGTACGTAGAATTTGCAACATAAAATGATTGCGGCGAAAAAAAGTAAAACCTCCATTTTAATAGTGATTGGGAGGACGAATTCTTTTATCTTTGGCCAAACACACTTATCTTTGGCCATAACAAACGTGTGTTTGCCTTGTTTGTCGAGCATTGCCTAAACGCGGGAACTTAGAAAGGCATTATAAAACCGTGCATAAAAATTATGAAAATGATTTTCCGCAAAAGAGTGAGTTAAGAAGACGAAAACTTCAAGATTTTCTGAATTTTGTAAAAAGGTATGTGCTGCTTTTGACAAACTCGTGTGCATGTAACAGATGGAGCACTATCCATGACTGGTAATAAAAATGGGTTTGTTGCATTGTGTCGAGTTAATGATGACTTCCCATCATTCATCATTCTATTGCATCATTCATCAGCAAGTTTTATGTTCAAAAATACTAAATATGAAAGGTGCCGTGGACACTGCCATGAAAATCGTGAATTCCATCCGTGCGCGAAGCTTGGAAAGACGCTCTTCCAAGTGCAATTGGAAGCTAGCGAGTCTGCTGAGCACACTGATTTACTTCTTTATACAGACGTGAGGTGGATGAGCCGCGGAAAATTTATAAAAAGGTTCTAGAATTCCTACCTGAAATTATTTCTTTTCTAGATGAACGAGGTGACGACACTGAGATACAGAAAAACGAAAAGTGGCTCTTTGATTTAGTTTTATCAGATGTGACAAATCATTTGAATATCATTAACTTGGAGCTACAGGATAAAAATCAAACCATTATTGATATGATTAGCGCAATAAACTCTTTTAACAAATTGAAGTTATTGATTAATCAACTGAACAAAAAGCTCAAAATTTTCCAGCTTTGGAAGCAAGAGCAAGTTCTCACTTAAATTACGATAATTACGAGACAGAGCTAAAAACATTCTGAGTGAAAGACGTTTCTCTCATTTCGATAAACTGACGGATATTGTAACTTTCATGACTTATTCATTTCTTTGTGAAGACATTGAAAAATCTGCTACTGAAATATCAAACACTTTCCATACGGAGATGTCTTCTGTCCAAATGTGCAGATATTGTCAGATATACATCTCAAAGCTAGAGCAACAGATACCAAATTTTGGTCTTTGATATCCCAAGACAAATATCCATGTTTGAAACAAATAGCTCTTCAGTTAACAGGATTGTTCGGATCAACTTCCTTGTGCGAATCTGTATTTTCAAAAATGAAAATAATTCCATCAAAATATCGCAATTGGCTTACTGATGAACACCTGTTATCTTGCTTGCGGTTGGCGCTCAGCAATTACATGCCATCCTTTGAAAAGCACGTGGATAATATGCAGTGTCATGCTTCAACATACAGTAAAAATTAGCAATTTAAGGCTATGTTACAATTATGTAATTAGGTACAGAGCCTATTAAGTATATTTTATATCTCTATGTGCAATAAAAGCATTTTTTAAAAAACATGTATGGTTTTTCTTTAGCAGCTATGCCTTAGCCTAGTCCTAATAGTCGGCCGTCGATCGCTTGTCGCCTAAATATTTTGTGGTCGATCGCAGACCCTACAAATCTGAGCACCCCTGCGGCTTAGGCCATGCGTGTTTTTGATGTTTCATAATCTCTGACCCATGTTCCGGAAAGTGTTCCTATCAAAGACTGCTTTTCGCCACTAAGGATTTATATCATAGTTCTAACTAATAATACGTTAATAAATAATAATACATTAATTAATAATAATACGTTAATAAATAATACTATGTCAATTAATTTTAAATAAACAAATCACAGAGGTCCATAAAAATAATTCGTGAACTAAATTTAATTCATCAAATGCAGTAACATTTGAAATAACATTTCAACGTTATGCTTTTACATCAGGGGCGTATAAAGAATTTTATTTCGGGAGTGGGGGAGGGGGTCAGTAAGGAACTGACCAGTAACAACCAAAAAACAAAAGTCATTTTCCAAAATGTTTTGGTCCAAAATCCTTTCAAATTGCTATCGAACCAAAAAAAATAAAAAACAACGAAAGAAAGGAGGCCTAATTTAAAGATTTTCAGATTTGGGAGGGTGGTGGAAGCTCACCCCTTCTATATACGCCCATTTTTTATGTAATATATAAAGAAGTTCTTCAGTTTATAGATTATTAGAAATCAACATGGCTTTCTTTCCTGAAATTATTGATAGCTTCTAAGAAAATACAAGTTCCATAATCCATTAATTATTATTGGCCATTAATCGATACGTTAGTAATAGATTATGATTCTTTTCAATTAATTAACATTGTAATTTTTTTAACAAAGTTTCCTGGATTCTATTTCTTTTCAATAGGATTCAGGAAACTTTGTTAAAAAAAAAAATAGCAATGTTAATTAATTGAAAGACTCAAGATCATTGAATCATGTCAATAATGGTTCAATAATTTCAACTTCCGCTTTTCATGTTTGAAATTTTTAGAAACTTTAAGTCTTTAAATATTAATAAGGATGGGTTGAAGTTCCTTGTTTAGAAAAAAATAAGGAAATATTTAAGGATGAAAACCAATTGAAATACATGTGTAAAGGCTTCATCCTTTCCTTAAGCAGGAAAGATGCGTTGCTTATATTTTTAGAATTAAATTAATATAAAGATAGCACGCAAATATTTTAAATTAAGAAAGAATTCATTAACTATTGGCTGCAATTAAATAAGAATGATACACACTAGAAGTTAAACAATGATAATTTCAATGACAAAATAGATATAGTTATTTTTCAGCTGTCGAAAACCCACGTAGAGAAGCTCATAAAATGTTTAAAACAATTCATTAAAAAAAGTTTCATGGGTTGTTTATGTTATCGGTTTGGGGTCCAAGCTCATTTTTATGTACTTTTATGTACGCTTTTATAAAAGTCAATTTGGATAGTCCTCATAAAATTTGTACACTTCCCTTAAAATTTCAGCTTTCTAGGACATATAGATATTGACAGTAATGCCTCGTCAGGGAGTCAGCGACACCAAATGACAGTTCTCGTTTTTATTCTTCAGTGTCGTTGTTTTTTTTTAATTCTGATGTTGGCCGTAAGGCTACGCTTGTGTTTATGTTCTTCTTTTGTGTTCTTCTTTTACAGTTGTTCTGTTTTGTCTAAGATGGTAAGATGTTTATTTTATTCTCTTTTCTATATTAAGTCACGCTCTCAATTCAAACATTCAATGAAAAACCTAACAGTAAGTTCTTGATCGAGTAGACAAGGGAATTGACTAAAATTTGTATTTTTAAAATATTTTGTTCAAAAATGTTTCCTTTTTCTCTCCGGCGCATATGACAGGAGTTACTAACATTGCATCAAATACCATGAGGCATAAAAAGACTGTTAAGTAGGTAAATTACAATAGCGTAAGGAAAAACTACATAGATGTTTAGACAGTCAATGATACATATTGAGGTTGAAATTTGATTCCAACCGACAGGAGAGTAAAGTTAAGATTTATTTGAACGAGAAACATCCGAGAAAAATTCCCAGCCTCTGCAGACATCGAACCCCAAACCGCCAATCTGCGATCTTAAAGCACTCGGTGCGCAAGACCCCACTGTACGTAATTTAGGGTCCGGGAATTCATTATTGGGTAGGCCTGCGTTTCACTCACTCTGAAGCGTAAAGGATAGAAGAAGGTAAAGAGGAAAGATTTATGGTGTACTGAAAGACAGATGGTGATTTACTAGAGGCCAAGATGTGGGACGAGATTCACGTTTGATTCTGCTGAGATTTATCTTGAATACTGTTAAAAGGGTGAATTCAGGGAATGAATCCTTGAGAAGAGTCTAGTTACGAATCTTAATAAGATCTTCGTTCTTTGCTAAACAAAGAGGAAATAACTTTAAATTCTATCTGATGTTGTTATAGTTTCCTTTTGAGGTTATTCAATGTTGCAAGCTAAAACTAGCTCACGAATTATAACGTATGAACTAATATTTCAAAGAATAAGCGATTGAGTAGCATAGTAACACCATCCTAAATTTCACACCATCTCAACCTTCGTCCCGTTGGTCAGGAAACGCTGTGAACCTTATTTCCCGCGACCCCAGAGGCCACATAAGTCTGTAGTAGATACTTTAACTTATTAAATCAAAAATTAGCATTTGGGATCCGTAGAAATCAAAGTACTGCATTAGTTTAAATAATTTTTCATTTTAATATAAATCTTGCAACGATATGATTTATTAATATTAATTTATTTATTCTCTCTTTTTTGTATATTTAAAATGAATTTTAATACTTCATAACAATCAATAATTTAGATTACGTCCGTAGTTTATATCAAACTCTAAATAATTAAATGTTGATTTGATTTTCAATGATATTTTTTCTCCTAACTATATATTTGCCTTTGAAAGTCAGAAATTTTATTATTTGCTCGATTTCGTAAAGTATAGTTTAAAGACAATTAAGACTTATTTTATACTATAGACCGAAATTTAAAAACCATCCTCGTTAATTTGAATATTTTTTTATTAGCAATATACAAACAAGATCAATATCTTTTTTTCAATGTATACTTTGAAAAGTTTTCTTAGAAAATTGTAGGAGCATTTATATTAAGATCCTATATCTCATTATAGAATATTAGTTGAAATGTAGTAAGACATCAATTCATATGTGGTTTCTCTGTTCTGTTCTTCTATCTTTAAGTTTCATATTAATATCCCATGTTACAGTAACCTTTTGTTCTTCGCTTGTTTAAGCAACTGAAACCAGTGATATTGCCATAACTTCAATTATCTGATAAATTGTAAAATAGACATGAAAGTAAGTCTTTTTTACGTGTGCTGAAATGTATGAGTGCATATATCAGCCTCCACACAAGCATAGAAATAAACACAAGCATAAAATAGTCCAAAGCTTTCGCCTCAATAAGACGGGGTTTCTTCAGTTTTTCCCACTGATGAAGCCTCGTCATGTTGAGGCGAAAGCTTTGGACTGTTTGTTTATGCTTGTGTTTATTTCTATGCTTCTTCGCAGGCTGATAACTACACTCAGACATGAAATTGTAGAAAAATAATCTAAAGCAGATAATGCTGTGATCTAAGGAGAACCATGTATGGGAAATTACTTTTTATTTTAAAAGTCAATAAATTTTGTAATTTCCATTTTAAAACTTCAATAAAAAACACTAAAAGAAAAAAAAAATCAGCTTTAAATATCAGTTAAAATAATTGATACCTACAGACCCCAATTTGGTCAAGCTTAGAGAGAAAAAAATTTTTTCACTGAATATTCTTATAATGACTTAAATAATAATGCCGAATCCAATGCTATTGGATTCATGGCAAGATGAAAATTCATAAGACTTCAAATTCGTATTCCCCATCAAAATGATAGGTATTCCAAAAAAACAAAAAAAAACACAAAACAAATCAGTTACAATCTTTCCAACTTACAATGATTTCGTTGATCATTCATTGAAATTTCTATAAAGATCGAGAATCCAGAAGATTCTCTCTTCCTTTGTAAACCATTGGCATACCGAAAGGGATTTGAGAGGTATTATAACATCCCTCCCCAATTTCATTCGAAAATAGAACCCGATTTCTATTTTTTTTGGTTGAAAAGTTCATGGCTTTTTTTTTTTTTTTTTTTTTGTAACCCTCCTCTCCTTCCCTATTTGGAAAAGGATAAGACTTTTTTCATTGGTGAAACGATTACGACTGCGACCATCATAACCCTTCCATGTTTTAAATCCATATTTCTTTCATATCTCCTTTCTATTTATTGTCATATTAAAAATAAACATCATCTCCACAAAAATATATTATGAAAGATATTTATTTAACAAATTTTCGGAAATTCTTTTCTTCTTTCCATTTTCAAGTTTTTTCTAAACAATGAAATAATTTTATAGATGACACATATCATATACACTCTCCTGGATATAGTTTAAAACAACAATCATTACTCATTAACAATATTACTTCTGACAATCACTTACCCCTTACTAACAAACTGTTATTACTTCTAACCATTTATTTCGTAATAATATTTATTTTATAATAAATCTTCTATTTATTTAAATTAATATTAATGAGAGAAATATAGATATCAATTTTAAAATGGAACAAGATAATGCTTTTAGACAGTGTCAAAAGCAAAGCGGCCCCATAATATGATAATTTTATAAACGAAACTTTATCGGAAGCGACCACTTTTGACTTCCGGTCAGGGAGTGGTCCTAGAGGTCTGATTTTTTGCACGTGGTCACCTACTTTTTGATGCTGAAAACAATGGTGAAGGTTTCGGTCCTTTATGTTTTACAGGCAAGCTGTAACCTAGGGGCCGCTAACATTGCTTTATGCTGTCACATAAAAAAGAATATAGCTGATAACTTTATTAACAGAATTGTTAGAACCATAAGTTAAGATAAGGAATTCAAAAATGAGTTAGATAAAATGAAAATTATATTAAAGAAAAATGGCTATGGAGAAATTTTCATTGATAAGGCCTTAAAGGAATATGATACTCTCAAAATTAGACAAGAATAAGAAAGAAAGATTAATACTTCCATATTTGAATAAAAACAGCTGTGAATTAAAAAGGATTTGTAAAAAATATGATATTGAAGTAGCTTTTGAATATACAAATAAATTGAAAAATATCTTGTGTTACAAATTAAATAAAAGTGAGGAAAAATATGATATGGGAATAATTTATAAAATAGAATGTTTGAATTGTGGAAATTTTTATGTTGGAGAAAGCAAACGTACGATTCGGGATAGGGTTCTAGAACATGTGTATTATATTAAGAAGAAACAAGGGGACAAGTCAGAATTGGCTGAGCACTGCTGTGAGTTAGGTCATTGCATTAATAATGAAGTTAAATTATTATACAGGGTGTTTCAAAAATACACGGCGTAATTTCAGGTATGTATTTCCCACATGTAGACAATCAAAATAGTTCATTACAACATATGTCCGGAAATGCTTCATTTCCGAGTTATGGCCTTCACAACATTGAAAATCACCGGAACGTTTTTCGTTCCGCCGGTCGTTGCCATTACAGAAGATGTTCAAAATGACCACCTCCTGCTTGAATACAGACCTCACATCGATGTCTCAATGACCTGCGAACACGATCCCACACTCCAGGAATGTTGCGTATGTCCTCAGAACGTGCCACAATTCGATTCCGAAGGGATTCCAAATCAGGCACCGGAGACGAATAAACCAATGATTTTAAATGGCCCCACAAGTAGAAATCGAGAGGGTTCAGATCAGGTGAGCGTGGAGGCCAAGCAATTGGGCCACCTCTACCTATCCATCGATCAGGAAACGTTCGATCCAAGTACCGGCGAGCCGTACGACTGAAGTGTGCAGGAGCGCCGTCATGCAAGAAGTGAGCGTGCTGACGATCGATCAGTGGAGTGTCGTCATAAACATGAGGTATGGTGTTTTCCAGGAAGTTTGTGTACGCCTGCCCCGTAAGTCTGTTTACAAGTACATGGGGTCCAACTAATCGATCACCAATGATACCGGCCCACATGTTGAGGGAGAACCGCACCTGGTGATGAGATACAACAGTTGCATTTGGGTTTTCATACGCCCATACATGCTGATTGTGGAAATTTGTTATGCCATCTCGTGTGAACTGTGCTTCATCTGTAAATAATACTAAGGCAGGAAAGTTCGGATTTGCAGCACACTGCTGCAAGAACCACTGACAGAACCTAACTCGTGCAGGGTAATCTGCTGGTGACAGCGCCTGTACACGTTGCAAATGATAAGGATACAATTGATGCTCTTTCAGCAGTCTCCAGACAGTCGTATGGGGAACATTCACTTGCAACGCTAACCTTCGTGTGCTGACAGAAGGAGTTCTGTTCACAGTCTCCAGAATCTCCTCCTGTTCTTCTGGAGTTGTAGACCTTGGTCGTCCCCTTCCCAATCCAGGAGAGTGAAATTTTCCATACTCGCACAGACGGTGATGGAGACTTACAAATGTCTTCCGATCTGGACATTGTCGCTGTGGGTACCTCTCCTGGTACAAACGACGAGCCAGCGCAGCATTGCCGTCTGCCTTACCGTACATGAAGTGCATCTCTGCCAGCTCCTGATTTGTGTACATGACACACAGTCGAACGCCAAACACACCACTGAATTTAACCTTCGCCTCGGAATGATCTGTCAGAGTGCCCTCTTAATGTGTCCTTTGACGGCAACGACCTGCGGAAAGAAAAACGTTCAATGAGACATCGATGTGAGGTCTGTATTCAAGCAGGAGGTGGTCATTTTGAACATCTTCTGTAATGGCAACGACCGGCGGAACGAAAAACGTTCCGGTGATTTTCAATGTTGTGAAGGCCATAACTCGGAAATGAAGCATTTCCGGACATATGTTGTAATGAACTATTTTGATTGTCTACATGTGGGAAATACATACCTGAAATTATGCCGTGTATTTTTGAAACACCCTGTATATAGAAAAAGATTCAAAAACGAGGAAAATAATAGAAAGTATAATTATAAGAAACACTAAAGATAGTAATTTTAATCGTAATGAAGGAATGGATGTTGATAAAGTACAAGTAAATTTGGCAAGAGAGATGGTAAAATCATGTGTAGATAATAAAAGATTGGTAAAATTTGAAGAATTGAAATTGTAAATTTAAATTTAAATAAATAGAAGAATGGTTAGAAGTAATAATAGTTTGTTAGTCAGGGGTAAGTGATTGTCAGAAGTAATATTGTTAATGAGTAAGTGATTGTTGTTTTAAACTATGTCCAGGAGAGTGTATATGATATGTGATATCTCTAAAATCATTTCATTGTTTAGAAAAAACTTGAAAAAGACTTTCTGAAAATTCGTTTAATAAATATATTTCATAATATATTTTTGTGGAGATGATGCTCATTTGTTAATATAACCCTTCCATTTCTAAATCCTATTTCTTGTATTTAATTTAACATACAATTTAATTCTTTTAATTTAAGTATAAATAAAAAACGTATAAAAATTCTTCTTCTCTTTCTCTCTTTCGTTATCTATGCCATTTATTAATTCTTGAACCTCAGCACTAGTGGGGGAAGGATGTACTCACAGCCTTAGTATAGAATAGATGGTGAATAATTATTAATATCAGAATATGGCAGTTAATAAATCAGCTTTAAATATCAGTTAAAGTAATTGATACCTAAAGACCCCACTTTGGTCAATTAGCTGAAAACCGTTGAATACTTACATGTTTCTCGCCGCTCTGGGCCTTGCAATGGATTGTTTAATCCTTAACTCATAACTATTTATTTCTAATTCCAATCTTTCAAGTTACGAGGTTTTCAATAACATTGTAGCTAAAGTTCGGAACTTTTATTAGCTGTGCCATTTTTCTCACTATATATATATATACATATTTATCTAATATAAATAGTTTTCTTTAAGATCATTTTCATTAAAATGAAAATTTCCAAATTCAAGATTAGACGCCTTCTATTAGATGCTAAAGAAACTAGCTTCCATTTGCTATAAAACAAAATGTTTCCCACGTAATTACGATCACTTTTATTTTTTTGTATCATAAAACTTTTTTTTTTAATGAAATTACAACTTGAATATAAGAACACTTCAAGACTTTTACTTTTATTTGTTCTTTCTCTTTTGAATTTCTACTTTTTATTTTTCATTTCGGTTGACTGCACCAGAAAAGCATTAGGCGGAGAAAATCTTGAAAGACGTAATTATCTTAACTGTGTTTTCGGCGAAATCCGCCGAGATTCGGAATAAACCGAATTACAAGAAAACCTTCAAACATATGAAAATGCAGTATTCAAAGGCCCTCCTACGCTAATTATAAGAAAATTATCGGTCATTTAGTAGTTTTTTCATTTGCCTTCATAAAAAAATAAATCCATATTTATATTTTAAAAAATTAGTTATTTCAGTCGCAAATCCTAACTATGAGATCAAAACTACTTAATTGGTAGGTTTATTTGATTTTTTTTTATTTCTGTATTTGATAAAGAAGGAATTACTTTTTTAAAGATAAAGAACATAAAATATGACTCAGAATTTTTCAGAATATCGTAGCTAACAACTAATCAGATTATCCAGAAGATTTTAACATCATCGGAAAGAATTTGGAACCTCCAGAACTTAAAAAAAGCAACAATAAATACATAATAAAAAATGAATGTATTTGTTGATGCTTTTTTAATTTTTGGAGGTTCCTCATTCTTTCCGATGATTTTTCCTCGTGACCTCTGTACTGAAACCTCGCTGTATAATGGTGACTACTCCCAGCTGATGATCGCGAAAGAGCGAGAAATAGCTGTCCTGGGATGTCACTTAATAAACACTTGATCTCAATCATTATTTATGAAGATTTGAACATTTCAAGGAATTATTTTTATATTATGGATTGTTGTGCTTGACCATTAAAACTATTGTAACGCTATTGTAGAGATACTGTTTCTCCAACAAATGTTGCATTCAAGGTCTTTTGGCATTGATAAGTCAATGCAAATGCAAATGGCATAATATATTATACTGTTTCAGATTTCTCTCAACCATTGCTAGGTGGTTAAGTCTGATTTTTCTGTTACATCCTCATCCTAATAAAGACTTTTACTTAACGCTATTCATTGTTAGGTAGATTTAATTCAAAGAAAGTAAACCTATGTGAATATCACTGCTAGCCCTTGAACATTGATTTTTCATACAAGCTTTTCTTATTCATAACAAAGAATACTGCTATACAGGGTGATTCAAAATCCCCTTACAAACTTTAAAGGTAGGTTCTACTCAGTAAGACAAACAAAAAAGTTCAAATAAACATGGGTCCGGAAATGAATACTTTTCGCGAAAAACATAGTTTTCATTATTCAATGAATCGTTGGGTTTTTTGTTATTTTTGTTGACGTAGTCTGATGCGATAAAACGTATTTCAAAATATTCATAAATTAAAACACACATATACAAAGTAGGGAAAGAATGATTTAATAAACGGTGCTGAGAACAAAAAAGACAATTAATTGGGTCCGGAACTGACCAACCATACATTGAATAATGAAAACTATTCATTTCCGGACCCATTAATTGTTTGTTTTTTTTTTTTCAACACTGTTCTTAAATCACTCTTTCCCTGTTTTGTATATCTGTGTTTTAATTGTTGAATATTTTGAAATACGTTTTATCATATTGTGTCAACAAACAACCATTCATTGATTAATAAAAACTATGTTTTTCGCGAAAACTGTTCATTTCCGGACCCATGTTTATTTGAACTTTTTTGTTTGTCTAGAACCTACCTTTAAAGTTTGTACAGGGAATTTTGAATCACCCTGTATAAAATTTATTATTACAACAATTTAAAGAATCGTGCTTCTATACCATTGTTAGTCATAGTAATGTCTTCAAAAAATTTAAATCAGATAACAAGAGATTTCGTTGTAAGTGAATAGACATCCCTTCTATGAAAATATTTGTTCTCTTTATGAAAAGGAATTCCTTGTAACTTAGATTCTGAAGCGTCGAAGCTTTTAACAATTATTACTGGTCTCTAGCCTAACAATAAGTAATTGAACAGTGGAGAAAACCTGGCAAATTTTTGAGGTCATCTATCTTTACATTCGCTGTGATCATTAGTTGACGCTGCTTTTTTTCAGCTACATTGAAGGACACTTAAGAGATACAAAGACAACTTATTGTGATTCAAAAAGCAAAAGAAAAGAGTGAGAAAAAAAGACAAATATTGAGAAGGAAGTCATTATTTATATATTAAATTATGACAAGGAGAACAATTTGCTCTTATTAAAAAAATAATTAAAAGAAAATGGGTAATGCCTAAAAAGCAATAATTTTTTATTTAATTGTCTACTTTTAATCTTTCGAAAAAACAATGCAAATTTTCAATTAAGATCAGTAAGGAGACCTTGATTTCATCACTGATACCTCATTAATATTCTTGCTAAATAAAGCTTTTTATAAATAAATTAGTCCATATATTCACAAAAATGACCATACATATTGTAGTTACCAAAAATTACGACCGTTTCTATATTGATCTTAAAGGCTTCTGTAGAGATTTCTTTCAGGATATTGATCGTCATTTGGTTAAAGCCTATGGTTGTATTAATATTAACTTCATTTTATAAACTTCTAAGTTTTTCTTCTCTTTAATATATCTGTCACATTCCTTTAAGACTGAGCACGAAACTAGTAAAAGATGTCTTTCAGTAATTTGATTGTGATTTTATGTAAAAGATTGTTTAGTCTTTAAAGTTGTCTTCTGTCCTATTTTTTATTCAGGAAATTATAATAATTTGAAAGTAAAATATTAAAGATGTTACAATGTATAGATATTTCTTAACAATTGTACCGTATTTCGAATTATATCCAAAAAGTTTTCAAAAATTCAGTTCCTGGTCGAAGTCAATCTAATATATCTATCCCTTTTAAATTACTTAGAATTTAATTAGTTTGCAGAATAGATGTGAGAAGAAGTGATTACTTAATGTGACTGTAGATACAAATTAAAAATCGATAAAAAATCAAGTTAAATAGTGAGGGGAAAAAGTATAGAATTTCAAATTATTGGTTTTCAATTTCTTTAAAATTTATTGACTCTTTTGAAGTTGCAAATATTATTTTATAATAAATAAATCGAGTGCATTTTATTTATTTTTTGAAAGTCCGTATCGCTGTTAATTTGTTAATCTTATTTTATTAAGATAAAATGAAATTGTATTTTTTGCAGTTCTGTTAGAATTTGCACAATTCGAAAAAAGCTTTCTTTTTTGCAACTTTCAACTCGAAAGAAAATTTAAGTTGGGAAAATTTAATTTAATACCTTAAATGGAATCTGCAGGAATTACCGTAAAAAATTATGGAATGTTTTGAATCTATGTTAGAAATTCACATCCTTTCTATAAAAAGGATCATCAAAAAATATGTAAGCTCAATCGCAAGGGTTCTTCAGCAATATCTGTCCTTCCTCAAATTGTAACAGTAGCAAATACAGTCGTGACATTTTTAAATTAGATTAAAATGATTTAGCAATTTAAAAGAAGGAAAGGCACATGACAGCAATCGATTTCTAATATGCAAAAGCCAGTAGACCTTGAATCAACTTGGCTGGTCTCTTTTCAAAGCTATTCTCTGTGTTTGTGAAAGAGAAGAGATGGGATGCGAATGATGCTTAGTCTTGTATTTGTCTCATTAAGCAATGAAAAGGAAGTTAAAAGGAATTTCGTGCTAATGAATTAATTTACGGACTGTGATAATTAAGGAAAGCATCAAAATCACTTTGTACTTGATTTCCATTGTTATTTGAATCTTTTGAAAGTAAAGAAATTAATTTGATGCAGAGAAATTAATTTCTTTGAAAGATTAAGAAAATATTATAAAATAGAAAAGTTGAAAAAGTTAGCAATTCAAGTTCTATATGATAATAAACTAGCAGAAAGTTTGGTACCAGCATTTTAGAAGTCAAGCTCAATTATATACGAGACATTTTAATGTAATAGAAATTTTATGGCTAACAAAAAAGAATAAGACCAACGCTAGCATATACAAAATACAGTATTAGAAATTTATAATTTCATTTCATTTTCAAATATTGGAGAATCCATGGATAGTTAAATTCCATTCAATTTCATGGGTAGTTACAATACGTATAACTTAATGCTCTTAAGTCTTGCGACTCTCCAAGTATTTTTACAAGTTGCAAGTTATGTCCTTTATTTTTAATTCATAAATAAAATAATAATTTACATTTAAACAGTAATTTAAAAAAAAAAATTCGTGTTCTGAATTGCGGAATTCGACGTCACGAGGAAAAAAAGCATTGAATTTGTTAAAAAAAAAAAATTAACAAATCAATTTGGCTGGTCTATGTTGAAAGTATTCTCTGTTTGTGAAAGAGAAGAGCTAGGATAGGTTTGAATGATACCTCGTCTTGTGTTTGTCTTCAAACATCAAGCACCAAAAGGAAAAGGAAGCAGTAATGTGGACGTACGCATTGCTTTAGCTCATAAAATTCATATTTACTCATAGGCTATTGTTTAGACTTGATTAAATTTTAATTTTGGTAGATCTATTAAAAAGATTAGATTAATAAACCGAACAGTAAATGTGGGTCTACTCTTTTTTTCCTACTTTTTTAAATTAATTTTGCATTCTTGAACTTGATTAGGCTTTAGTTATGAAGGTCAAGGGTTGCTTTGCTCGTGTAACTTTGTTGGCAGAATATCTATGTCATTCTGTTTCTCTAAATTACGTAAAATTGCGTAAGTATGAAAAAGCCAGTTAATGGTTCATTGCTATTTTACGTTATTATAGTGGCAAGCCATACCTAATCAAAATGTGCCAATACCATGAAATAATCAGTTTTCACTCTTTATTGCCCTTGTCCTTCAATGCAATTGACTGAGTCGATTATGATGAGCTGGGAAATTTATAAAAAACGAACACAAAGACTACAAACTAAATGTAATTAGCGACCCACATAGGTGTTATTGCGTTTGTCCTGTCCGTCCGTGTCTGTCCTCCCCTTACAACTCCCGAATGGAAGGTCAGATCGGCAAACGGACTTCTCCGTCTTATTTAGAGGCCCAAATACCGTAGGAATGGGGTATTTTTTGTTTCTTGTGTGCAAATTCGGCATACTCGTGAGTTTTAAAGTTTTTGACTTGAGTCTTGTTTTTTGTTTTTTGTTTGTATTTCGGAGATTCCCTTTAAATTGGCCAATTATCACTATTTTTAAGGAAACTGAAAGTGTATAGAGTAAGGGATTCAGAAGGTTGTGAGTTCGAATCTCACCCTTGAATATCCTTTATTTATTTTTTTTATTTCGGAGATTGCATGTCTATGCAACTAAAAGTTTTCGTTGTCAGTTGTTTGAAATTGATTATGCACACGTTCAATGTCCGCGTGGGTCTTAATGGGTCGCCCTTAATTTTATGCTTTAGCACAAAAAAAAAAAAAAAAAAAAAAAAAAAAATTATCTAGTCCTTCACTATTATTATTGTTACTATTTTTGGTAAGGAATGTGAAGTTACAAGGACTAGCTTACATTTGTTTGTAAACAGTTTTAGGAATAGAATAGGTTTTAAAATCCATTCCTTTTCAACCAAAGCAGTATTTACAAAACAAACTTGACTGCACAGAAGAGGAACAGAGTGATTTGGTAACTGGTGCTTCTACTTTAATACTTTGGAAAAGACTGGAAGGCCAAACAAGTTGTTATTACGTTACATATTTAGCATATGGGGAAAAAATGTAGGTATCTGAACAATTAAAATTGCACAAAAATTTATTATTAAATCAATTCCAAAACAGTAGCACGTCAAGATTCAGAAATAACAGGGATTGGGGCTCTAAGCATTGTGGATTTATTCAGAATATCAAATACATCTTTAATAATCTGTCTGTAAAAAAAAGGTAATAAATATCACACTTAAAGCATAGTATAAACAATAATGATTTGTTTAGTTGTAGGCTGCTTATATTGAATTTCTGTTACACATCTACAATTAACGACTTTCTCTTCATTGCTGAGAAGTAAAATGGTTATTTCCTTTCATTGAAATCTATTTCACTTTATTCAACCGTCAGTGCTCCTTTTCTATTAAGTCTCTGCTTGCAATGGTTTTATTTTCCAGTTACGGTAATAATTGAAATTTTCATTACAAAATTCTTTTAAATTCATTAATTTTAGCTGTCTTGTTCTAAATCTAACTAATTGGGAACCTATTAATGAATCCAACACATCATTAAAAAAATCCCATACGACTTATTAACAAAGATTATTCGGATATTACAGTATTTAGAATTACTGAAACCGTGCATCTTTTATAATCATTATGGAGGGAAAAAAAGACAAAATATTCTACATCTTAGAGAGAAACCTTCAACATCATAGATTTGAAAATAACCATTATAACACAAAATTTCAGCGTTTGCTAAATAAATTTTAAAAATTGTCTAATTCTAAGCATCCGTTGTATACGTTATCTATGCAGAATATATAAGTATACCGTCATTTTAATGTAGTATTATAAAGAATTCTCAATTGATTGTATATCGAGAAGCATTTCTTCACATGAAAACATTATGTTGTATTAAAAAAAATTGACAGAGAAAAAGCAGATTGAGAAATCATTTCCCTACTGGAATTGTATAGTAAACCTAACTAATGGATTACCATGTAATAATTATGAAGTTATTTTGGGAAAACACGATGCAGCTCTTATTAGCCTAAGCCTCTGTCTCAGTTATGATTACATCATTATTATGATTTTTTTCTTATCTCTGAAAAGGAACAGATTTATTTTCATCCATAATCAGGTGATCCTAGATGTTATTGTAGACACTTGTCTGTTCCTGTGAAATGGCTGTAAAGAGGCTCCATTTCAGGGTAAAATGGTTAAAATTACAACGAGAGTCAGGCAAAGACCTAGTTTGTGTGATATTCATAGAAAGAGAATTCATGGAAATTCATGGGAGAAAATGCACTGAGTTGGGAAAAATCAAATTCATTTCGAACTCAAAGAATCTACTTAGCTATCCTCAACGGTCTTAGCTTGGGAAAAAGAAGTTTCTAAGCGTTTGTGTTTTTAAAGTATCTGATCAATCCTCAGATCGTCCTCAGAAACAAATACTTTTGCTGTTTCAAAAATAAGAATTTAAAAAAATGATAATGGTATTTATGATTGTTTTTAATTTTAAATTGGCTAAGCTGTCCCTCAGTCTATTTACTTATTTACCACGTTGAACTGAAAATATTCTTTATTGAAAAAGAAGTAATCAAATATAACCCTTATTAATATCATTTAGTCGATTTCAGAAACACTTGCTTTCTCTTTTTTCTTAATAAAAAGTATAAAAAAAAAAAACGAGATTGAGAGAATATTATAAGGCGGTTTCAGATTGGTTTAGTTGGCTTCAAAGACGAATTTACTCCCCTATAAATCCCAAGATATCCTTTGAAGTTGTAAAAATTGTATAATAAATCGATTCTCAGCGCCAAAGAAAAGAGGAAATAAAAAAAAAAAAAGAAAAAGAAAACCTAAGTCCCGCGGAACAGGAACTGTGGCTGAGGGACAAGGTGTGTACCTGGCTCCTCGATCAACTGAATAATATCACGCAGAAAACGAAAGGTGACCTTGTCCTTCTCAGCTCTTTCTATTCTCCCGCCTTGAAACAGCGAAAAATGTCTCGGAATAACAAAAGGAAAGAAACGAAGAAGAAATTCTACAAGAGATCTCACTGCGCGATGTTATTGGCATGGATTGAATCAAGGGAAAATATCACCTAATGCGATAAAAAGACAGAAACTGTTATCGTGTTTATAACAACAAGTAGATTTACAGACAAATAAAAACAACTCCAGCAAGGTGAGCGCTTTCAATGTTTGTCTCTTTCTCTCTTCTTTTTTCATTTTAAAAGTCACGTGATTACCAATCAACAATTAACATATCTTCCGGTTTTATAATACTTCATTTTTAAATAACAAAAGGCTAAGATTAGAGCTCCCTCTACTATAATCAATGCAAAATTTATCAGTAAACTTTCGTTTTTAATATTCGTCTAATTAGTTTCAGAACATTCTCTAACAGTATTTATTTCATCAACATAACACTAACTTTTCTCCATATATAAATATACATGTACAATGTTTATGTAATAAATTCCAGATATTCATATAAGCATGTTGGAAAACTCCAACTAAATACTATCATAGATATATTCAGCAGATATTGTTGCAACAGCCCTGTTTTATTATATTAAAATCATACTTAATTAGTATATGAAAGCAAATAGGTTAAAGTTACGAATTATCTGTAACGCCATTTTTTTAAATATTATAACAAAGCTTTCCAAATTCGAGATATTTATTATACTTTTATTGATAAATACATTATATTAATTTATTATATCATTAGTCCTAAATTTGTATGTTTACGAAACGGGAATATTTAAGATTAGTTTTTGATCTTTTCAAAACTATAAAGATCAAACAACTCATTATTATTTGTAACAGGCTTGTTGAAATTACTTAATAGCAACTTAGTAAAAAACTCTGATTTTAATTTCTTGTCGTTACCTGAACGACCTTTCATGTGCTATAAAAATGGCTGTTCACGTGCACAGAAGAATTTAAAAAATAATAATAATGATCTCTGATGCCTAGAAGCAATGCTTCTTCTCCCTTCAGAGAAGCCGGATGAGAGGGTTAAGTTGTGCTCTGCCTCCTTGACGTAGTCTGACGTTACATTGGCAAATCTCACCTCTTGTGATAAGCTATCCAATACGGAGCAAGGCTTGTTTTCTCGCGCTTGTTTCCTTGTTATCTAATGAAAGGGAATAGTGCTGGCCAACGCTGAGGCCCATTTGTTAGATTTTTTTTGTTCCCTCCACATTTAGCAAATGCCCCAAGCGCTTTCGCTTGATGGGAGAGGTGGAGGCATGGAGGAGGATTTCACCCGTCCGAGCAGCAATAATCATCCGACTTAAGTGCGCATGACAGAGTTGCTTATATTATAGGCATATTTTCTATTGTTCAAACAGGTGTTCAGCCTGTTACTAAAAGATTTTCGATATCCTCTTATGGCAGGAAGCAACTGTATAGATGATGGTGGAGAACAAGTAAGTGAAGAAATTTAGAAACTCATTATTCGGATACTTAAATGCCACAGAGCAACAAAAAAAAAAAACTATTTTTATTTAATAATTCAAACACTTTCTTTTTTCATTTTTTCATAATTCCTTTAACAATCAGATGACAATATACA
This sequence comes from Thereuonema tuberculata, assembly GCA_023159025.1. Classification (NCBI taxonomy): domain Eukaryota; kingdom Metazoa; phylum Arthropoda; class Chilopoda; order Scutigeromorpha; family Scutigeridae; genus Thereuonema; species Thereuonema tuberculata. The sequence continues at coordinate 202,494,382 of JAFIDM010009631.1, forward strand.
GTACATTATACAGAGACCAACAAATAAGATTTACTTTTCTCGTGTCGAGTTCTATTTATTTATTTTATCTATTGACATTCATTACAACGAGATCAGTGTAAGTTGTCTTATTTGATTTTGATTTATATATTTAATTAGGAAATGGATATTTTTTTATACCGAAATACTTTTTTATTTTAAATGTCTCGATTCAGTAATAACACATCTAATGAAGATCGCGTAAATTGGAAAGAGGAAGTATCATATAACTTATTTATTCTTTTTCTTTTTCTTTTCTTTTTTTTTTTCCTAGCGTTCTTTAAATGACTTCATGATGTAGTGGTTTTTATTAGGCTATCACAATTGTTAATCTTAAATTTGATATGGCTTTTAAGAATTGGGTTTATGGCTCTGATGATTAGTGATTTAATGTAGATCGACCTCGAATATGTTTTGTAATTGTAAGTTTGCATGACTTATGCAGTGAAAGTCTTCCTAGTGATAACACTCCTTAAGATCAAGGTTCTCTTTGCCGATAACGGATTAGCCAACTGCTCTTGTAAAGATGCTGCAAACGAATTCAAAACAAAGCATACTTCTTTCAAAATCAATTAGAATTATTCGTTATTCAACAAACTACGTTTTCTTCTCATAGGCTTTCAATTGCTGAAAAGCACAAAGAAATTTTATACAATTTATGCAACTATACAAAACAATTTTATGCAAATAACGAGTGGCGTCGAAAACGAGTTTAATTGCTCCCCGTTTCGATTCCAATACAATTGTAACTTAACAAACATTCATAAAAAATAATTTAAAAATGATAACCACAGAATAATTGCTAATTATTAAACATAATTTCTTGAGAATTCTATACAAACAGTACATACCCACTATTTTTTTTTTTTTTTTTGCACAATAGCCTCTACTCTTAGACGTCACATTTTACAAAAAAACACTGCTAAAACATATTTTTTGTAAATGGAACTGCTCATTACTTTGTTTTTAATGTAATCCTTCACTTGCTTTGTTGCTGTATCTATAAAAACATTTCTAAAAAAGTAATTAATTCCTTTTTTTTTATAAAGACAAAGAGTTCTTTTTCAGATATAAATTGAAAAGAATGAATT
>JAFIDM010009631.1:202545495-202562349 GCA_023159025.1 Thereuonema tuberculata
CACACACACACACACACACACACACACACACACACACACACACACACTTACACATACACACACATACAGACAGATGTTGATTACGATTTCCTGAAAGCTAAGAAAGTGACTTATGATAGTTCACTGGTGAAGAACTTAGACTTTGCTCAAACTGTTTTACACTTAAGTCGTAATTTTGAGTTGTATTAGCTTATGGCCTAGGCAATAAACAGGAAATGGTAGAAAGAATCTGCTCTAATTTCAGCTTTTATATGGATTTAAACAGGATGGCTCTCATTTTGAAAAGAAAAGAAAACTTCACCTTAAACGAAAAATTTGTTTTTAATGGAGCTTCGTCAAACCGTTTCAATTCTAACGTGGGCTTCCGAAATTCAATGGGAAAACGCATTTCTCGTTAATAATTTATTTACCGCTAAGGAAAAAATAAGATATCATTAATGACAGAATAAGTTCAGGATAATAAGGAATTCGATTGGCAATCAAATAATTTTGGTTAAATTACCACAATCTTTTGCTATATCGCCAAAAGACATACCTTATCAAATTAGATACGAAGTTCTCCGTGAAAACTTGCTTTAATATAAATAGAGGTTACCTTTTAAGACTTTAAAATTAGAAGCGTTTACGATCTGCAGTTCGTTTTAAATTCTTGAGATTCTTGTTAGGTGGATGGCAACGACATAGATACATGCTTTCTTTCTGTTATGTCATCGTAATAATAATAATAATAATAATAATAATAACATAAGATTCAATATTCAAATTAAGATCAACAAAGCTTCTATCACTGTCATTGTTAGCCACTTAATAATACATGTAGTATAGAGAAAATTAAATTCGGCTATATAAGATAACTTTTCTTTGGCATCCGGAAAGCTGGAAAAAAAAAACCTAAGCAAGCATATTCTTTTCATTGTTAACAAGCAGGAAGGCGTGATAAAGCATCTTAAAATCAATAACCATTATTATTAAATTGATATTGATTATATTGATTTTAACGTATTTCCCATAGAACTGTAACATAAACATACTGAATATCCTTTACGTATTTATGGTAAAATGAACTGTAGTGTAATCAAATTCCGATCATTGGTCGATTTCATTTTTCTGGTCTGACGTATCATTTATGTAAAAAAAACCTTAACTATTGTCCTCCCAATGAATGATGACCGGCGGAAGTTTGAACTGCGCAGCCCTTCCGGTAGCTGATCAATTATGTTTTCCTGTCACAATGAATGACGTAGTCTGTTTTCACTGAGAAAGACATGTTGATAACGCCAAATTAAAACTTCTCTCGACTATTTAGCGTTATTTCAATATCAGTTGCTAACAATAAGTATTTATATAAATAAATAAATATATATTATTTATAAATACAATGCTCTTTTGCAAAGTAACAAGCGATTAGCACAATGGCGGCGTCCTCTGATTAAATCAGATGGAAGTGCCTGAGCAGACTAATCGATGATACATGCGCAGATCTCACAAAAACAGGGCGGCCATCATTCATTGGGAGGACAATAATGATTGAATCTTCAAAATGTTAACTACTAAATATTGCTTTAAATCAAAACGTTTCTCTTTCCTTTAGAAAACCTTTTCGAATCTATACGTCAAATGCGTTTCTATTTAGTCTGAAATTTACTTGACTCAATATTATGTACAATTAACTCATAGAATCCCAAAAGTATTTCTCTTAATCTGAATTGCAAATGAAAGATCACTATTTTTCGAGATCGACATCTGTCAATTCATTATAGTATTAAGTAGCATTGATAGATATTATTAGCTAGTAATTACCAGGTAGTATTTAGATATTATTAGATATACGTATATTTTCATTTTTTTACTAATAAGTAAATTCTGTATTATAAATGCCTGCTGTGCCTTGATATTTTAGGATATATTTTTATGAAATGGAACTCCGTATTGCAACCCTCGAAAATTCGTGCCTAAACCAACTCGCAAATGGAAATTGACACTCGCTAGCTAATTAACGGTGGGGGAGGGGCAAAATTTCATATATATACGATATACCTATACTAGCAGCGGAACCCGCCCGATTGGTTGGTGTATAAAATTTGGCTTCGCGACCTATCATTATATATACGTCCTTGCACATCACCAACCTATAAATTGACGAACGGTGATTGGTGAAGGGTAGAGGAAACATCATGAAATACCCCTCGCGGGAGTTCACATCCCGGTGAATTTGAATAGGCGGTAAATTTGAATTGGCACAGCAGCCAAGGTTTTCAATTTAGGAAAAAAACGATTTGCGAGATGATTTTTCCACTCGCAAGCGCCTAATTTCTACTCGCAAATTGCGAGTTTGCGAGTGGGATTTTCGAGGGTTGCCGTATTGTATTTGTTCCATCTTCAGCAAAAGATAGTAAGTTTTACAAGAAAGTCATTTACAATAGGAAAACATTGAAAAACGATGAGAAAAATCTTATTTCTAAAGTTTAGACTTGTTTTCTAATTTGTGTTTGAAATTTTGTTTGAAATAGATGAGTATTATATCAGTTGTTTAAGATTCTAGTTGTATGTTTTTCTCTAAAATATAACCAGGATTATTCCAATTTATATCTGTATCTGCGCTAACTGAATACTGCCTCACTTTCAAAGCCAAATAAAACTAAATAAATGGTGCAGATTTAAGAAAAGATTTAAAGATGTTACTTGAGAAATCCTACGTTTAAAGAATTAATAAATTAGTATTCAGGTTTCTTTCTAATCTCCTTCACTAGATCTGAATTATTTAACTTATTAATAAAAATAGATGATTTTGGTCAAAAATTAAGAAGTTTTTACTGAGGTTGTTTTACTTTGTTTTATTAAGTTTATCTTATCTTTTTAAGTAACTAACTTTTCCTCAAAGTGAAAATTTTGAGTTTTGTTATTAATTAGAATTAAGAAAATAATAACAATTCTATCGCTATATTATTTGTTTTTTTTAGATTAATATTAGTTAAAAGCAATAATTAAGTATTAAAAACCTTCTCAAGGAGATTCTTTTATGTTAAAAAAAAGGAGAATCATGGTTAAAATTTTTTACTTCAATTAGAATTTTTAATGTAATCTGTTTTTATTTCTATTAGAATTGTATTTGCTTATTATTGTTATTTGGATGATATTTTTAATAAAAATCGGATATTAATTTTGTTAAGTCTGAAGGTCAAACAAAAATATGTTTGAAAAATAAAGTGTTTAGTCTATTTTCAGATTAGTTATTTTCTTTATTTATTTCTTCCTCACTCATAAAAGAAAAATAAAGTGAAATACAGTAATTTTGAAAATCAGTGGAAACTAATGGAACTTTACAAGGAATAAAGACACATCTCCTTCTGACTGCCAACTTAAAGGGTCTTGTTTCTTGGAACATTTTCCAAGGTGGCTTTTTAAAAAGGTTTTCTCTGCTGCAGAAATCCTTCAAGTCAAACATTTTATCCCAGGAGACAATGTGAAGCAGACTGGGTTTAACAGTAGTAGGTTCTTTTAACAGCATCGAACTCGACGAACCTTCGAGTTTCAAAAGCATTTTAAGACAATCTTAAAGAATTTTACTGTTAAATCCCTCAAAGCCATGCTACATTTAGTATCTCAGCTTGCGATAATCTCAGATAAGTGAAAACAAACTATACAACTCTCCCGAATTGTATCTAAAAGGAATTTAATACTTTGAGCACACGAAGTCTTACTATTCAACTTGAACACTTCTCTTATTCACACGCTAAACAGATACAGGGCTACTTCGTTCTATAAAATAATTATTTTGCTTAAGGAAAGCAGATACTTTGAAAGTATCTTATAAAAGTTCAATTCTTTTAATAATTACAGGTTACATCAATAATAATTTTCAATCCTAAAAATGTAAGAAAATAGTTTAAAGATACAGGAAGAAGCTTTTTTCAAGCTAAATTTATTTGCTTATCATATCGTATACGTGGAAGTATTCCCCGAACTCAAATAAAAATAAAAGAAAAAAAAACATACAATTATCATAAATGTAACACACTCACAGTTTCCTCCAAAAAATAATACTGCTATTATTATTCTTATCAACAAAATATTACCATACGACAAACGGCTCAACTGTAAACGGCTGCACGCTTTTCCTTAAAACTTGGCTGTTTATTTATTAGATATAACTTAACAAGTAAGTTGTTTGAGCTTTATCCATTCCAAATCCCTCAAAAAAATCACCCTCGAAATCTCTTGCTAAAATAGCTGGACCTATTTCCTTAAAATTTGATACGATGAGTATTGATGATAAGTCGTCACCCCTCCCTTCAAAGGACTTAAAATTGACCGCCAATTGATAGGTCCTCAATATTGTGAAAGATGTCTTAGCGTATTTCTAGTGCTAACATTTCATTACGAGTATTTTTCGACTAAAACCAAATCGACTTCATTGAAATGAAAATCTAGAACTTATTATTTTTTTTAATCAGTTTTATCACTGTTTTATTAATAAAATCACCTACATAAGTCAATAAACAAATCCTGTAACTTTAAAAAAATGTCAAAAACTTTTTGATATAATGATGGAGCAAAATAAAAATCAAGACTAGCTCAATCTTGAATTAGAAGCGTAAAATGTGCACAACTTCAATATTCAAATTATAAATAATAAGTTAAAACAGCCTTTTGAATCACCTCATTTGAAGAATTCTATGCTCAATAATGTTAAATATTAGGCTAATATATTTACAATTAATAAGTATTACCTTTTTTTAAAAAAAAAAGTGTGAACTTATTTGATTTCTGTTTATTTGTTTTTTATTTTTTTCATTTTAAATATTGATATTATTACTACATATATAAGAATAAAATAGTTCAAACTGAAAAATAAATATAACATCAATGTGCGGAGATTTTAAAATTATTTGAGTTTATTTGCAATAATACTACAGAAAACGCAAAGTGCTATTTTCATTAATTTGATTATTATTAAACAAAAATCATTCTGAAACGGATTGTTAATGTGTAGTAAATTGATATCAAACAGTCGTAATAACTTTGCTACAATTTTAACTGATTATGGATTTTTTGCCATCAAAAACAACTTCATGGAATCAAATATGTAAAAAAAAAAAAAGATTTTCTGCAATATTTTTTTTTTTTTCACCAGGTTTTCGCTAGACCAGGATTGATTGTTTTCGGTGAGTCTGCTAACTTCGTCGGTCAAGTTGCTCTCGTGGATCACCTACCAATGCTGGTTTTAAATTGAGCCAAAAGACACTAGTGCACTTTTTACGCTTTATGAATGTCATGTAAAAAAATAACACCAAATTTGGGTTTTCACCCTTGGAATCTCATCTCATTTTTAACAAAAAGTTCACATTTGCAATTTTTCCGCTAGCCTTCACTGTTATTCTGTGAAAATGAAATTAACTAAACTTGCTCTCTTGCATTTTTTGATGCGGGATGATTTTTAATGAGGGTCAATAACTTTTACTATGTTGTTATTTTCTAATATTTTATTCTCAATCTTCAACCTAAGAAATAAATTATGTAAAACATACGAAAGGATGGTCCTTAAAAAACTTTCTAGCACGACGCTGTGCCTCAGATGCGTTAAAACTGACCCAGAGTTCGTCAGAGATGCGCTATCTGGCCATTGTCCTAGATATTTCAGGGAAACTCGACGTTTAAGGACTTAAAATGTACATTTAAAATAGATGGTTTAAGGTATATAATTAGAACTTGATCGTCTTTAATATGGAGATAAGCATAAATAATTTTCAAGCATAAAACATCCTTCCATATATTTTGTTAATTTCTTTGTACCACAGACATTTTTTTAGTTTCACATTTTTTTTTAATGGCACAAGAGCAACAGAGGCTAAGCTGCGCAAGGAACAAGCTATGAAATTGAGAACAAGCCGTTGAAAGGAAATGTAGCACATAAAGAAGGAAGACGGAAACATCCAAGCCCAAGCCGGGATTAGAACCCATGTTAGGGCTCCCATAAAGTTGAATACTTAATTAGTTAGTTCATTTACTCTAGCTCAGTTGAATATTTCTGAGATATTTTTCTCTGAATGTTTATATTTTGGTGCAACCAAATATACAATTCTAAAATATGTTTCAATGTACATAAATGTTCCGGAATGGAATAAAGAATTTCCGAATAATAAGTTCAGGAAGGAATTTAACCATTGGCGACGAGGGGGAGGAGGCGGGCTTGTACCCCCTCCATTGAATCCGAAAACGGAATAAAAAAATCTTTTTTGTTTTGGTTGGAAAGTTTATTGGTTTGTTTATAATTCCCCTCCCCATCCCCGCTATTCAGAAAAGGACACGGCATTGTTTTTTGGTTGAACGGCTAAAACCATCATAAACCCTCCCATTCCAGAATTTTGGGTAGGCTTCCATATTTATCAATCAACTCGAAGATTTCCGGCTGATCAAACTTTCTTATTCTCTAATCAACGTCTTTTAATGACATCACAGAAACCAGATAAGCTTAATTTTCATAAAACAATCATTAATACTTATTAAACAAATGAAATCAATATTAAATCTTAGTAAACAGTATTTTGAGTTCTGATGGCCTCCCAGTTCTTTAACATATTCCCAATCTTAGATTAATAACGAGCATTTCAAAGTTTTTTTTTATCATTCCTTGCCATTTGAACTGCAGCCCAAGAAGTCTGTTATTTGAAACGTAGCAATTTAAATATCGATGACCGAAGTCAAACACTTGCAGCAAAGGTTATCCAGGTTCCTATTTTTAATTGTAATATGCAATGGTATCTCTCTGTTTTAACTTATAAATTATACTGTATTTCAATGTATCTATTCGCAATTCGATATCCTCAGAAAAAAGATCTTGAGGTAGAATGGAATTCACACCTTCTGCTCTAAAATTATCTAATTATACCTAATTAGAAATTATTTCGAATTTCATTCTTATATCATTAAAAATTGTTGTATGAAAGAAGCGAAGCTTTTCAATACTTCTATTACTATCGGGCAAACCAAAGAACGACCGTGGCCACCAGATGTCGCAATAGTAGAATTTGAATCGATTGTATATGTCTGTGTTTATGGCGGGAAAGTGCTTGGCTTCTGATTGGCGATTGTGAATAGTTTCTCTATACAAACTTCAGTCCTGGAATGATTAAGAGATCATTGTTGTAGTTCAAGGTCAGAGTCATTCTTTCGCTAGGAGAACTTTAGGCATTCGCAGATCAACAGTACATTTACATCAGTTCTTCATTAGTTTTATTTTCTTCTTCTATTCACATTGCTAAATCTTCTTAATAAAATATCTAAGACGGTCTCTTATGGGATATTAATTGTAAAGTATCTTTAATCTTAAGGTATAAAACATGGTTTTTTTCTCGAAATTATTCAGTAAGGGATATGATCGAAATTAGTATAATTTCAATGTTTCTCAATAGATGTCAGAGCATAGGCCCTGCTAAAAAATCGGAATCTCTTTATTTTCTTCAAGAATAAACAATAAACTAAAAAAATATATTATCATATTATTATTATTATATTTATTATCAATATTATCTATAGATAAAATTGAACTTTTTATGTGGCTTAATTTTTCTCAGAGAACAGGCCTAAAAAAAAAAAAAAGCTGTCTAAAAAAAATATTCCAGGGAACTCAACTTCATGAACTGGCTCGTAGATTATTTAATAGTCATTCAATAGTCATTTTGAAGTTCTGCGAACTCTGTAAATGTAATAAGTACGACAGTTAGAACTAGATCAACGGAAAAAAATTACAATCAAAATCAAGACCAATATTGAAGTTGCATTAAGATCAGAATCCCCACAAGGGGAGGGTCAGTCGATCGGGCCCCGGTGCTGAGGTCTTAACCAAGAAAAAACAATTGTATGAATTATCCTATCACTTCTAGGCTTTTTTTTTTATATATAATTACATCTACTTTTTATATAAACTACTTTTCTGCTTTAACCGTGTATATTCTGCACTACAATGTTTGCATAGAGTGAATTTTTTCTAAACTTTTGGGTAGGCTTGGAAAAAGTAGGTGTTAAATTAATTTACTCTAAAAATGATGCTAATAACTATGAGTGGCAAATTTAAAAGAGAGAAATAGGAAATCGTGTGGAGTTTTTGCGATATTTTTGGCAAAAAATCTACGATTTTGGCTAACGTGGAAGGTGGACGGGGGTCGTTACTGCATCGGGTACCAGGGCCCTGAATTTGATTGGGGGGGGGGGGGGGCCTGATTAAGATTTATTAAGGTCTTCATATTATTGACATGACTTGTTGAGCAATTTTGTTGGAAATATAGGCTACTATATGTATTATTAACACAGGTTGTCCTAGAATCATATACGTATTAACTGTTAAGATACGCGCGTATGTATACTTATATCCTTACCAGGACCGTTCAATAGGCGAAGGTTTCACATGTCCCTTGTAGACTTTATAAACTTACAAATTAGTAAGCGACATAGTGTAAAAGAACATATCATGACTAGAGAAATTGTTTCATTTTATCTTTAAGAATCCCAGATGAAACCTTGCAATGTATGATCCAAGACATTATTCTGTCGTTCTCTCTAAGCAGAATAGATTAGGTTAAGTTAAAGGACTCCATTTGCAGGCCGTATTGGTTTTCTTCGGGAGTTTGTTCTAGGTATAAGTCCCAGCAATTCCTCGACTGTTGGAATGAAGTTGAGATCGGGTGGTCAGATCCCCTCCCAATCCCCTCCCGCCTTTAACCGCGGGAAAAGAAACTCGGTTCTCATTTGTCAAAGGCCTTGGGTGAACCGTACGATTCCTGAAAGAGAAACACCGATCTACGCCAGGAAGGGAATCCGACTCCTTTTCCCGGCAGACCAGTATCTAAACTATTTGGCCTCCGTGCCCACCCCTCCCTAATTATAATTATAATAATTGTTTTAACTAAACAGTTTTTGGAGCAACTTTTAAAATTTGCTTTTGGCAAACTTAAAGCTCATTTTACTTTTCCATTTGATCGATATGGTATTGATGGCCTTCCGAACTGCAAAAGAAAAGTAAGGAAAGCTTCCTATTTCTCTTGATCCAAGAATTCTAGCAATTAAATATCCAACTATCAGCAAAACCACGAAGCTTAAAAAGAGGTAATCAACAATCAATCAATCATTGGGATCGATCAACTGTTCAATGTCATCCATTCGTCCAACTAAAACATGCGTCAGCAAATTCAAAACAGATCGATCATCTCAATTAGAACTATTCGAACTCACAGGAATAGTAGTTTCAATAGATCCAACGAATGGGAACTATCCTCTTTCTCCTTGAAATCTGGGTAATAAAAGGGAATATTCAGTTGAATTGAAACAATATTTTAATAGTTATAAAGTTGATGAAATACTTTTTTGCTAATTTGGTATATCAAAAATCAACTCTTGTTTCTTAAAATGTAATTTCAGTCGATCGTTTCAGGATCAGTTTATCAACAAACCGTCAACAGCATTTGATTTCTAATTAGTTCTGTTTCATTGAAATTCGTCATTGCTTCACTGAATAATGGATGAATCCGATCAAACCACCCATTGGCGAAAATCTGAAAAATATGCAGAAATTGCGATAAAGTTAGTTTGGGTTTATTTTTTTTAATTTAAGAAAGATTGAAATATCAAATGAAATTATTTATAAACAAAATGAATCTTTACTCTTAGTTAAAAATAATATATGAAACACACATAAAATTAAAGACTATTTAAAATAAAATTATGAAACACATTAAAACGTTAGTAGTTTCAGCTCCCGTAGTGGAGCTGAAACTAGTAATGTTTTAATTTATTTCATAATTTTATTGTAAATAGTCTTTAATTCGTATATTATTTTAACTAATCATTAGATCGACATACGTTAAATCACTTACTTCCTAAATACTCTCTCTCTCTCTCTCTTTACTCTCTTTAGAATTTTCAATTAATGTCAGCTAATGATTCCTTTCTCTGTTCACGTAAATTCAGATTAACTTAATAACATTTTTGGCAATCAAGTACATTTAGTTTTTGAATGTTCGAAATTTTTATTTAAAACATTCAGATTTTTCTATCAATAAAAAAATATTAGATCAAGAATTTCGTGTTCTGTTAACGGACAATTATTTCTAGGTCGTTCGTTTCTTTTGTAATGATTTGTAATGATCAAACAGAGTACAAGATCTAGAATAACTCAAAGTTAAATATTCACTTTTTTTCCCACTTTTGTCCCTTAACTTGTTACGTAAATGTTTATTACAACATAAATTTAACCAGATGTGAAAATGTAGTCCATCCTTGGATTGGTTAACGATTAATTAAGTGTAAAAAACGGAATTTTCTGTTGTAGTTAAAATAAGGCTATCTATGGTTAAATATGGCCTATTAGGAGCATTCTACTGTATATTTCTTTGTACATAATAAGCAATTTGAAAACGGAAAAAATATAGAAATGCACAAATTCATTTGCTTTCACGCCTTTGAGCCATCATCGACGACAATCTGGGACAGCTGTTTCGTCCTTCTTAGGACTCATCAGCCAGATTTAGCCTCGATGATCAAGCTCAGAACGTGTGAAAGCCTATGGATCCTTCGCCCGCTCTCGGAAGTGGGATCCCCACAAAAGCAAATGACGATAGAAAAATCGCTGTAACTAGTACTGAGCAAACGAATTTGTGCATTTCTTTATTTTTTCCGTTTTCATGTTACATTTGACGCACGTTAAACCTTCTTAAATAAACAATTTCTCGCTTAAAATACATCAACTTCAAATATATCTAACTTTAAGATAAATTCGGAAGTCAAAAGAAAATTTATTTTAAAATTAAATCTAAATCAGAAACAAATTCTTTTCCTTGTGGCTGGCGACAGATCAGTAACTGGAAGTAAAGCCTAAGTTGTCTCAGCAATATACACAACTTTCAGAAAAATAACAAGTGGACTTTATAAGGATAATGAGCTTATTTAGTTCATCTATCTTAGAGCTATCAACTATTCTGGGTGGAATAGTGTTTTGTCATTTATCTTAATGATTTTCTTCTTTTTTTTACACTAATTTTTGCCTATAATGTTGATCAATAGGTCTACCCGGTAATATTTAGGGTCAATTCATCTGATGCCTCTTTGTATGATTAGCTTATTACGAAAGAAACAGTGAATGTCTGAAAAGATTATTTGAATAAGTTATTTACAGGTAATAGTTGAGTGAACGAATTTATTATCATCTTTATTTTAATGAGTCAAGAATCATTTAAACAAGTGAATGTAATTTTGTGGCAAAGCATAAATTTAAGTTCGGCGCATAATCATAAAAAAGTTTAAAAATAATAATGAAAAAAGGAAGTAGATTAACGTAAGGGAAAAAAAAAAAACAGTCAGGAAACAAATAAAAAACGTTAGGAAAATAAGAAAAACATAAAAATAAAAACTCACGCGGACATTGAGAAAAAAAAAGATTAAGAGAAAAAAAACACAGTAGGGATAGTGATTAGTAAACCAATCACAGTGCTTCGCAACGGCTTCTGAGTCACCTTTATTTTAGAATAGACTGCGCCGGGATGGTCTAGAAAATGCTCGCCCGAGTCTGTTTGCGACCCCATACTATCTTACCCACCCCTATTTATATGGAATAATCGTCATTCTTCACTCAAACCTTGTTAATACACAGAATTCCTAATAATTATTTAAAAAAAAACTTAAGTGATGAAGGGATCGAACCCACGACCTTCGCGTTATTAGCACGACGCTCTAACCAACTGAGCTAACAGGCCACCTACAACATTCAACATTCAGGCCACCTACAACTGAGCTAACAGAAGCCGTTGCGAAGCATTGTGGGATATGTGTCCACAGACAGACAAACCGGGGATATAAGGCGTCTTTCAGAAGCCTAAAAAGGAGATCAGTATGGATTCGAATCGACTACCTTCAGTCAGTGGCGATTATAGAATATATTTTTTGGGGGGGAAGGCCCAAGATTAATGTAAGGTTTGGTTAAGTAATTTTAAGTAGACACCCCATCAGTTTTGCTGCTCATATTCAGAAGGTAATTTGCGCTGAATGCCTTGAACGCTGAATTCATTATTGCATAAATGCATGATTCATTAAAATAATTCAGATTACGGTACTTATTTTTTTCTTTATATTCATTATTTCGGGAGGGGCCCAGGCCCCCTTGCCCCCCCCCCCTATATTCGCCCTTGCCTTCAGTATATGAGTTCGAGCATCAAAGTAGCTGACAACTGAAATGAAATGGTTGCATTTCTAACATTTAAGCCAATAACGGAAATCTAATGAAAACAATGCCAAATATTTCGAACATGGAGGGATGTTGGCCCCTGAAAATATCCCATTCCTACGGTGTTCGGGCCTCTGAACATGATGGTGAAATCCGTTTGCCGATCCTACCTTCCGTTCGGGAGTTGTTAGGGGTGAACGGACGGACGGACAGGTCAAACGCGATAGCTACCGATTTTGGTCGCTGTCACATTAACTCCCGAATGGGTCGCTAAAAATTGAAAAAGTAAAACAAGAAGTCGTTTGTATTCTGCAACTTTGTTGTAGAACTTGTTGGAGACAATATCTGATGGAGACAACTTTTTATAAAGTTGTTTGTTAGTTAGGTTAGCACTGCCTAGGGTCGAGATTTACTTTTCAGCTTTAATTTCTTTCTTTATAATAATAACCTTAGTAGCAAACAAAAATGTGACACTGAAAAGGTTCTTATAAAATAATAATAATGTCGTACGTTACATTGACTTATCATCTTCAATTTCTACTTTTCAATTTGATCTTTTTATTTCGTCAGTAAAAGAGAAAACATTAACAGCAATACTTCCTGCAATCAATCTCTAAATTAAAAAAAAAATGAGATACGTAAATACTACTTAAGAGGATATAAAATGTTTTACGAACTGATTTTTTTTTTTAATTTTATTGATATAAGCAACATTGCGAAACAACTCTCTCTGGGCCGCTTTCTTGTCTCCAAATAATATTCTTAGACGGCCTCTACTTAATTTCCTCTAAGTAAAAGAAACTGCATTATTTTAAACTTCCACACGAAAACTGCTCAGAATTATCGATTCGTAAAGCGTTAAAAAGAACATGATGTAGGAGAACTGCATAGCTAAAATATAAAAACAAGAATTGACAATATCAGAGAAAAATAAACAAATACCCTTTTAAAATTATAATGTCTTTAAAACATAGAAGGGTTCTCTACCCTCATGTTTATTAAATGAGATGTTCAAAAATAATTTCTCTAAAGCTGGTGCAGGTTTTTTCTCATAGTTTTTTTTTTTTTTTTTTTTTTGAAAATCGGTGGCGTAATAAGAAAATGCTGCATCATCTCCCCCATAAATCACAGAAAGTGGTTCATGTCGTTCCTCTGCTGATAACAGACCAATCGACGATTGGCAGCATTTGTTAATGTCTTTGGTAATCCTCGATCTATCAACAGACTAAGCCTGCATCCATCAAAGTGGATCTGCGTTGGAGTTGCCTTCTTCAACAGGCATTAACATCGTCTAGATGCAAATTTTACTTTTCCAAGTGAAGATGGGAGTTTGTTGAAAGTCAGACACAGGAATCCTGTGAATCATTGAAACAAGCAAATTACATTAAGATCAATGAAAAGATAAACATTAAAATAAATGAATGCTTACTTTCGTGTTTATGTACAGTTAAGTTCATCAATAAAGAGGTTAAGAAAATGAAAGAGTACTTAAGTTATTGTTTAAGATACAAACTGGTCACGGAACTAAACATTGGGAGAAGACTGGCATGTCATAGAAACTCAGAATTTTCCTATACTTCATTTTCCCGGACAATGACGCGAGCTTAAATATGATTAAAATAATACTAATAGTGTCTTTTTAATTACTGATTTATTATAAATTGTTGATTATCGACGTAAAAAACACTTTGATTGAAAAGCTGTTATATCTCATCAACTTCTCATTAAATAAAAAATAAATAACTTTATTTCTTTATTTATTTATTATTGATGAAATGCAAACGATCGCATTAGAATTCACATACAAGATTTGGTCATTGTATGGATAATAACTAAATGATATTTCATATTGTAAATTATTTTACTAGTATTATAATTGTAGAAATTGATTATTCTGTTAGTTATTGAATAAATTTATTTCATTTGATAAAGCTACGCAGTTGTTTTAAAGATGTCCCAATTAAATTAGATATATTTAATAAAAGTTACTACATACTAATATTGATGTAGATAATATTCACATTAAATAAACTTGTATCATTTAAAATTTTGGAATTTGAAAACATCGTAACAAAGCTATTTTCTATTCTTAAATAAACAACATTGCAATTCTTATCGAATTTTCTATGTTTTATTTTATAAATTTCTTTATCAAACTTTGGCTAAAGAATTTACAGAATTTATAGTTTAATTTCCACATATGATCAATAATAATCAAACAGTTTCAAACGGCACAGGATAAAAAGAAAAATATAAAATTAATATTTTTATGTGAGATTTTCAGTTTCAATTTCTTGATTGAATTATTGTTACTCTCATTTACTTCACATAAATCTTATTGGTGTTATGAAATTGAAAATTAAAGAATTCATCTCGTTGATTTATTGAGTTGCTGAAAGACTTATAAAGCTATTTGCGCACAAGGAATAAAGAGTTGGCTTAAACATAGAATTGGACTTTAATGCTAGGGTTGCTTAGAGAAGGTGTCAAGGGATTCTCAGGTTGGATTGCTTATTAAGTGTCTCATATAAATGTTCAAGTTCTACAAACAGGATGTCAAAGTCTCCAAACTTATTAGCTTCGGTTGCTCACAGAATGTCAGGGGTTTTTAGATCGAATTTTTTTATTAAGTGTTTCCACGAAGTATCAGATTGGATCACATATGAAAAACGTGCTTCGATAAGATCACATCGTATTATTCAAATATGTGCCCAGGATTTTCAATGTGTCCAGAAATGTCAGTGGACTTGTTCCAAGTCAGTGAATTATGGAGCGGATTAATTTTTGAAACCAGTTTATCACAAGCAAGTTGTTCGAAAACCTTTTTTTGAAGATTTTTTCAAAAAACAAATTCTTAATGTTTGAATGATATTTTTTTTAGGAAAACAATTGTTTTTAGAATCATATTATCAGCTTAAGTTCACTAAAGATAAAAAAGAGATATCCAGTTTTAAAAATGATGCAAACAAAAATATTAAATTTTTAATGAATAGAGAAACAGGGAAAAGAAAAATCAAAAAGTGGAAATCAAATCCCTGGGAGTAAAAAGAAAGACATTTGTCCACAAAGTGGAAAAGAATGAAAAATGGATTTTTATCAATTAGGTAGGTTTGAGCTTTGCTTTTCATTGGTACTGGCGTATCGAGGGAGAGTAGTAGGGGTCAGAATCCCGCTCCCATTGCATCCCAAAGAAATGTAGGATTTCGGACCTGTTTTTTCTTTGATTGGAAAGGTCTGTAACCCCACCCCCCTCCATCCGAGAAAGGACACAACGGGTTGTTTTTTTTGGATGAATGACTAAAGACTACCATCATAATCCCTCCCATTCCAAAATCCTGGGTACGCCTAAGGACTATAAGATAGCTGTTTCGAATTTGTTAGGCTTTCAGCTTTAGTTTGTGAAGGTCAAGATTGTTCAAGCCTTGAAGAAATTTAGTAGAAGAAACTCTATTCCCAGGAACTGATTTTCAGAAATTGTTAGCTTAACGCTTGTATTTTCGTTTATAAAAAATATTAAAGCAGATAAGAAATATATAAATCTATAGCTGTAAAACCGCCCTGCTAGCGGACGATTTTGTAATTAATTTTATTTTTTTGCAGAATCGTTGAGCGCATCTTTTGAATAGTATCTGTACAACTTTTGGTGTCTCTCCGACTATTGGTTGCAGCTGCAGGTTGCTCTAAATAGGCCAACTTTAATTATAACCACCTTATATATTAATATTTCATTTCTTTTTTATCTTTTTCCATAAAATTATTTATTTACCTGATAAGGAGAAGGCACCCTATATATCGCGAAAAATCAATGCTTGTGAAAGTATACATAAAGTATCCTGCCCAAATAACGTCACCTAAACATTTAAATTACTGTAAGTCTGGAAATAAGGTGCATCGAAACACGAAAATTATGACCAAGAAAGTTTAATCTTCTGTTTGAAGCATACCATAATGAAACATATGATAACTTTTATTGGAGAAGTATGAGAACTCAAATAAAAAAACTTCGCAAGCTGGCGTTATTAGGAACATTAGGAATTAACGCCACCTATTTTCTAGTAACATAACTTATTTAAAATTAAGAATTATTCCATCATTGTAAACATTATTTGTACAAAATTACAGTAAAAAGCAACTAAATTTGACTTTCAGTAAAAAATAATAAAAAAAATCACTTGAAATTAACACAGTCTTTCTAATCTGTAGCTAAACCAAAAGAGGAAATGTAAAAATTAATTTGAATATCTCCTCCTTTTAAATGAAATGAGACAGTAAGACAAAATACCACAAAAAACAATATTTTTCAGTTAACTCAAAAAGCTTTAGAGAAGTAAGCTTACAAAAAATAAAAAGTTTATTAGTGGCGTTAAAGCGCTACTAAGCACATGGATCACATGATACACTTGTTTGTCTACAATTTCCGAATTTTAAAAATAACTTTATCTTATCTACATAGAAGAATCTTCAAGAATCAAGAAAATATATAGTTTTATATAGTTAATCTTTACTGAACATTAAAAAATCTATATTTTTATCTTACCTTGATATAGTAGCAGCCTTTCAGAACCAGTCCTCGACACGAAATAGTCGAAATGTAATTTCACTCGAAAATGTTGGCGGTCTGCTAATAACTCACTTCAACATTA
>JAFIDM010009631.1:202567349-202626933 GCA_023159025.1 Thereuonema tuberculata
CATATTAATGAGAGACTTAATAAAAACATTTACTAAAAAAACCGGCAACAATCGATGTGTTCAATTATTAAAAATTTCTATTTGTGATGCTATTATTTTGTTTTTATTGTTTTTAATAATTAGATGATTTCTTAAATTGAGAAAAAAAATCACAACCGGACAACAAATATGCCTTCGCACATTGAGCCAACACCAACGGGAATTCTTGTTGATGTATTTTTGTAACAGCAACCAAATTTTATGAATCACGAGTTTTTAGAATTTGTTCAAGTTTCTGACCATTTTTGCTTTCGTTTTGTATATATCCTATTCATGTTAATATGCTTGAAAAAGAGAAGACGAGTTAAACTTCTCAAAAATTCGCAATTTGGAGTATTTTTAATAAATCTATTTTAAATACTACAATGAGGTACGTGGAGTTTTTGTAAATATTTAAAATTTTGTTGGTTTATTAAAATTAAAACTTTTTTAATTTTTGTTTAATAATATTGTGTAAAATTGTTCAGTAATATTTAATAATTTTTGTTTAATAACATAATATGTTAATTAACAATTATTAATGCTTGTTTTGTGTAATAAAATTGTTGGTTGGTAAAATTAAAACGTATTATGAGATAACTTGCGAGGAAGGCCCCGAGATTTTGACTGCCTATGGGCCTCCACAAAGTTTAATCCGGCACTGAATTTAATAAACATTAATGTAAAATTCATATTTATTGTTCTATGCAAAAAAATAAACGGCTTGACTGAAGATACAAGCCAATGGGAAGCTTCCTTGGCATTAACTGCCGAGTACACAATATTGCGGATGGAATCATGCCGTAATGTTTATGTTTATCCTCGAGCCCCATGTGCTCGCGTTTCCACGTGTGTTTCTGTGGTGAAGGCATGGTACGTTGTTCTTGCTCACTTGGATGGATATTTAGCCGGCAAATTTATTTTGCGGAGACTATGTAACAAGAACAACAACGCAATGTTTCAAAATATCATAAATCAATGAGATCGTGAAATCAGATAAGCCTATTTTTTGAAATTTGGCCTGAATTCACCCGTTGCACTGAAGGTTAGATTCCCGTGGGAATTATGGATGTAAAAGAGGAAATTTATGGTTGGGGCAGCATCCACTTGTAGGATTTTCTAGAATAACTTCACAAGACTTTATTTGGAGTGACGAAAATAGTAGTACCGGTAGCCAACACACTATACGTTTCAAACTAACACAAGGAAATTAAGGAATATTACAAACCTCATGAATACATAGGTAAATTTTTTTCGGTACTGTGAATGACGTATGGTATGCTGTTTATTTGATATTGTTACGTATACTACATGACGTACTGTTGCTTCACGTGCTCGTGCTGTTTATCCCGACGTGTGTTCCAATACGTGTTCTCAAGATGGCAGCCTCAGGTGTGACGCAAAATTTGACTGGTCCGGAAAAATTACGTGCTGATATGTGTGTTTTTCGTTTTTTTGTGAAAATGAGTGATGGATGTAAGAAGGATGTAATTGATTTCTGTATGAGTGTTGGATTAATTGCCAAAGAATACAACTGTTCAAAGTGTGGCGAGAACATGGCATTGGCTGAAATGCACGATATAGGCCTAAATGATGGTTACAATTGGATACGTCGTGTGAAAGACACAGAGAACAGGCATTATGTTAAAAGATCTGTACGCAAGGGATCATGGTTTGACTGTAGTAAGTTGTCTTTGTGTGAAGTGTTAATGTCGACGTATTTGTGGGTGAAAGACACACGGAATGATTGCATTGTGGATGAGTTGCAGTTGCCCGAGCATACGGTGGTTGATTTTTTGTCGTTTTTGTCGTGAGGTTTGTGTAGAATTCTTGATGAATGATAACTGTGCGATTGGTGGTCCCGGTAAAATTGTGGAAATTGATGAAAATAAATTTGGAAAACGCAAGTGTACTAGGGGTAAACGAGTACAAGGGAAATGGGTATTTGGTGAAGTTGAACGAGAGTCGAACAAGTGTTTTTTTTTTTTTTTTTTGTTTTTGTTTTTTTTTTTGTGTGGTTGAAAACAGAACGAATGAAGTGTTGCTGGATGCTATTAAGAAATTTATTTTACCTGGAACCACCGTAATTTCTGATTGCTGGTTATCCTACAACACACTACACGATGAAGGATACCAGCATTTGACCGTCAACCACAGAATACATTTTAAAGATCCGATTATTGGCGCCAACACAAATAAAATTGAAAGCACCTGGTGTTCCATTAAGAGGCAATTCAGAGGTCAAGGAACCAGACAATGTGACGGCCAATTTGACCGAGTACATGTGGCGGAGACAATTTAACAGCAACTACAAACTCATGTTTCAAAGATTCATCGAGAGTATTATCCATGTGTATCCGCCACAAAACAGCGACGCCGTCACGTAAGGTAGGCAAAATTACCTGTCTTATCGATAAATAACGTATCGTTAATTGTAGTTAAGGTATGGTTACGGGAATGTATGTATCAGTAAGACTGCAGTTGGCGGTACGGTTTGTTTGTTTTTTTTCCGCCTTGGGAAATAGGATCGTTTTTGAACTATTTTCGGAAACCGGAAGTTTATGCTCAATGTATGCACTTTCGGTTAAGTTTATCGGAAGTTGCTGTGGGAGATGTTCACTTCCGTTGCGGATTCCCAATAAAACTAGATGCAAAGGCCTAAAAACCAATATCGAAAAAACACAACTCACATAACAAACAAAACGACACATCAATACGTCAACAAAAGATACCTATGTAAAAGTAGTTTACGGTACCCGGTATTTTTTTTTTTCGCGTCGTCAAACATGGCCGTCTTCGAACTATTTTGAAGGGCAAAAATTGTTTCAAAAGTTACCAACATATACATCCTGGAGCTGAGCAGACCTCACTTAACCTAACCTATAGCTAATCGGAATAAACACTTCGGTCCTTCAGACCTCATTCAGATGAAATTTGTTTCGAAGGCTAATTAATCGGACGTCATATATCCTTGCGCAACAACCATCACCGATGTATCCTTACGAATCATCCTGTATTAGACTGCACTTTACGGTACCGGCTGTTTGGAATTTTTTTTTCCCCGTTGTCAAAGATGGCCGTTTCTTGCTAAAAGGGTCATATATCCTTCCGCAATGAAGCGGTAAAACGACCCCGTCGGCGCTGAATCCTTACGAAGGTTCCGATTGGTTAGTACCTAAGGTGACCAACCGTCCTCCTTTTTGAAGCTCTGTCCTCCTAAATGTCCTCCTTTTTGATGTTTGAAGAGTAATATGTCCTCCTTTTTGATATGTGAAGCTTAAAACCTTTTTTTTTTTTTTTTGGTTGAACAGAGAGGTTTAGAGGTTTTTTTTTGTTTTTTTTTTGGTTGAACAGATAGGTTTATACCCCTGAAACCCCTGATAACATTTTTTTTTCTTCAAATTATTTGCGTCCTCCTTTTCATTTTAGAAAAAATGGTCACCTTATTAGTACCGTATTCTTCAGTCTAGCCTACAACTCTATTGAGGGGTACCGTATTCTAGATTCTAGCCCAGAAAACTTTCATCTTTAATATTTTTTCCAATTTTTTTTTAACTCATTGTTAAGTAAATAAATGTGTATTTTCTTTCTTTATATTTATTTCCTTCCAAAGGATTTTTTTTTTAAATTCCTAGATTTTGATTCAGCTAACGAACAGAAATTCAAGAAGGCAAGGCATAATCGATTAGTTGAGACTGTTCTCATCAATCGCTCAAGCCAGGAACAAGATGGCGGGCAATATGATGTTTTCGGAAACTCCCAGGTGCAAATTATAATTTTTCTTTAATTAAAAGTAGTGCTTTTTGGTTTTAAACGTATGATTGAATTTTAAAAATCTCCGGCAAATACTTGATCATGATTACATTTCTTTCTCTTTTTTGTCTAGCCAATTTTGTTGAACTTTAAATGGGAGTCTTTTATATCTGTATTTGCCAGGCGAAATTTTATGCAACTGCAGTTTGTTTTTAATAAATAATTTAGATGGTTCTTGTTTTACATCAATTTTAAACTGATATCAAACTTAATATCCTTACTTCATTTACAACAAATTATACTTACTATGCTTCAAATGATTTCCCAAAAATTTGATAAAAAAATTCGAAAAAGGAATTAACATTTTCTAGATTAACCTTATTATCTATCTATCTATCATTAACATATTGAAATTACTATTTTGCAGTTTTAAGAAGGCAGTGATGTTAATCAATGATCTAGATTCAGCCAAGTTCCCCCTAATTTTATCAAGAATTCTTCAAAAACTTCATAGTAAAGTAAGTTTAGTTAGTTTTAGAAATATAAATATCTAATCAGATTTATTGGCCATGATTTTCTGTTCATTTTTACATAAAAAAAAAATAACTTGTACATAACCAGTAATATATAAGTCACAATGTCATAAATAGTAAATATCTAGACATATCCTTAGTAGAGTTTTTTATTCAATTTTCAAGGTGATTGTAAATATTATTTTCCAAATATGAAAAAAAAAAAAAAAAAAAAGATGTTTAAGAAGCCTGTTTCCCATTAAACCTTTATGTTTTGCTGATAGAATCCTTTATTGTAGGTTAGAAAAGACATGTTTAATGCAATGTAAATTCTAACAATTAACCGATAAAAGAACAAAATCCCAATCTCTTTTAAATGAAAAGTGAGCCAGTGCTGTCTCAGGACTGTTCTCAGATAAAACTAGTTTCTCTGTGTTTAGTTATTAAGATCAAATAAGTAAATTTTCCTAAGTAAATATCTATAATATTTGAATTAAATTGATATCTTTTCTTTCATTCTGAATCATCAACATTTGAATCAGAAAGAGGCTTGCAGAGTATGTGCAGGCAATACTTGGTTACAAGTGTTGAAAGAATGATAATGGTGATACTATATTTTACAGTAGGATTTTGAGTGTAAAAAGTATATTTTTAGCAATTAAAATCCATGAACAAAACATTTCTTAGGAGCAGAAAAGTTGCTCACAGTGTTACAGGCAAATTCAATGAATTCTTCTGCACAATTTGTTCCCCTGTAGTCCTCATCTTGGGTAAAATTTTGAAGCTGCCTATTTGTAGAAAAACTTAATAGGTTGTTTGCTTAAACATTTCAAGAAATAATAAAAGTAAATTCAGTTGTATTTACATTAACTAATATTCTTTGATAATAAAAAACACTTTGTTGAAAATTGTGTACGGAGGAAGATATTGAACATCACACTAATACTTACTAAAACTTGTATCTATTAAAAAGACAAATTTCATCACTGGAATTGGTTTATATGTTGTAATATCCTTTAAGTTATTGCAATCAGATGTCAGTAAATAATTTTATTTTTATTTTGAAAAAGCTAGCATGCACTTTAGAAGAAGTTCAAATATATTTTTATGCTTCATTTATAATTTTGTTTTTAATATTTTCTTATTTAGAGTGAACACAGCTTTAGTGAAGAAGAGGAAGAAAAACTGCAGGCATCATTATTACTCGATTCATCTGATGTCCAATTGGTTTTGAACTCACTGGCCTTTATATTTGAACAGGTTTGATTATTATTACTTAAAAAAAAAATAATTGCATGTAATTAAACATTTTCTTTCCAATTACTGTTCTATTTCTTCAGTCCAAACAGTATTAAAGTATTACTTAGTGTCCTATATTCTCTTCAGTTAGTAAAGGATTTCTTTACTGTTCTTTCTATTAGTTCAAGTAGATTACAGATTGAACCAAGAAATCTCAAACTTCCTGAATTACTGTGATTTTACAAAAAAAGCAAATGTTCAACTTAAATAACCAAAAAACAATATCAATTAATACAAAATTTTTGTAATTTTTGTTAACAATATCAATTAGTTATCTAATATTCATGTAAAATATACCTAGAAAGATCATCATCAGTATAAGAAAATGATATTAAATACATTATTTCATTTCAAACTATCCAAATTTTATATTAAATACTCAAAATAATATTTTCTGTAATATCTCTATCAAAGACTTCATTGTCAAAACTCAAGTAAAATAAAATTCAAGACAAATGATATTATCAAAAGTATTTGGTCATCCAAACATAAAAAAATATCAAATTTTTTATATTCCATTTTTATATCAATTTGCAATTCATGCTGTGGCTAACAAATCAGTACGTGTCTCTGGGATTTTGATCAAACTTAGCACATACGTTGAGGATGGTGAACTATGTATATGAGTCAAGTTTGGCATTGTCACCAACAAGGGAAGGGAAGTTAGAGAGGGGGGGGGGGATCAAAGTTTTACATGTAAGTCAATTGGAAACACATTTTTTTTTACCTTTTTGCCATATAACTTAGTTGAAAAATGTAAGGAACAATGTTCATTCATGTTTTCAAATTATTTGTTGAATAACCAATCAGAAATGATCTAATAAAAACATCGCACCAGTACTGTTTCCGGATTAGAAGAATGGACTCCGTTTCTTGTCCGGCTCATTTCAAGTTACTGGCATAGATGTGTTGCAGTTGGTTCAAGCAGGCATATTGCTTCGGCCACTTGGTGGAAAATGCCCAAGAACAAGAATTTCATTATCACAATTACTAATTACTATTATTATATTATTATTGGCTATTATTAATTTCATTATTAAATTTTGTTTGATGTTCGAATTTTGGTAACATTTTTTTTTTTTTATTACATTATGTTTAGAAATTCAGTCCTATTAGATTCTTATAAAATAATATGAATCTGTCTGAAGGTTCTGTAGGTTAATATTTTTACATTAGAAACCAGAATTATTATTGTTATATTAAGGGAATTACGGGTATTATGTAACTTACAAAAAAAAGGACAATGAATACCAGGATTATAACAATTTACAAGTTAAACTTTGCTATTAATAAGTAAGAAAGCAATAATCTAACAAATAGTATAGTGAAAAAGTTACTTAACAAAATTATACAGAAAATTATAAAAAATTTACAAAGAAATATATGTAATAGGGTATAAAGCTATAATCTATATTACTAAAATCTTTTATTTCTCTGTCTGCTGTCTGTCTGTGTGTCTGTCTGTCTGGTGCAATTTTCTGTGAGAATGGAAAATAGAAATAATCTTTACAATGAAACATCCGCGACAGGAATCAAACCTGCAACCTTCTGATCCGAAGTCAGACGTCTTATCCATTAGGTCATAGGGACTACAACTCTATTCATATTGTTTTTTGACTTATCTCTCCTTTCCCTTCCCCCATCAATAAGGAATGTATTCAACCTTGTTTTTTGAATCTGAAGATTGTTTATTTATTTCCCATCCGTCAGTTTATTTGTAATTCGAAACTGACAGAATCAATTTTTGGCAATTAGAACTATAATTGCCAAAACGTTGCAATATTTTAAATATTCTTACTTAACCAAATTCTATGTGATATTGAAAAATAAGTGCGTGTATACGGCAGATGTTGGAGTAAAGAAAACAGAGTCAAGAAAGAAAGAAGCACTCTTTTTTTGAGGTGGAATACCGAAAAAATCACTATTTATAACTCAGAAACCATCAATAATTGGGACTCAAAAGCCACTGAAAAGTGACAATTAGAATGAAAAAGAGACTCAAAAAAGAAAGAAGCAGTATTTCGATTAGGTAGAATACTGAACACTATTGTAACTCAGAAACCACTGAAAAGTATCAATTGGAATAAAAAAAACAGTCAAGAAATAAAGAAGCAGTATTTCATTAGGTAGAATACTGAAAAATCACTATTTGTAACTCAAAAACCATCACTATTTCTAACTTGAAAACCACTGAAAAGTATCAATAGGAATAAAAAAAAGAGTCAAGAAATAAAGAAGCAGTATTTCATTAGGTAGAATACTGAAAAATCACTATTTGTAACTCAAAAACACTGAAAAGTATCAATTGGAATAAAAAAAGAGAGTCAAGAAAGAAAGAAGCACTATTTCTATTGGGTAGAATACTGCTCAGAAGTTATACGTCTTAGCCATTAGACCACGAGGCCTACATTCTAATCTCTATAAAAAATAAAAATATGTTAGATATATGATTTACACGCTGGTTCTAAAAGCGGTCCTGGATTGAGAGATATAGACATCAAAAATTAAATTAAAAAAAAAATTAAAAATTTTAGTTTTAGTTTCCTTGATGTAATTTGTGTTTGTGTGTGTGTTTTTGTTAATAAATAAAAAGTTGTTTTCCGTTACATAAGCAAGGCTTCCGGAGCGAAGCGACGGGTAGCCAACTAGTAATTTAAATTTTAAAGTTATAAAAGGTAAAACATCTCGAAACTATAGTAACTATAAAGATTTTGTTTATACCATAAAAAGCAATATAATACAGATTTATGAATTGTTTTGTATTATGCTATATTTTCCATGTGATTTTACCAGAAATAATTTTATATATTATATTTTTTAATTCACTTACTTTATATATTTGACTTTCCTCTAAATTTTCTTCTATTTGTACAAATATTTTTTATAAATTCTTTTTTTTTTATTATTTTTTATTTCTAATACCAAAATTGTTGTTTGGATTTTCGTAGTATAATATTTGTATTAAATTATTTCTTGAATTATTTTCTTTTACTACTGTTACATAGTTTTTAATTTGTAGAAATATTTATATTAATTAAAAGGTACAATAGTCTTTCTATAAGCATTAAAATTTTGTATTAAAATTTTGTTTTATATATGTGCACAGGGCCCCCACAAATCAGTTGGTCCCTCAGCACTGGGGTGCGGCCGTCAAAGGGTTATTTTCGCAATATTTTTGCCTAAGAATTTATGATTTTGTTCTTAACATGGGGGGGGGGGGAAGGCCCATTATTGCATTTAGTACCTGGACCCGGAATTTGATGTGGAGGGCCTATATATACATACACACATTCACATCCAAAACTTAAGGACAAACGCCATTCTTAAGGATTACAGCCACAGAATCCAACAAAACAACTTGTGGCGATTTCCATATCTATTTTGTACAGTAGAAAACAGGTCCACATGCAAATTTCCAAATCACGTACAATCAAATCTTCGACAAGAGTTGATTCAGTCTGCAATCGGATTCCAGTCATCAGTTCATCAGGGGTGAAAGGGATATGGAGTACCAGCAGGAAATAATACATTGGCCCATTGATCCATGGTCCAATTTTGATGGATCTGACACCACTGCAAACACGTTCTAAGGTGCTCTTCTACACACAGATGACCAACCTTTGAGCATATAGCCCTATGTGTCGCAGCTGTCAAGCCACAATCTAGAGGGATATCCTCATTCCAGTGCTGGAATGGAGGCAACTTGCAAGCTAACTGGTCGTCTGATGTTGATTGCGTTTAGCTGTAACCGCTAAATATCGGTCTTCATGCGCAGTTGTAGAGCAAGGACAACCTCCTCCAGTGAGTCTGGAACGCATTCCAGTCATTTGAAATGCTGCCTGGAGACAACACTATGCACGATTCCAAACTCCCTGGCAAAATCGATGATTCTGCGGCCTTCTTCCAACTTTCTGATAATCCTTCCCCGGGTAAAATCATCGAGATGCTGTCTTCAAGATATGACAAAAAGTTCATGTTTGTAGAGTTAGTCCTTCATGTCCAGAAGTTCAGACAAAGACAATTCCCCAGCTGTGCTAATTTCCTTTTTATCTGCTTTTGAGCTACAATGTGACCCTTATGTGCACGATTTGGAAATTTGCATGTGGACCTGTTTTCTACTGAACACCTACAGTTAAGCAAATCGCCACAAGCTGTTTTGTCAGATTTTGTGGCTGTAACCCTTTAACAATGGCATTCTTCCACGTGTGTGTGTGTATGTATATGTATATACAGTAAAACCCCGTTATTACGCTCCCGCTTATAGCACTATCCCGTTCTTTACGCTCCTTTCATACGGTCCCTGGAATTTTCTATGTAACTCTGTATACTTTTACCCTCTTATAACGCTTCAAATCCCGCTTGTAGCGCTTTTTTTTTATATCGGAAATTTTGTATCGGAAAGAAAAGTAACACATTAAAGATTCTTTTCTTTCCCTGATAGGAGGGAATCTTTAAACTCTTTGAAGTGCGGGTCCGTGATACAGTAAGTTAGTGCAAAATGTCGAAGCCGAAATCCCTTTCTATAAGTGAAAAATTGCAAATTCTCCGTAAGTACGACGAGAATTCTATACTAAGTCAGAAGGATTTCGCAGAATCTCTAGGAATTCCCTCATCCAGTCTGAGAACAATAATAAAAAATAAGAATGGAATTATCAATGCAGCGAAGGGTGGTTGCAAACGTAATAAAGTAAAGTGTGGAAAATATGAAGATGCCAAAGAAATTCTAATTGAATGGGTTCATCGGTCCCGTGATGCATCAGTGCCATTAAGTGGCCCAATCATTCAAGAAAAGGCGCGTGAAATAGCGGGCAGTGCACTAAATCTGCTTCGAAAATATATTAGTGTTGCTCCTAATGGTGTATCAATTGATGTTAATAGTTACTTGAAGCCATTGAAAATGTCATAATCCATAACATTAGCACACACACACACGGCAAACCACAATCAAAGATTTTTTCAATAGGAAATAAGCTCATATTTGCACTATATCTATTGCAGAATCAAGTCTGTTTCCTGTAAAATATTGTCTAAATGTTTCCCCATCTCATAAATCATTTCCCGTCTATAGCGCTATCCCGCTTATTACGCTTGTAGATCATGGTCCCTTGACGAGCGTAATAACGGGGTTTTACTGTATATATATACACACACACACACACACACACACACATATACACTAGCAGCAAAGCCTGTCGGCTGACAGGCATAAAAAAATATGAAAAATTATTTTATTAGCAACTATCAAATATAAAGTAAATGTAATCTAAATACTGTGTTAACTTGTGAAAGAAGCTTCTACGGCAAAAATGGTTTTGTGTTTCAAAATCAGTGTAAAAAACTGAGTAAGTATGCCAAATTTCATTAAAATTGGTGCAGTGGTAACAAAATTATTTGGTTTTGAACGTATGTTTTGTTAGAATTTCAGGTAAAATTTCATTGAACCAACATGGAATGACAAAATGAACTAATATTTCATCCAATTTGAGTACCCTTGATTCAGTGGTACCATTGAGAACCTTGGATCTATCTTAATAGCTTAATTATATCGAGTTGCAGACTGACAGACAAACTTGGACAATTATATAAGTTGATATATATATATATATATGAATTGAGCTTTTTTATTAGATTATTTCTGATTGATTATTCAATAAATAATTTGAAAAAAAATGAATTAACATTTCCCTTTCATTTATCAACTAAATTATACAGTAAAAAGGTAAAAAAATGTGTTTTCAATAGACTTACATGGAAAACTTTGATCCCCACCCTCTAACTTCCCTTCCCTTGTTGTTGACAAAGCCAAACATGGTTCATATACATCAGGGCCGTCGGGTGGGCAGGGCGGCCGGGGCGATCGCCCTGGGCGCCGCGGTAAGGGGGGCGCCGCAGGACGGCAAAAATAAAACAACAAAATTTGAAAAAAATAAGTTTGATGAACATAACGTATTTTTTAAAGTTAGGTATTGTCATGTTGTGGAATTGGCAACATGACAAGAGAAAAATCTTGTTCTCTAAGGGAATATATTTTGAATTTTAATAATTGTATTGTTGTAATTAGGTATTTGAATTTTTGTTTTGTGTAAACTCTTGTGTATTATTATTGTGATATTTTTAATACTTAAATATTATTTTGGTTTGAGTTTAATTAGAAACCAATATGAGCGAAAAGACAGAGAAAAACTTCGCAAAAGAAATTGTGATTTCGATCAAGTGATCACGTGATTTTATCTGGGTTTTGTTTCTCGTGGGAAAGTGGTGAGAAAGTAAAATACACACTGGTAGGATTAAGAAGATCAGGTGATGAAAATGAAACAATCAGATTGGATAATCAAAAGTGAAACTTATGTTTAAAAAAGTTTTACGTGCTTAAGAAATTATTAAAATATAAAATAAAATATAAATTAAAATAAAGAAGGAAGGCCCGAAACGTAGTGGATTTTTAGGTAATTTAATTTTTTAATTTTTATGATTGAAAGCTATGTTTTTGGCGCGAAAGCGGACGCTTGCTGGCTTGTGACCCGCAGTTGACATGGTCGGGAGAAACGAAACACAACCAGTGACCCTCCTATCTAATAATCTTGCCAGTGACCGTATCGGACGGAATGACAGAAGGTGTAAGGGATGCCGAGCCGAATAATCTGTAAGTAGAGAATTTTATAATCTTACGGTAGACTGTTAATGCGGGCGGCAGCGAAAGCAGAGTGTTACAGAACCGGGAAATCGGGGAAAACCGGGAATTGTCAGGAAATTTTGTTATTCTGGAAAAAATCGGGGAATTATCAGGGAATTTTGCAATTATTACTTTAAAATCAGGGAAATTTATGATCTTTTGCCAAGCATGAGTGCCTATCTTATGGGAGCATTCAAGAACTGAAAAGGCTTAATGACAAAAAATTAAAATCTTAGAAGCAGCACAAAAGGAATCTGAAATGATTGAAAATGAAATTGCTGGGATAAAGCTTTCAAAAATTTAAATAATTATTATCATGCTTTATATAACAATGAATCTCAAATTTAGTTTGAGTTTAATTTTGTGTATATTGTTGCAATAAATCTTTTAAGATATTGTAAACTCATTCATTTATAATTTTTTTTTTTTTTTTAAGTATTTCATAAGTACTGTTTTTATAGAATTTTTTGCTTATTCTTTTAGTATACTTACAGAAAATAGTAAATATTTACCAAGTAGTTAAAATCATAGAATTTTTCTCTTATGATCAGGGAATTTTAAAAGAAATTGTTCATAAAATCAGGGAAAAATCAGGGAATTTGTTTATTCAGATTTTGTAGACACCCTGGAAAGGCTTGTGGTGTGTGAATACTGTTTTCGGGTGGAGAAAAAGCTCTAAATCATCATTACAGTGCGTGAAAGAATGATGGGATGTTTGAAAATAAGCATTGTGTTTCTTAAACACTAACTTTCTGTGAACTCTAAAGTTTGAACATACAGGTGAAAGCCATTCACAACAAACTTGTAATATCACCGAATACGTGTGAACTAAAGAAAATCTGCGAACTGTAAATCACAGACATTTGATTACTATAACAAGAGTTGTTTTATTATATAGCCCATTATTATTAATTTTAGGTGAACCAAAGACAGTTGGCTGAAGAAAGTTAAAGAAATAATTGTGTTTTAATCTAATTTCTTAAACTGAATGTTATAATAGATTGTTTGTTGTAGTGTTTGTTGTAGTAACCTTTCAAGTTAATCTTTAGTTGTTTAACCATACTTATGAAGGAGGTTATTTTGGAGATGTACATCTCATAAAAGGGACTATGTCCCGTGTTACTTATCCAATTTTTGTTTTTTTTGAATTTTTATGCTTATCTGATAAATAAATGTGTTATATTTAGAAAATAGATTTTGATCCATTCATTCTCGTGCATTTACGATAAAAGTTATTGACTTAGGTGACGACAATAAATTTGTGTTAAGAGAATAAGATCTTTGGGATCCGAAAGGGTGGTTATTATTGGGGAAATTTTAGGTGATATTAACAGGTCACTCTGATTTCAATAAAATAATTCATTCTCAAAATTCTTGTTTTTGTGATGCGGAAGTAGACATACGGCCGTACGTGGAGCCAGCTCTTTCCTTAAATTATCTCAATATCAATATTGCTTTGTCGATAGGGGCGCCCTTACGCACATATACACACGCTGCCGTGTTGCGCTGTTCTAGTTTTATTTCACCCGATCTTGGAAACCCTGACTCACATCCCCCACCGCCCCTACCCCACTTACCGCTCTGGAGTCCCCCGCTCTGTTGCTACTGTTGTGAGCGCTAATTCTTTCAAATTTAACCGTTAAGTTTCCAGTAGTAAATTAGTATCGTATGATTAAAAGACCAGTCTTAAAAAAGTCTATCGCTACTTTGGCAATATAGGGCTTTACCTCTCGCATCCACCTGCCACTGCATGGCTGCGTCAGTCACAGTTTTTGTATTGATGAGTTACGTGAATTCTGTCAGTGTCCAATATGTCAAAAAAATTATCGGGAGCTCAGCGGAGAAAATTAAATAAGGAAAGTGAATTAGCGCGGGAAGTGTTACTGTCCAAAGTGCCAAAACTAACTAGTTTTTTTAATACTTCATCTTCAATCCCAGCGGCAGAACCCGAACCCAATACTGTCTGTGACCTGCCAAGTACCAGTTCTCAAGGGACTAGCAAAGAAATTTCTGTCCTTCCTACAGACATTGAAAGTCGAGGTAATAACCAAGAGATAAATTTAACTTTAGAGTCTAAGATTGATGATGACACCAGCAAACATTGTGATAGTTTGGCTTTGTCGGAAGACCCAGCAACTTGGCCAGAGCTCATCTTAAAAGAGCAGCGCAATGACTTAATTTTAAAATACCCTGCTGAATTTTCCAAAGAAGATTATCAGTATCCAAAAAATTCCAATAACAGGCATTTTTCAAATTGTTTTCGATTCCGTTTCGCTGAAAACGGTGAAAAAGTACTTAGACGTTGGTTAGTTTATTCCGAAAAAAATGATTCGGCTTACTGTTTTTGCTGCAGGATTTTTGACCCATCCTCAAAATCACAGTTTGGACAAAAAATGGGTTTTAATGATTGGAAACACATGGCTGATAGGTTGAAATCTCATGAAATGTCACCGGATCACTTTAAATACATGATACAGTGGTGCACGGCTGAAAATAGACTCAAAGGGGGTACTTCAATTAACCAGTTACTTATTAATCAAATCAACACTGAAACACAACGCTCGGCAGAGGTGTTGCGACGGATGGTCGAAATCACTTTGTATTTAGCAGAGCATAACATAGCATTTCGAGGCTCGTCTTCCAAGTTATTTACAAAAAACAATGGTAATTTTCTCGGCCTTGTACAACTATTAGGGAAGTTCGATATAGTTTTAATGGAACACTTACGCAGAATATCCAACCGAGAAACTAACTTTCACTTGTTAAGTGTATCGAGTCAAAATGAGATTATTAACATGTTAGGCAATGCAGTAAAGGAGAGCATCATCAAGAAAATAAAGAATGCCAAGTATTTTTCAGTAATTTTCGACTGCACTCCCGATATTAGCCATAAAGAGCAAACATCTCTAACGATTCGCTATGTTAATGAAGAAAATGATGAAATTAACATAGAGGAGAGCTTTATAGCATATCGAGTGGCTGAAGAAACCTCCGGAAAAGCTCTCACTGACCTTATGTTTAAAGAAATTGCCGAATGTGGACTAAACATGAAAGATTGTCGGGGGCAGAGTTACGATAATGGCGCCAATATGGCAGGAATCTACAAAGGAGTTCAAGCTCGTGTACTACAAGATTTCCCTCTGGCTTTTTTCATGCCTTGTGAATGCCATAGTCTGAACCTGGTAATTGCTGATGGAGCGAAATCCTCAGTCAAATCTACATCTCTATTTGGAATTCTCCAGCGTATTTATACAATATTTGCAGGCTCTACAAAGCGTTGGTGTGTGATCAGCGAACATGTCGAGAATCTCACGCTAAAACAAGTATGTGAAACACGATGGGAAGCCCGCATATCTGCAGTGCAGGCTGTTCGCTATCAGTACGTCGAAGTCCGGGATGCTTTGATCGAATTGAATGAGAAAACGGACGATCCTCAGACAGCGAGTGAGGCTCATTCCTTAGTCAACCAGATGGAAGACTTTTCTTTCTTAGTATGCTTACTAGTATGGCATGATTTGCTATTTGAAATCAATATCATCAGTAAAAGTCTTCAAGGGAAAGCCAAATGTGTCAGTGATGCTGTGAAGAAGTTCAATAATTGCTTGGACTTCTTAGACAAATTTAGAGTAAGTGGATACAATAACGCAGTAATTTCCGCAAAGGAAATTGCAGAAGAGCTAGAAATACAACCAATCTTCCCTGAAAAAAGAATTCGCAAAAAGAAACGTGTCTTTTTGTACGAAAGTGGTGACGAAGTGCAAACATCTGCAGAAGACACATTCAAGAGGGAGGTCTTTTATCCATTGGTGGATACAGTTGTAACTTCAGTGAAAAGTAGGTCAACTGCAATTTATAACCATAAAGCGCAGTGGGGGTTTTTGTATAACGTGGCTAACCTTCCAGCAAAAGATAACTTAAAGCAAAGTTGTTTGAAACTAGAATCTCTCTTAAAAAATACTGATGGCGTATCGGATATCAACGGCAATGAACTTTTTTGTGAACTACAACATGTGAATTCCATCTTGGAGCTGAAAGAACCCCAAGTTCAACCTCTTGATGTGTTGCGGGCAATCAAGAAAACGGACAGCAAAGACTTATTTATAAATCTCTGGATTGCACTAAGAGTTTTGTTAACCACACCTGTGACAGTTGCAAGTGCTGAGCGTAGCTTTAGTAAGTTAAAACTTATAAAGACATATCTACGATCAACTATATCACAGGAGAGACTGAATTCTCTGGCCATCTTGTCCATTGAAAACGATGAGGCACGAAAAATAGACTTTACAGAAATTCTCACGACATTTGCTCGTGCAAAAATCAGGCGAATGCCATTTAATGTTTAGTACATTATCTTAAAAACATGGTTCACTTTGCTATATTGTTTTTGTTTTTGTTTTTAATTTTTTAAACAATACAGTCCTGCTAGGTATTCTAAGAAATCCTGTGGTGCAGGTGCTGAAAATACAAAGTCAAAGATAATTACATTAGTAGTGTGAAAATTAACATACATATACTAATTCCCAAAAAAAATTGAAGTAAGTACAATTTATAAATGTAATTCATTACAATAGGTATTTAAGGTTGGGAAATTATTTTTTTATTTATTATGCTACTTACAATTTCCCTTTTTAAATGTTTATAAGTATTAATTTGAAAAACTTCTAAGTCTAATTGTTTAAAAATTTTAAATAACAATCTATTTTTGTCTCTCATACCAAAATTATTTTTTGGAGGATCAAAACGAATTAGATTATTCCAAACATTTCTAGTATTTAATACATTTACATTATTTTTAACTTATTTGACAAATAATAGAAGTTCTTTAAAATAATAATGGACATAATTTTTTGATTAGGTAACATAATGTTATAAAAAATTCTAATATCTTTTTTTTGTTTATCAGTACAAAACTTATAATTAGTGAAAATTTGATTTAGTATTTTTTCAATTAATCTATTTATATTTTCTAATTGTATTTTGCTTAAATATAGCCAACATTCAATTCCATTGCAAAGAAAAGATTCAATAAAAGCTTTATAAATCATAATTTTTTGTTTTACAGGAAAAATATATTTAATATGGTTAAACATAAATAAAAATGAATTGCATGATAATGATTGTTCCAACTTCAGTGTTCATCAAGATAGATACCTAGGTATTTTCGTACCTGTACTTTTTCAATTTTTTTTTGCAATTACATATTAGATTGGAATTATATATTCCTTTACATTTTGTATCATGCAGAATAATTTCTACATTTTCAATTAACGGTTTATTTTTTGTTTTGACTATTATCAGTTTTATTATCAGTTCAATGTATATATCGAGGTTTTCCACACTATTCATTTGTATTAATAACGCCTATAGTATTTTTTATGATTGTTAAGATTTTCTTACATTATTTGCATTAATTTGATTAATTGGTTTTCACTGCAATCTTATTAAATTTTTTTTAAATAATTTAATTCCTGACTTTGGTATTTTTGTAAGGTAATCCGATTAGGTGTGGGTCAATCCATATGAAATCAACCAATGGGTGTTGCTGACATATTTTATTTTATTTTTGATAGTACATTTTCTGTTTATATATACATTTGGGAGTATAAAACGATTTTTTTTTAAAAAATATTATTACTTTGGCTTTTATCGGCCATTTTGTATACGAGGGTCGGCCGTTTTTGGCGTTTTCAGAGGTTAGCTATAAGTTAAATAACTTTTTTGTTTATTAAGATATCAACTTGAAATAAAAACCATCTTATTTTAAATGAAACCATCTACAAATCATATTATGATCAAAAATGTGTTAAGTTGTAAGGAAATAACCTAAAATTTAACTAGAAATTTTTTTTTTTTTTTTAATGTTATGAGAGTAGATGTAGTCCTTATTTGAGATATACCTGTTTGAAAATCGGCAATTTTGGACAAATTGCGATATTTGAAGGCCTGTAAAACCTAAAGGTGGCATTTAAAAGGTATCAAATTTTTTTTAAGTCTTCTTCTCTATTATATTTTTACGGGGAAAAAAACATTAAAGTTGTGTTTTAATCCCTTCTTGGAAAAAAAAAAATTCCCTAAATCTTCAATTTATTCTAATCGAAAACATATTTTTCTAGTTAAATTTTAGGTTATTTCCTTACATCTTAACACATTTTTGGTCATAATATGATTTGTAGATGGTTTCATTGAGAATAAGATGGTTCGCAGGACGCTGCGATATATCGCGTTCTGTGTGTAGAAGCCTTTAAAGCCTAAGTAATAATAATACCTTTCTTTTAAAAATCGTTTTGTACTCCCAAATGTATTTATAAACGGAGAATATACTATCAAAAATAAAATAAAATATGTCAGCAACAAATTATTTTTTTATTGGTTGATTTCATATGGATTGACTCGTGTCCCTTTTGGGCACAAAAACACAGTGACGCAACCCGCTACGCAACTTTGCTAACGAGCGACTGGACGCGATGCGGCTTGTATCTTGTCCAGTCCAATTCGCCCCAAGTCGCGTCGCTCGTTGTGTGTTAAACCCCCTGTTTCCCAACGTGGGGCGCACGCCCCACTGGGGGGCAATTGGAAAATGGAAATTTTTCCTTGATTGTAAAAGTTAAAAAGTCTTTTTTTTTTTGGTTGTGAAGGTTAAAAAGTCTTTTTTTTTTGGTTGTGAAAGTTATACCTAATTTGGTGGGGCATAGCATACTTTAGATACTTTAGGTGGGGCATAGCACAAAAAAGGTTGGGAAACACTGGTTCAACCCATTATGTTTACATGTATTTGATAGTGTCGCATCATATCGCTCGCTGTGTGTTTGTGTTTGAATCCTTACAGATAGGTGTAATGTCGGGTGGGTGCATGTGGGACTGAGTTGGGGGGGGGGGGCGCCTGACGAAATCTTGCCCCGGGCGTCAACAAACCACGCGACGGCCCTGATATACATAGTTCACCATCCTCAATATATGTGCCAAATTTGATCTAAATCCCAGAGACACGATGCTGACCATGTTCTTGTAAGTAATCATTTCTGCAGAACTTCCACAATGTAGGAGTTCAGTTGATTCAGTTTTACAGTTATTACTAGGAAGGCAATATAAAGATATACACTTTTGTACTTATTCACAGTAACTCTGTCAAAAAATCCTATTACCTTGTTTTCAGGAAGAAATTTGTATTGTTAATAGATGATATACTTAAAAAGTACTTTTTCAGCTTTACTAGTAGCATATAATTACTTCATTTCTTTTTATTTTAATTTATTTAATAATCTGTTTTAATAAAATATTGGCTTATATGTTTATCTTCTGTATCCTTTACTTAAAGGCTGCGTATCATATGGCAAAACCTGCTATTTTAGCTCAACAGTTGCAGCAAGTCTCTGTTTCAAAAGAAAAGGTAAGTCAAAGAAAGTTGCTACAATCATGGAAATTAGTTCATCATTTTCTTTATTCCTAATATGAGTTTACTTATAAATAAAAAAAATTTTCTTTGTAAATAATATTAATGCATTGAAGATAAATATTGTCGTTGATGTAAGCTTTCCTACAGTCTATCTAAGACAACAACATATAAATTAAATACAAAAATAAATGCAATCTCTTTTTTTACACTTATTACTGCATTTTTTTTTTTTTTTGTATTCTCAGAAGTATTAGACTCTGACTTGTTAAAATAAGTTAATAAAGGAAATTAAAATGTAATTAGTAGCAGTTGCACCAGATATCATTATATCAAATATAGATACAAGGTAGTTTCCAATAGATTTAGTAAAACTTCATCCTCAAAACTGAGAAATTCTTAAGATATGGGTCATTCCACCTCAATTTAACCAGAAAAAAAAGATTTTGACCGAACTTGGTAAGCTACAGTTAATTCCCCTAGGTGCTAAGTAACCCCATATTTTTTTTTCCTCTAGCTCATCCTGTTTCAATTTTACAGCCTTTCAAATTTTCAATGAATTCTCCTTTTTTCCCATTTCCATGGCCTTCTATGCAGGCTGCAATTGCTTATAAAAAAAATTCCATCTCCCTCACAAATCATTCAGTCTCTTTAAAATTATACAACCTTGTCAATGAAAGCATGAGTTTTTGAGGAAAAAATATGTGAACACTCTAAATATTTGTTTTAGTTCATCAAAAATTAATAAAATTTTCTTAGCCTCATTTTTTTTTTTTTTCCATGTAAAACATGATTTACTGAAAACTGAATTTTCAATGTTAGGGAATGGTATGTAAGGCTGATGCATATTTTCTTTTTAAAATAAGCCTATAGATGTGTTCTGCAACACCCAAGAATAAAATTTATGGCATTTTTATTCCTTCTCCTTTTCTGCCTTTTGAGAAAACAGCTGCTGGATGACTTTTTTTTTTTTTCAACTTTACCCAAAATCTAAGATTCTTATCGTTTTTTTAGTTAGTTTCCTTAAAATGGCAGAAAAAAACTAGTTTTTAACATAATTCTAGTTTAATACTGTGTAATTTTTTAATAAAAAGAATTAAATGAATGAGTATTGGTACCACGTATAGTAAGTTTTTTATTTACACAATTAGAATTAGATATAATTTTTTTACTTTCTAGCCCATAGAACTCAGTTACTTTTGCTTGCTTAATCTCCAAATATGCCATTCCTCCATTGACCTCCTGCAGTCCTTCGAGTGATAGGTTCTTCCAGATGGTGTATTGTTAGGTATCTAACATGAAAAAATGGTATAATCTTCATAGTAATGGCCAGCAGAATGATGTTGAAGGTCCATTGGAAGGCCGGAACTTTTCATCTTTATCCACTGTAGACATCATTCCAAAATACAACAAATACCTTATGCAATGTAACATCTGGGGTTCAAATCTCCTGCTGTTACAAATGATAGCTGACAGTTTTTCAGGTTGAATGTAATAGAGAGAGATCATTAGTACTAATTTTTCTAGCAGCATTAGTCATTGCAGAATCTATAGGCTTGAAGTTATGGAAACTTCTAGTGCCAGGAAGTGTCTGTACATCTTTGAAGCAGTTTTTGAGAACAGAACAAATTTAATTTATTTACAAATTCCACTTTGTGAATGAAGTGGAAACTGACTTTTGTGATGTTTGCTTCATAAAGATAAAAAAACGCAACTGCTGTTGTGATCTACTTATCAAGTGGTCTCTGGAGACTTTCCTTTCGAGCTAAGTGTTTAACTGTCCTGCCAATTCCATCATATTCTGATTTTCCATGGCTTGTTACAAAAAAGTGACCAATGTGCCTTCATCTGGAAAGAATTATTGCTATATGTAATGGCACATTTTGAATAAGATTTTTTAGAAACGAAGACTGTCACATGACTATGAAAGAGTGTGAAATCAGTTTTTCTTCCTCATGCAGATGGAGGTTGAGGAAGCTGTACTTGTTTTTGTATTGCGCAGCACTCCCATCACTGAAGTAATATGTTTCCCAGATGGGAGGAATTTTTTCTTTGAGAAAATTCACAATTGTTTCCTAGATTTTATAAGCCATGTTCATACCTTTGCTTGAGGTCATCAGATGATATACAGTGTGATGAAACTGTTTTGTCACCTTCAAAGTTCCTACAATGCACTGTCGAGATGAACTGCACAGACTCAGAAGTCAATTGATAACCCTGGGTAATTTTCACTACAGTCCATCAAAATTATTGCTATATATAAAGGCATGTTCTGTTTAAGATTTTTTTGAAACTGAGACTATGAAAGAGTGTGAAATCAGTTTTTCTATCTTGTTGTCTTAATCATCAAGTATTGATAAACTTCTGTGTCCTGTCAGTTGTCACCCACTGAAAAAATTCAATATCACTTTCCTTATAATCTTCAAATCACAGCTTCAGTTCACAGCATTTGGTCTGGGGTGGTGGAAGGGGGGGGGGGGGGCATTCACTGCAGTGTCTGAGCATGCATTCCCTCTTTGCTGTCTTTAATTTGTGCAGCATGAAGGAGTAGTGTGACATTTTGATGTATTGTGCATATACATGCTGAGTGGGTGCCACCAGGCCCATGCAGGGGAGGAGGGGTCAGTTGACATGGGCCTATGATTTTGATGGGGTGTACTCTCAAAAGAAGGCAAGAAAGGAACTCTTTGATAAAGAATATTGTTTGAATTAAAGATTGAAATGGGACCACTGCATCCGAAATTGGAAGAAATATAGAATTTTGGGCCTGTTTTATTGGTTGGAGAGTTAATTGGTAACCCCCCCCCTCCCCATCCAAGAAAGGACACACTTTTTGTTTTTTTGGTAGAATGACTATGATGACCATCATAACCCCTCCCATTCCAAAATCCTGGGTATGCCTATGAATGACCTATATTTCCCATCTGGCCTGGGCCTATTAACAGCTTTGCACGAGCCTAGGTGCCACTGGCACTGGCTAAAAGGGCACCACTTTGATCTTATGACCAAAGTATAGATTTTAGTGAGCCTTAACATCAGGATACTCACACATAAAGGTTACCCAAAATCAGTTGCTCTCTTGTGTACTTTTTTTTTTTTTTTTTTCTTATGCTAACTAGATCTTTCATTCCAGGCAAAATTCAACTCGTTTCATTCTCAAAAAAAGTTTCTCACTAAATCAACAATTTCAGGCTTTTCCCCACATTTAGGATCTGTTCATCTAAAAATCCCTTTTACTTAGCAAGTACCTGATGAACAGCATAGTCAGACACACCAAATATTTCTTGTATTTTCTTCCATATCTCTGTCAGTGAAGCAGGAATGATTAGTAGTTGAATTTTCTTTTCCCTTGAAAAGAATTTCAGTTTATCGTTCATGATCTCTACAAGCTTTCTCTTGACTCCCAGATTCTGTTAATTGTAAGTTGCTTTTCTGGCTTTAGAAATGATAGAAATGCTTGGATAGATGGAAATTCACGGTTAAGAGAATATGGCAGATGAGGATATCTTCCATCTTTGCGCATGTAGAGTGCAGTTTTGTTATAATACTAAAACTGCATGTGGCTGTAAGCAGAAAAAGAACCCCTTTTCTGTTTATCAAATTATGGCTAGTTTCATCCAGCATCTGCTGGACTAATTTCTATGTTGATTGATTTACCATCATCAATAAATATTCATATGGACCAATGCCTGTATTGTTCTCCATAAAGTGAGTAAATTTCTTTGAATGAAGATTTATTTTATAGTTTGGTGTGTCAAACCTAACCAGCCATTGTGCCATAAGTCTTCATTATCATGCAAGATCCATTTTTCATATGTTAAAACCTGATTCAAGAACAGTTCATACCATAAAAGCAGCACACTTTGCAATATCTCTGAAATGTTATTTTGTTATTGCCACTCTGTTTATGAGCAACTGATTTCTTGACTTTTCCTAGTTCATTTAAATGTAATACGGTATTTAAATAATCAATTCTGCAGCACACTATCTTGTAGAGTTGTGAAGGTAATCTTCAACCAAAATCATCACTATCAAACAACACACCTTTTACAAATGCTAAGAAAGAATGCTTGTTTACTTAAGAACTTTTTAAGTGAACACTTTTATTTTTTCAGGAAGGAACTATTTTTGATATTCATTTCCTTTCTATGTGAATATGTTTGGATTTTTTACAGTTTCTTCAAAGTTTTCATATTTTCTAATTCTGAAAAATACAAGGATTGAACTCCAACTGGTGCCATTCAGAGGAATCATAAGAGAATGTTCATTTGTGTGATCCTATTGGGGACAAAAAAATTATATTGTTGCCTTTTTTTTCTTCATAAAAATGTGAGTCATAGTTGTTGATGTTTTATTTTTCATGAGGAAGTGGAGGGCAAAGTAGTTCACATTTTGACTTAAAAAATAGAACTGGAACTTCTTCCTTTTTTTTTTTAATTAAACTTTTTCAGTATTTTTACACCAAGATAACACTAAATATTAATCATTAATACATGAAACCAAAAAAAAAAAAAAAAATCATACTTTTTGTGGATTATGAAAATATTGTGTGTGTGTTGAATTCAATTTTTCTCTCTATTTGAATTTTTAAGATTGAAGCTATTGTTCATGCATGGACAAATGGAGCTAAAGAAGTTGTTGGTAAACTACGTGTGAGATCAATTGCTCCAAAGCAGGTTTGTATAATTGTTATATTGCCCTTAACAATAAAAATATTCACTGATGTCTTGAACATTTTCATTTCTTGTTAGTCCTTTTTTTTTTATTTTAAAATATACAGTAGGTGTGAATATTTTTATCACTTTTTTTTTTTTTTACTTGTAAAAAAAAATGTAAAATTAAAAGTGCTAATAGTTGTTTTTTTATCATTAATGCTAAACTTCAGAGGCTAGTGATTACCATTATCCTTTGTTTCTACATATTGCTTTTATTTTAAAAGATTACAAATAATTTGTAATAGCTAAATTGAATTTTTTATTATTATTATTATTATTATTATTATTATTTTATTTTATTTTTCTTTTATTAATAAAGTTTCCTATTTGCAGTGAGAAGTAATAGTTATCTTACAGTCAAATTACAAACATCTGTGGCTATGCTTTTGTGAAAAGCAAAAATATTTTGTCTGAAAATCAGAGATTATTCTTAAATACAACATAAGGGTTGACTTTTACAGTGAATTTATCTCTTCATTCAAATTTTTACTTTGAGAAATTAGTTCTACTTATATTCTGCTCAGGGGCGTATATAAGGTGGGGGGGGCGAGGGGGCCTGGGCCCCCTCCGAAATAATAAAGATATGTCCTCCCAACGTTTTTTTTTTTATTATTTGGTTGAACAGAAAGGTTTTCATTGTTTTTTTTTTTTTTTTTTTGAATGGATTGTTTTTCATGGGGTTTTTTTTTACTTATTTTTATCTTTGCCCCCCCCCCCCCCCGAAAATATATTCTATATACGCCACTGATTCTGCTTATATGTAGTAACTTGAATTTTCTTGTTTGAGCAACTGGGAATTGAATTAGTTAACTGATTTTTTATTTAGAGGTTCATATTTTGAGAAGGATGCACGTTTTAAAATGTGTGCAGCTCTGTAATTCACAATGCCTTCAATATACTAGTTTCTGCTTAAAATGGTTTTCTATTTATGTAACTGGTGTTGTTTTGCCCTAAATGTGATAAGTAAGGTAATGCAGTTATCTGTAATGATTACTCATCAAGTTCCAAATCTTAAATCATTTTACTTGTTAGAGATATACTGATTTGAAAGACTCAGTTTTAAGATTTCAATGTAAACTCATACTTCCACTTTTTAAAGAAATGCAATACAGCAAACCATAAAATATAATTATTTTATAACCAGGAATACAAAATGTAGATATGATTCATCAATTGAGCAGTGTTGTAATTGTTGTAGAAAAAAAGTTCGTTAAATGGAAAATTTGTTAAATAGAGATTCACATTTTAAAATTACTTTAAACTACATAAAACAGATTAAAAATACGTAAACAATAAATATTATTAAAAAAAGTAATAATTTTAATGGCATAGAGCATACATTACCACAAGCGTACTTAAATTTTACTAATAAAATCGGTTAATTTTGTTTGAGTTTTTTTTTGAAAAAGTGTTTTCGTTCATAGAACGTCTCGCATCTTTCCAATATACAAAAAACCCCTTCGGTATTTTCTTCAAATTGTAATCCGTGCCGGATTTTAGTATTTCATCATACAAAGGTTTTTTTGATTTCTGCATCATGATCATTTTCATTTTCATCATCATCTTCATCGCAATTCGTAGCTGTATTGTTTTTATTTTTCACCATTTCCAAAATACCCAATTCAGTTAGTGTTTCCGGGTCTCAACTTCAAAATCAAGTGAAAGATAATCATCAATCAGCACATCATCGTTAATTTCTTCTTTTCCCCTCAGCTGTATCCATATTTCTTTCATTTCCTCTAAGGGAATATTAATAATAAAAACATTTCAACGAGAGAAGAAAATTGATACCCACGAAAAAGTTCGTTAAATAGAAAATGCCCTTCGCTATTGGGAGGTTATTTTACGAAGAAATTATCAAATTGTTCTTGGTTCCAAAGAAAAGTTCGCAAAATAGAGAAATTCGCAAAATAGAGGTTCGTTAAATAGAGGTCCGACTGTATTTTTTATAATTAGCAGATTTTTCTTGCCCATCATTCTTTCCATAAGTTTGTATTCTGTTAAAAGTGAAAGCTTGTAGAATTCAACTTGAAATGGAATGAAATATTGCAAGAAAAACTAAAAATGTTTTTCATTATATTGTTATTAATACATTTGTGAATTATTATACATTTTATCCATCAGAGAATATGTAATGGATAATTAAAACAACTTTTTTGCAAACTTTTATTAATAATAAGAATAAACAGTCTTTATTATTAGCATTGATATCAGCTAGTATAGTATAGGATAATGTTATTCTATATTAAAAATTGCTGTAAATTTCCAGTTATGCCATAATAG
This sequence comes from Thereuonema tuberculata, assembly GCA_023159025.1. Classification (NCBI taxonomy): domain Eukaryota; kingdom Metazoa; phylum Arthropoda; class Chilopoda; order Scutigeromorpha; family Scutigeridae; genus Thereuonema; species Thereuonema tuberculata. The sequence continues at coordinate 202,593,993 of JAFIDM010009631.1, forward strand.
GTTAATTTTTATTACATTTGAATGAAAAGTAAATGAAGTTTGTTTTTGTTTTGTTTTGTTTTGTTTTTCTATTTTTTTTATTTTTTTATTTTTATTACTCATATTCTTTTCAGAAGAATTCATTTTGTTAAAAAATGTATTATTATTCTCAAATATATTATTACTCTCTTCATTGCTTTAGTTAGAAAACTTGGATTGGAACTTACATCTTCAAATGGCCCAGTGTTCCCAGTCTAAAGAGAAAATACCAATTGCTATTTTTGATTTAGATGTTAAAAATGAAGTAAACCAGAACACACAACATATTCAACTAGAGTTCAATCACAAAGAATTGTATGAATTCTATAATCAGGTAAATGATTATTTTTGGAACTTTTTAACTTTTAAGAAAGATTCATTATGAAATAGTTTTAGTGTAAGAGCAGTTGGAAATTTATTTCTATTCTGAAATGAATCTCCACCTGCAACTGCACTTAACCAAATTATATGTTAGTAATTGTCAGTCTTCTCTCATCACCACAGCCTCAACTACATCATTATTGTTCAGTACTAAAGCATCTCCAGTGTAAAAGATGAACAATATACATCTCAAATAATATCAAAAAATGAAACATACTGTTTCCAGTTTATTTTTTCCATTACTTTCGTTAAATCTATTTTGTCAGTGGTCATAATCATCATCATCTACAATCATTTTATATCACTGCAAAAGGAAGATCTCTCCAATTCTTTTATATATTCTTCTAACTTCTTATTACAAAGAACCTTTTTATGGTCCATGCTAATTTGCTATCCAAGATATTTATGTGCAACTTTTATTTTTTGCTTATAAGAGGCTCAGTTCAATATTTATCTTGTTTGTTATTATTTATGTTTGTTTCAGTTTTGTCCTGTTCTTGAATTATGGGTTGCAGTTCCATAATCACATCTTTAGAATTATTTTATCTGAAAGAGCAAAGTTGGAGTAAAATATTCTCTATTAATCTTCATGTTTTTCTAGTCTCAATCTGATTTAGAAACTCATAAATATTGCTGTAAATGTATTAGGGGAAATGGTGTCTCCCTGGATTATCCTCTTTCCTATCTTGATTTTTAGTGAAACTTTTTTTGCAAGCACATTGATGGCATTATATTCTGATAAATGTTTTTGATAACTGCTTTGATATTGTAGTTTTACAAAATGCACTTAATAACTGCTGATATAATAACTAGAACGAAAGCAATTCAGAAGACATCATTCTTTATTGGTGGTCTCATATCTTTCAATACATGAATAGGATCATTCAAGCTGCGTCTATTATGAATTCTTGTTTGCTTTCTTGCTTTAGCAGAATCTACAGTTTTCACGGCATTAACTAACTTAAATAATTTACGTAAAACTAGCCATAAGGCTTGCAGATTTATAATCTTTGTCATCTTTGTCTTATGTATATTTGACTAATAATATTAAAAACAGTAAGTTTTTGTAAGTTTGCATGACATTTATAGATTAAAAAGTCTATCTGATCTTTGCATTTAATTTTTTTTTACCTAATTCAGCCAGATGAATTAGTGATATTACCATGATTTATTTATGATGACAGCATCTTACAGTGATACCAGTGCTCTTTACTTATGCATACAATCAAATCCCAAACTGCAGTTTAGAATCTGAAATTTGCTATATAATGTTAACTTTGTCTGAAACAGGCTTATCAAAAAAATAAAATTAAATGAATGGCAACATCTAAAACTTAACTTTTCAATTAACTTTTTTTAATTTAAAAAAGTGATATCAAATTTATGAAAACAGTAATGTAAACATACACTATATAGATTTGCTAACATAACAGTGTGACCCACTGCATGTCTTATATTAATATTAAGAAGATTAGTTTCAGAGTCACAAAGAATTTTTAAAAAAGATAGTTTCATTTTCATTTTCATTTAATGAAATAGTTAATGTTTAAAGTTGTGTGATACTCTAAATTTATTCAGGAACTTTGTTCTAATAGTAGAAAAAGATTTCCAGAATTCTTTCCAATTTCTTTTAGCTGTATCAGCTGTAAATTGCATCATCTCCTGGTGTTTTCATTTCTTTTTTGCGTTTTGATGTCACTTCCTTTTAATGGTATTTGTATGCTCGTATTATCTTTCAATTATTTCCATATATTTAATTTTAGAATTTTTCAATGCACTAGTGATTTCTTTACAGTTTCAAATAGTAAAATGAGTTCTATTTTTCAAAACTATCATCACCTTCTTGCATAGCTGTAACCTTCTGCAACTTTTAAGATTTTATTTTTCTCTATTGCTTTTTTTTTTATTATTAATTTACAATTGTATTTCTTAATTTTTTTCTGTTTTGTTGTTAAAGTTTAGCAACTACTTCTTCACATACTTTTTTTTTTTTTCAGCCTTATCTTCTTTTAAGCAGTATTTACTTAGTACCATTAGGTATTTTCTATACAAATTTTTGCTTTAAATCTCATACCTTTTCAGAAGTTTTCAGTAATGTAACAAAATGATTTCTTAATTGTATCTTGAATTCCTGTGAACATTCTCCTTGATCTGCTTAAATAACAAATTAGTTGAACATCAACTTTATTTATGACATTATCCAGTATTAAATCTATTAAGCGCTGTGCAATCTTCAATAGGTTATTTTTTGTTAGGGGCTGTTCAAGTATTACATAAGCATTAAAGGGAGGGGGGGTTAAAGTTTTGCTTATTTTTACTGACCAGGGGGATGGAGTTGATCAAAACAATGTCTTACGTACGACAGAGATACTTGCACGCATTAAAATTTTGATTTGGACTGTTTTAATGTATTGTTCAGTGGTATTTACTGTTAATGATTTGGGAACTGTTATACAGGGTGATTCACGAAGATATGCAGAAACTTCGGGAGCTCATTCTACATGTAAAAGTAAAATAAAAAAAGTTATATAAACATAGGTCCGGAAATGCTTTGGTATCGAGTTACGGCTAGCGAAAGATTTCGCCCATAATTTAGTACAACAATACGCACATGGACTACACCTCAGTTGGTAGCTCTCACAATAAATCAAAACAATGCAATTCACTATAATTTACTATGTAATACTGTCCTTGGAATATATTTTTTTTTGTCTTAATTCAAAGTTTAATAAATTTAACTTTAATACATGTTTATTAAAACATGAATTGAAGATTGTGGTTTTGGTGCTTAAATTTAAAGATCAATCAAATAAATATTTTTATGCACAAAGCTAATGATTATATTTTAAATTTTATTTTCAGATAGAGACTATACAGGCCCAGTTGGATTCTCTACAATAGAAGAAGTATCTAAATATTACTTCTGTAAATATGAAAAGATGTTTAATTTATATTAAAGAGCTGTGCTTTTTATTATGAAGATGTAATATATCCCAAATATGTAATTAAAAACAACTTTTTTGTATAAGTGAATGCAAAGAAGTAGTTTTCTGTTGTTGTTGTTTTATTTTGTTTTTGTTAATAGAACCGATTTAAATTTGCTATATAAAACTTAGAAATTATTTTTTATTTACATTTGCACAATATTTTTAATTGCTTTTACTATGCCACATCTTGCTCTAGATATCATACATTCCTTACCTAAGATTTATTAAATGTCTAGTTATTATTCCTTATAATTCAAATTTTAAAATCATACTACAAATTCAAATTTTACCTCTTGCAAAATATACTCAAATTAAACTGAATATCAAACAATTGCTTAGGGTTACTATATGCAAATTTACAACATCAAATTTTTAACTGATATCTTGGTAATTTAAAAAATTTTTAAAAATATATTTGGATTTGAATTTCTAAGATTTTTTTTTTAATTCTAATTTGTTTTATTTGGTATTTATGATCTTTTTTGATAAACAAATCAGAATTTCACTTTTGTCTGCAATTATGATAATATCATGTGCCTGCAGTTAAACTCCATACGATTTTTTTTTTCAATTCTTTGTAGGTTGCTAATTTTTGTAATATTCTTATAATTTTTAAGAACACTGATAAAAAAAATATAGAATACATTGATCATTTTTGAGTCATTACATAAACATGAATTTAAAATTAGATGTTTCTTTTTACTTTTTTTATGAGTGAATCTTAAGATTCAATTACACAAAAAGATAATTATCTATTATTATTGATTATTATTTTACAATTATTATTATTTTAATAGATAATTATCTTATCTATTAAATCTTGATTTTTGATAATCAAGATGCATTTCTTGTTTTGCAATTTATTTATTAGTGTAGTTTTACCACTAATATAATTTAATATTGACAGATAATTTCATTTCAAATGGCTTGTCATTTTCTTTAATAAAAATTAATATAAATATGATTTTCTTATGATAGATAACAGTATCAGCACTGATAATCTGAGATTGTTTTATAAACGTAAATTATAATAAGTGACTTTTATGTGCATTGTAATAAATCATTAATTTAAATGGTGAAAGGGACTTCCATCAAACATACATTAAAATTATGTTAAAAATATTTACAACAAACAATTTAAAAATACAGTAAAACCTCGTTAAGTCGTCACTCAAGGGACCGAACATTTTTGACGACTTAAGCGGAGTGGTCATTTTTGAAAAAAAAAAAAAAAACCACTGAAATACAATATTTTTATGAATTGCTGTAGGATTCGGTGAGAAAAAGAAGATTTTCAGAAATCAATACATGCAAATAAATGAGTGGAAAATAAAATAAAAAAAAACAAAACATTTTTTATACTTACCACATTTTATTTTATTTTACTGGCATTAAAATAATCCAACAGTGTTGATTGATGAAGTTGCTGATTACTGGAAGTAAATAATTGTGGGCAGTACAGTTATCGACAATGATGGCAACATTTCTTTTCTGATGCGAAAACTGAGAATCCTGTTTACGAATATGTAATCAAATCGTTGTAGTCATCCATGCATTTGAATTTGCTTCATATTCAACTGGCAGGGATCTAATGTTTTTAAAGCAGCGTGGCTTTTTGCTTTTGCCTATCACAAGTGGTTTAAGTTTCTCATTTCCACTCATATTAACTCCAAGCAGAAGTGTCAGGTGCTGTTTGCTTGCTTTTCCAGAAGTGCACTTTTCACCCTTAAATGATAGAGTTTTATCAGGCAAAAGACGGTAAAATAAGCCTGTTTCATCCAGATTAAAAATATTTGATGCATCAAATCTAGATAAAATGTCCTTGAGAACATTGTTCCAGTCTTCTATAGCATCACCATCAACAGCTGCTGCTTCTCCGCAAATCGTTTTAAAAGAAAGGCAATGTCTGTCTTTGAAACGTTCCAGCCAACCATTGCTGCCGCCGAAATCTTCCATGTTCTACTCCTTTGCAATTTCCATGGCTTTTTCTTTGAGAATCACAACTGAAATCGGCACATTTTGCGATCTGGCATATTTTAGCCATCGAACTAAAACCTCATCGATCTCGTCAAACTTCGATTTCCTCATTCTCTTTCTTTTGTCTTTGCTGTCAGCTTCTTCAATTACTTGTTTCAATGAAAGAATATCGTTTAATGTAGTCCTGGGAATATGATGTTCTTTGGCAAAAGCTGTTTTCGAAACACTTGATTTTTCAAAAAGTGCAATTAAGTCTTTTTTTTCTTTAAAAGATAACGAGGTAAGTTTTTGTTTCCCTGACATGTCACAAATGTAATCAAACCACGAAATTGCAAGATTAAAAAATAGCCCTTATAGCGGGGCTTACTTGCTATGAAATGAAATCACTCACAAGTCAGTAGCGGGCAAGAAAAACAAAAAACAAACACTCAGTAGCGGCTTGACAAAAGTCGCAGCGAGAAGTAATTTCCCATGTGAATTTCCCACGTGAAAATTCCGCGTAAAGGCTAGGTTTTCTTAGAGTGACAGGGTGGGGCGAGGCTGAAAGATAGAAGGCAAAATTGAGAATAAAGATGCTTTTCGCCAGTTTTGAGGGTGACGAGTTATCCGGAGTAGAATTAAATTTGGTGACGAGTAAAAGAGGGTTATTTTACATTATTGTCTATGAGACTTTGTCGGGACCAAAGAAAAATGACGACTTAAACGGAGTGACGACTTATCCGGGTGACGACTTAACGAGGTTTTACTGTATATACAAAACAGGAAGCTTTCGAGCCCCTTAAGTTGGACTCTTCAACCAAGTGATTACATTCAGAAAAAATACTGTTATATAAAGAAATCTAGTATGTTCAACAACCAATAAAAATACAGTGTTACCTCCTTTAACGGACACTCCGAATAGTGGACACCTCTAATTAACGGACATTATTGCGAGTCCCAGTCCCTTAAAATAGGACATTCCATGTTATCCACTCCGAATAGCGGACACTCCAAATAGCGGACAGTTATTTTAACTGAACAAAAAAAAAAAATGTTTTTTCGATTAATATTTTGACAAACACATCGTGGTTGTATTGACAATCGGTGTCCCATACATTGATACATTGTATCGCTATCCCTGATTCAATGCACGAATCTTGAGGCCCTATTTTTCACTGCAATTGCTTTGTAAATGTCAATTCCTCGTAAAGCTATCCTATAAATGTGTTGATTAAATTTAGTGCAAATGAAAATGGCGTCTAAAAGGAAGAGATTGGCACTGAAAGAAAAAATTGATGATCTTGAAGTTGCTGAAAAAGAAAAGCTGAGTGCGTGTTGTCTTGCTGAATGTTTTAAAGTTGGAAAAACTCAGATAAGTGAACTTCTGAAGGACAAAGATGAAATTAGAAAAATTTGGATGGTGAATTCAAACGAAAATTTAAAAATTTGAAGTTTCGTAAAACTGAAACGAGCAAAATCGACGAAGTGGTCATAAAATGGTTTCGATCAGCTCGTTCAAAGAACATTCCTATAAGCGGTGTTTTGCTTCAAGAAAAAGCCTGGAACACTGACCTTCGACTACGAAGCTCTCACTTCTATGCGAACCATACCCACCACCACCCTTACATATACTGTAATTAATTTTGTCATTATTTTCAATAAGACAAACTGATTAGCACTCATTTAAAAAGGAATATAGTAAATAGTTTGCAATTGTTCATATTCTCTCATAGCGCAATGATATTGTATGTAATTTTTCATTAAATGTCATGCTATAAGCTAAAAAATGAAAAAATGATAGTCCTCCCGAATAGCGGACACCTCCCAATAACGGACGAAACTTCCGGTCCCGTGACTGTCTGTTATTGGGAGGTAACACTGTAGTTATTTTAATTTATCAGTGACATTGTATGTCACTTTGTCATTGGATGAATAAAAACACCTGTCATTGATGACATCATCTTGATGTGATGAAACTGGAAAATAGAATGCACTATTTTTTCTCGTGAAGTTGTCCAACGTGATGATGTCTGTTTTATTGGTCTTGGCTTCTAGGTTGATCATTTTTAGTTCTTTTCTTACACTTCAGTATGGTTTGTCACTTTGTACTTTTCTTCTTGTCTTTGCAGTAATCTGATTAATTATTGGGACTGCATCTTCTTTTTCTGAAATGACTCAGATAAAGGGAAATATTAATATTGGGTAATTTTGTATTGTATGGTTGAAGTACTTTTTTATGGCTTCTTGTATGTTTTTATTGTTTTGTTGTCCCAATATGATGACATTGTTGAAATCTGAATTATTTTATCCTTAAACGTAATAAAATAATAATAATGCACTTCCTTTCTTAGATACATTAGTCATTAAAGATGATACAAGATTTAAAATTAAACTATACAAAAACTGACAGCTTCAGATTATTTAGTTCCATATAACACATCTACACCATTATCTGTTTAAAAAAAAACCTCATTCATATAATGACTTACAAAGTCACTTTTACACATCAAGTTCAGAAATTTATTTCTGACAACAACTACATAACAATTAAAATACTGTTTTGGACAACAAAACAAAACATACCGAGCCATAAAAACGTACTTCATAAAGACGCTCTAACCATACAATACAAAATTAGCCAATATTAATATTTACCTTTATCTGAGTCATTTCAGAAAAAGAAGATGCAGTCCCAATAATTAATTGAATTACTGCAAAGAAAAGAAAGGTACAAAGTGACAAACCATAACTAAAGTGTAAGAAAAGAACTAAAAATGATCATCCTAGAAGGCAAGGCCAATAAAGTAAATGACAACATAACGTTGGACACCTTCAGGAGAAAAAATAGTGCACATTTTTTCATCACATCAAGATGATGTCATCAATGACGGGTGCTCTATTCTATCCAGCGATAAAGTGGCATACAATGTCACTGAATAATTAAAATAACTTTTTTTTTTTTTTTTTTCTTATCGGTTGTTGAAGACACTAGCTTTCTTTATATAACAGTATTTTTTTCTGAATGTAATCACTTGGTTGAAGAGGAAGCCCCATTTAGAGGGCTCGAAAGCTTCCTCTTTTGTAGGTGTTTGTTATAAATGTTTGTAACATAATTTTAATGTGTGTTTGTGGAAGTTCCTTTCTACTATTTAAATCAAACTTGAGTAATAGAATTGTATTTCCTGTACATCAAGGAAGACAAAATGTGAGACACTACAAATAGTTTAAAATTTGATAGTATTCAATAATGTTGGAACTCTAATAATTGTGGAATTAATTGGCCAATAATGAAACACTGAACACTGATAATTTTAAAGCTCAACAATGAATAGACTTCTGAAACATAAATTGAACTGCAAGAAACTTTAAATGACTTTAAAATATCTTGAAACTATTGCTTGGGGGCTTCCAATCCTTTTCTTCTATCAGATCTTGGCAAAATTATTTCTATTTGTATTTTAGCATCATCCCACACTTTCATTTACCTTCATTGAGTGAAAATTTGCTAACAAATTTGAAGTGAGAATGGATTTTTGTAGATTTTGAAGATTTGGTTATATTCTGATTTATCTTAAAGGCTGTGGAGACACCACACTAATACTATGGTCACATAGGCCTAGTGTACAAACCCAAAGCATTTGCATGTCCAAAGACATATCACCCAAATCAGTAGTTCCTTGCCTAGACTAGGTATGCCTGAATCTACATGCCAAAATACTTACTTAATTTTAGTTACTCTTTTATTGTAAAATTATTAATATACAATATTTTTTAGAGTTCACAATTCATTGTTGTATTTTATTTTAAAGTTTGCTTAGATGTAGCAATTACGAAATTGTAAAGTAACAAGTAAATAAGTGACAAAAACTACAGTATATTGAGCTAGAGTAGGAATAACTACACTTTGGAATTTGAAATTATAACAGTGTGAAAAAACAACTTTTAAATGGAAAGCAGACTTCATCTTCTGCACAGAATTTAAACATTTGCAATATCTTCAATAGGGAAAGATATTTTTCATTTTAATTGAAAGTAGATTAAAATGAAAATCTTCCTTGCAACAAAATTTATTAACTGAACATCTGTTAATCGAGGGCAGATAATAGTTTTAGAAAGACAGCACATGTCATACTGGAACTGACAGGATCGAAATAGACTGGAGTACGTAAATGAGCAGTAATTTTATTATTTCTTATAATTCCATCAAGACAGTTCATAAAATTGTTTGTTAGTAATTTGACCTGATTTAATGTAACAAATTCTAATTTATTTGCAAACAGTTTTAATATTTGATAGTCTTTTCCATTCACTATTTTAGTTATGAAGTTATTGGGGGGGGGGGTTCATTTATTTAATTCTTATGAATATTGCAGACCTTAAGAATATTTCAGGCAAATGATGTACCACAATCTTCTTAATAGGGTTTGAAAAAGTATTAGAAAATAGATTAATATAAGTGAGAGAAACACATTTACTGAAAGCAGTTTTATTTGAATATTGAGTAAATATCAAAATTGCTTTTAAAAAAATTAGTGTATAAAAAGTGGGCTCACAAAAATTATTAAACTATATCTGTAATCTTGTAATTCCACAGAACATTATTTTTTAATTATATTTATTAAGTATAAAATTCGTTGGCCTTAAAGTTAGAAAAAAAAGATATAGGCAAGAGAATAGAAGTTCAGTTCAGAACAGAGATGGGTGATTGTTTTTCCTCCAAATGGTATTCTTCCAGTTCTCTGTTAAATGAAAATTCGTGCTCTTTTCCAATTGAAGGGAGAAGATTGCTTTCTGACCTGCACTATGTCTTGTATGGAGGTTTAATTCTTTACAATCTGACATATTCAAGTTTCCGTAGCTGCACGAAAATCCCTTCTTCCACCACTCATTATGCTCAATGTGGTCAGCAGCATTTCAGATTGTGGCCCTGCTACGCAACTTCTACTGAAGGAATGGTGTAAAATGCACAGGGTATTTTGTCCACTCCTCTCTACATACTTTCCATAGTTCATCAATTGTTGTAGCACAACTGTTCCCTAGTTCATGTTTTAATAGTCCAAAGCCACAATCATGAGGGGACTTTACTAGAATATCACAGAACATATTTTTGTTCTGGCTTCCATTTTTTGATGGAATCTCAGGGATGATTTGGCCATCTGGTTAGAGGTCTTATCCTGATGAATGGCGACTTTTGTGACATCAGGACCATACACAGCAGGTAACTTCTGAGTGTAGATCAGTGTCAGAACATGTTGTTGATAATACTGGGCATTCACTTTTGCATTATTGGCAATTCCAATTTGTCCCAGTGACAGTATCACTCAACCACCACGAAACCTTTGGGAAAACTTTCCTTGCATTGGTGCAGAAAATTAGATCTGTCGTTTTCATCAATGGGACGATATGAAATTGCCCTGACCTTTCCACAGTGGGTAAGATGGGCCCAAGCCTCATCCAGAGTGTCAAATATCTGTACTTATTGCCCGCCAGGTGTCATTCATAGAGCTTCCTGTAGTTGGTCCGTCTTTCAGGGTGATGTCAGTCATTCACTGCATGCACCCAGGCCTTGAGAAGCTTTTTCAGTCTGAGATGTTTTTCAGGGTTTACAGACAGTGGACTGGATGATGTTGGCCTTTCTGGCAAACATTGGGTGAAAGGATTCTCGGTTTGTACCAAACATCGCAGCTTGTCCAGAACAGCAGGATCCATCTTCAGAAATTTTTGTTTCCTGATCATCTTGGTCAGGGAATTTTGTTCTGGAAGTTCATTGATGTATTCCTATGAATGACTGCTGACATTGTATCTTTGCTTATTGACATTCCATGCTCTTTACATTGTTTCACTTTTATATGTGAAGTTTTTGTATTCTATCACTGAATATAAAAACTTCACATGGAAAAGTGCGACAAGATAACCTTCCCAAAAACAGTGTCATTTTGGAGCCATATCAGAAAGACTGTATTATTATTATTTGCATAAAATGATACATTTGATATAGAGGCATGTGGCTAAGACATTACAGCATGTCTCATTTTAAATAGGGGTGCATGCCATCACGTCAAATTTGTCAGGTTGTAAAGGAAAGAAACCTTCATAGCTGTAAATAAGAGAGCCTATAGATTCCAAGTTCTTCTTGACATTTATGATTTGTTTCAACGTAGGGCCCATTTCATGCAGTTTCTAGTTGTCTACCTTAACCATTTCAATGCTTACCTCTTTTTCTAAACCTACCTCAAAATTGCTATTATCAGGCAGTTTCAAACAGAGAAGCTAAGTAGAGTGGCACATGGATGCTCTTTGCAATTTAAGCAGATATTTTGTAGAACATGATCATGCATTTCAACACTCAAACAGTTGAGGTGGTGCAAAAATTTTTTTTTTTTTCCATTTGTTATTTTTGCTTTATATATTTAAGTTTTTTTAATAAACTCTCAGTTACCATGGTTTGAATTTGGAATGCATGACTTTACATCTCAGTGGAAGAATGGAAAACAGTGCTTCTACTACAAAGTTGCCTCCAAAAATTGAGGAGGAAATTTTGAAAGCTTTCCTCTGCAGGGTGGGCCATAAGTTATAATAGGATATTTTATATGGTGCTCTACAAAATAATGGAATGCAAAAATCAATTTAAAGCATTTCATGAAACTTGAGAAGATACATTAAGTAATGGCAATACAACAATAATAATGTCCATATTGGTGTCATTGCAGTCCTCAGTCACCTAATTTCTCGGTGTGTTGACTGTTTTCGGCTCTCAGTTGGATTCACCATCATGTGTGTCTGCTCATCCACTGGAGCATTTCGGGAGTGATTGTCATGAAGACGCAGTGAATTTCTCCTTAAATCTACAACAGAATTCATCTGAATCCCACCAAAATTTTCCTTGTAACCTGCTGTCTCACATTGTCAGGTCAGAACTTTGTGAGATACACCTCACATTCATCTGTTACATCAGTGAGTTCACAAATGCACACTTCACGAAAATTGACTTGAATGAACAGTATCAGAAATGGGACAAACTATTATGACAACTGAATATCTTTTTTTTTTTCATTTGCAACAAATATCTTATTGCAGCATAAATACTATCTGATTGTGACTTTTGGTCCACCCTGTACAAAGATAAATACATCTAATATATTGTAAAACTCTCAATCAGTAATTGCTGCAGAAATACCTATAAATGAAATAGCATGCATGGAGTGTAAAAAAAAAAAAAGAGAGAAAAGTTCATGCAAGCTCATTTTTTACACTGACAGAATATAAAGCAAGCGTAATTAAGTTTCAGAATTTAATATAAAAAAAAAGCAGTTTTAAATTACAATTGTTCTTCACTCATCATCATCATGATGTGCGAACTTCGTATTCGAAGGTACGTAGTCTACAGAATCCTAGTGACCCCCGAAGGGTGAACCCCTAGGAGAAGCCGTAGATATACAAGGGAACTGATACTGGAGTGGTTTCCCGTTGCCTTCTCCAGGATGCCATTACGGAATGACGTCAGACCGAAGAGAAAGTGAAGAAGAGGCTGACAAGCACAGATAAGGAAATTGAAACATACATGCTCTCGACCGGGATTTGAACCCGGGTACCGGCACACTGGCCTCACGGCAGACCGACGCCTGAGACCGCACGACCACGCCGGCACAGCTTGTTCTTCACTAGACTTCTGAAAAAGGAAAAATATACGATATAAACTTATAATGCCTTCCCAAGACAAAAATTAATTATTAGAAAAATGCAATTAATAAAGTATTTGTGCCATCAATTTAGATTTCAATTCTAATTAAAAAAAGTCATTAATAACTTTTATATTTTTATTAAAATAAATGAATAATTAAGAGCATTTCTAGCCAGCTAATTGACAAGGTTTAAGTGAATTTCTTTTGACCTAATTGTGTACTTTCAATTAAAACTAATAGAACACATTTTTATCGTATCTGCCATATTTTTATTCTCTCTTGTGCTACATATATGTATATTGAACTTACCATTGTTTTAAAATATTTTAAAGACTTGGTTAGGTGACAAATGATGCACCTAATGAAAGTTTTTTTTTTTTTTCTGTTAGATCATTAGCAGTGAATAGTGATTTATAATTGACTTGAAGAAGGAAAAATTACACTTACCACATTAAACAACAACAAAATTTATTCTTAATGATATATTTTAATGGCTTTTCGATATAAAGCCAGCAAATTTACCATTTTCAGATGGATTAGTTTTGAGTTGCTGCCAAATTTGCAATTTTTTTGCATCTTCAGTAAAGAGAAAAAAGTCACTTTATTAACCATAAAAGTGCTATACAACAATAGATGAAAAAGTCAAGTGAAAACATTAAACCTATTTAAAATTTTAAATTATAAGAAAAATACTTTTTGAACTTGCCAACAATTTTGTCATCACTAAATATAAACTAAACTCATGTTACAAATATCAAAAAGTTTTCAATTTCTTTTTTGTTTAATTTTTGAAGCTAATTGGTAATGAAAGAAACAGCAAGTATAGAACCCTGCATTATTTTTCATGCTATAAGTCCAAGTTTCCTGCATTTCCTGATATCCGAATTTCCTGTATAATCATGCTTTTTCTGTTGTTTCCTGAATTAATAGAAATCATTAAAGTCACCACTGGCAAGCACAATATTAGAATTCTTGTAGAAGAGAACTAAATGACTTTTCAGTAAGTGACTTTTTCCAGTAAGTCACTTTGTAAAAAAAAAAAAAAGATTGCTGTCTTCCTATTTACCTGAAATGGTTGACTACGATTGATGTAATATTGAAATTCAAGGAGCACTATAAGCATAATCATGGACAGTTATACTAACATCCACACAGAGCAGCACTGTACAGTGTTAAGTCAGATGATATTGCAAATTTAGTATTATTGAGTATCATAAATGACAGTTTCAGAATAGTGATTGCACTCTTTAACAGTTTGGCAGAAACTGAATGCCAAACTGGTACGAGCGGAAGATCTTAGAGTAATGTAGAATGTTGTCTGGATTGGTATAAAGCTCACAATCTTTGCACAAAAATTCTGTGGAAATGCATTCTATTCGTGTTATATAACATATGCTTTTTGTATTTTGTAATCACTCGTGAAAGGTTTGTCAAGTTACCGAACCGGTTGTGTAGTTAAATATGTTATAAAACTTTTTAATCTGCATTCTATAGACTTTGAATGATGGTACACCATTTGACAGTCAAATGGAAGGTCTAGTTGTAGCTTATACCAGAAGAATACTATATTAACATATTACTTTATTAAATACACCTATCTAATAACATGCTGCACCTTCCTTGGCCGTCAAAACAGCCTGAATTTATCTTAGCATAGATTCTACAAGATATTGAAAGCATTGTGCAGGAATGTTATGCTATGCAGACATGATTGTGTTGCAATGTTAATGCTAATAGGATGGAAGTAGTTTTCAGATGAATAGCCCTTTCTACCTCATCCCAAACAGTGGCAGATCAAGCTTGCATGGGGTCCTTGAATCAAACTGATTTCTGTTGACTAGTAAAAAGGGATCATATTATGGTCAGATATATGTAATTGGTACACCACACAGTATTAATAAAATTGAAGAACTAAAAAAAAAAATGGGTTTTTAAGCAACATATTTGGCATACATATCGAAAGCATTGACTGTATATGAGTGACTAAATGTGATGCTTAATAAGTGCAATCGAGCAAATTCATAAATTTGAATGTAACTTAAATTGAATGATGCGTACTCGTGCGAATTCCTCATTAACTTTTTAATTATCATATATTTTTTAATTACATAATTTGGGGGCCCCTGGCTTCAGCCTAGTAAGCCCCAGTCCCTTAATCTGCAAGTGATCTCAAAGATGTTCAATGGGATTGAAGTCCAGAGTCTGTGCAGGCTATATATATTATCACGTTCCTGGATCCATTCCATGGTGATTTGAGCCTTGCAAGATGGTGCATTATTTTAACGGAAGTGTCTATCTGAGTTAGGAGAAACTATATATAAGAACTTGATCAGTGACAGTGTTCAGATATGACTAGCATTAGACACAAATCTAAGGATATGTCAGGAAAATATGAGTCAGTAAAATTCCCTCACACTATTACACCCTGACCACTATCTTGTACTGTTGATCAGATACAGTGGACTCCTATTGTTTTCGCCATATTCTGAGCATTATTAGCAAGATGCAAAATCATGAATGTATAGAGGGGGAAAACTCTTTGAATGTATAAAGTAGGCCAAATTTTTTTTTTTTTTTTGGTTGAATGGTTTGTTAAGATATCTTGGACTATCTCTGAAATTTTGAAGATTACTTTTTTTTATCATTGTGCTCCCTAACTCAATCCTCTCCAAAATAAAATCACCGCTGTCTGAATTTGTCAGACCAGTAACTTTTTCCCAGTCATTAGCAGGCCAGTGTAATGTTCTTAAGCAGGCAGGAGGCACAATTTCTGTTCTACATTGGGACCCGTTATGGTCATCAGCTGTTCTAGCCCATTCAAGACAAGATATAGAACATTGTTCCACATACTAAGGTTGATTTCTGGTACAGTTTGGCTGGATGAGGTTGGTCTGTTAGCTTGCACAATTCTCGTCATCTACCTCTCAGTCCTCTGATCCACAAGTGTTTTTGTTTTATTATTTTCCACGCCATCACAAAACATGGGAACTTTGTTTTTTGCACCACTCTCAATAAACTCTAAAAATTGTTCTTCATGAAAAACCTATAATGACAACCATTTGAGAGATGCTGGATCCAGCATGCCTAGCATCAACCATCATGCCAAACCTTACTCAGAACAGTTACTTTCTCATTATGGCAAATTTTTCTATCCTAATTGATGCTGGAAGAGATGCTCTTCCTTAATTGTTCTGAAAACCATGGTCACCTGATATGTTGTGTGTTGGATCAAACCATTACATGAGGGAGTATGATGTACCTAATAAATCGCATCTCAGTGTAGCTACTTGAGTGTATTTTATAGTGCTGTTTCTCTTGATATTTATCAAACATACTAAGGTAAAGGCTCCAATTATGGACACTTTAAGGAGAAATTTGTACTATTTTTGAAATTGTACTGATACTGTGAAAGTTATAGCACTTGATATGCTAAAAGTTAAGGCCCTGTGTTTAATCGATATTTCCCCTATCTTAAAACTAAAACACTGAAGTAAATTACAGATATAACTGAATAAAAACTTCGTTACTTTCATCTAGTAATGGACCACAAATCTAGCGATGGACACCCAGTAATGAACATGAATCTAGTCATGGACACTTAGTAATCGACACCTAGTATGATAACCTCTAGCTATAGATGGAAAAAAAATCCTAGAAATATTTGATACCTCGGTTAAAGCGGAAACTCGGATAATCGGGGCTGGGATAATGGGGGTTTTACTGTATCTACATCATTTTTTAGTAAATGTCCTTTACTGGTAGGATTTATCAAAACAATTTTTTTCAACTAGCTTGTGATACAGAAAAAGAAACACTAAACAAGTTCAAAATTCAATGAAGTTTTAATAGAAATAAGTTTCGACTTTTGTCCATAACTGCATCCATTGAAGTTAAGAACACCAGTCATAAACATAGAATAAAATATTTTTTTTTTTTTTTACAAATGTGCGGACTTGTAGACTAATCGTCTTTCTTTAGACCAACAACAAGGGGCGAGATATGATGCCTTTAACCGACGAAGCGTTGCCCAGGGTACGCCGTAGGAGGCAGCATCAAGTGGCACCTGCAGGAACGACAGAAGGAGAAACAGAAGAAGAAAGAAACATCCATGCCACGACCGAGATTCGAACCCGGGTACCGGCAGACCGCCATCTAGGCTGCACAGCCACGCCGGCACGGCGAATAAAATAATGTCAAACATAACCTTTCTAGAGCAACAATATACTCTATCGGCATCTTAATTTCATGATAAAACCAACCAATAAAGCATGTTCTGGTTAAAATTAAGTAACTAAAACTGACAAGTCAAATTTTCTACTTACCTCACTACCAATTTCACTAAGAAAACCGCATAAAATATTTTTTCACCCGCATGAACACTTGTTACTTTTCGTCATTTCTTTTCAAAATGGCGATTTCAACAAAACGTCAAATTTTGATCATTCGATGTCTTTTATCTATGACAGAGTGTTGCCAGTGTATAAAAACTAAGTCCAATTCTTACCTTAACCGATTTGGTTTTTTTTCGTCCATTACTGGCTCCTTGTCCATTATTGGTGTCTTTACCTTACTTGCAATTTTTGAACAGTTAATGTTGCAAGATTCTCTACAATTCTCTCCTCTCAACATTTTAGAACAGTCTTTTCTGTACCAGTATTTTAATGTACCCATTCACAAATTGAGTCTTTCTGAATTGATTTGATGAAATGGGGTACTCATCTGTTTGATGAATTAGAATGTCCTTTCCATTTTAGACCAGATCATCCACTAGCTGAGTGCATTGTTGATCTTGAGAAGCAGTGGTGGTAAACATCAGCAGCAGTTTCATCATCTGGTAGAAATTATTTCCAGGAGAGTCAAAATACAGTAAGAAAGAACGAACCCAACACATTATTGTAAATGATTATGGAAGTAAGCAATATCTGGAGACTGTAGCATCCATAAAAGTAAGTGATATCTGGATACTTTAGAAAGAAATACTTTCATGTACATCTACATGAAGCTTTTGGACACTTGACTATTTATATTATGTACTAAAGTTAATCCATTGTTATTGCTTCTTTAAACTGTTTTTTAACATTTGTGAAATTTTTAACTATTCACACTGATCAGACTACAGCTCTGACTAATAAAAATCAACTCAATTCCATTCCAAAAACTTACTTTACCATTTTACTTTTTGGGATGGAATGGCATTTATTTCATTATGCAGAGCTGTAGTCCGATCAGTGAGTACTTAAAAATTTCACAAATGTTAAAAAAACAGTTTAAAGAAGCAATAACAAGGAATTTTAGAAAATCTCTTATAACTTTACGATTTTTTCTTATTATTATTTTCTAGTAGTAATTATATGCGAATGGTTCTGTTATCAGTTTTCGTTGATGTAAATTTTATTTCAGAATTCTTATGAGATTAATAAAATAATTATAAAGAAAAACATAATTCGTCAAATTTTACGTATAACTACTCGGCTACCCTTCGCTTCGCTCCGGAAGCCTCGCTTATGTAACGGAAAACAACTTTTTATTTTTTAAAAACCACACACACACACACACACACACACACAAATTACATCAAGGAAACTAAAACTAAAAATTTTTAAATGTTTTTTTTTTAATTTAATTTTTGATGTCTATATTCTCTCAATCTACGACTGCTTTTAGAACCAGCGTGTAAATCATATATCTATGATATATTTTTATTTTTTATAGAGATTAGAATGTAGGCCTCGTGGTCTAATGGCTAAGACGTTTAACTTCTGAGCAGTATTCTACCTAATAGAAATAGTGCAACTTTCTTTCTTGACTCTCTTTTTTTTTTTATTCCTATTGATACTTTTCAGTGGTTTTCGAGTTAGAAATAGTGATGGTTTTTGAGTTACAAATAGTGATTTTTCAGTATTCTACCTATTAAAAATAGTGCTTCTTTCTTTTTTGACTCTCATTTTAATTGTAATTGTCACTTCTCAGTGGCGTTTGAGTTACAAATATTGATGGTTTTTGAGTTATAGATAGTGATTTTTCAGTATTCCACCTCATAAAAAGAGCGCTTCTTTCTTTCTTGACTGTTTTTCTTTACTCCAACATCTGCCGTGTACACGCACTTATTTTTCAATATCACATAGAATTTGGTTAAGTAAGAATATTTAAAATATTGCAACGTTTCGGCAATTATAGTTCTAATTGTCAGTTTCGAATTACAAATAAACTGACGGATGGGAAATAAATAAACAATCTTGAGATTAAAAAAAAAAAAAAGGTTGAATACATTCCTTATTGATGGGGGAAGGGAAAGGAGATATAAGTAAAAAAGCAATATGAATAGAATTGTAGTCCCTATGGCCTAATGGATAATACGTCTGACTTCGGATCAGAAGGTTGCAGGTTCGATTCCTGTCGCGGATGTTTCATTGTAAAAATGAAGCATTCTATTTTCATTTTATTTTCCATTCTCATAGAAAATTGCGCCGGACAGACACACAGACAGACAGAGAAATAAAAGATTTTAGTAATATAGATTATGAAATTTTTCACACAAAAAAGTAAATCCTCCTAAATTTATCTATGTAATTATTTAAAAACAAAGTTAAGAGAAAATGGAAGGAAATAAAACTTCCTGACAGGAAGCAAAACAATAAGTTAACAAAACAAAAACCAGTTTTCTCATTTTTCTTTCTTTCTTTTCTTTTCGTTTTTCTTCTTGCACATCATTATGATAACTATCGTCTTCAAAAGAAAAAAGTTATTGTTGTTATTAAGCAGGAAGTAAATCTTCACCACGTTTCTTTTTAATAAGTCTGATTAAAAAAAAAGAAAATGAATAACAGAAGGGATAATTATCTTCACGCATGTACATGATAATACAATCACAATTGAAAATCATTATCTACAGTAGAATCTTTGTTTTTATACTGTAAGGATGTCACTAAATACTCAGTCAACAGCTTTAGAGTATAAGCAAAAAAAACATCTAAAAATTATTAGAAAAAATGATTTATTTCTGTAGGAATTAGCTTTATTATCAAGAAAAAACAAAGTTGACCCAGAATGTTTAATAAAATCAGAAATTCTGGTTTTTGAAACAACTATAAGGATGTCTGGTATTCGTCCTATAGTGCATCCCAAATTTATCATGCCGCATATGTCATAAATAAAGAAATTACAAGTGTAAATATCTAATAGTTAAGTTTGGTATCTTGGCATCCCATACTCCATACTATTCCTTAAGTTGTTGCTGCTCTCAAAATTGGGGTCAGCATTTCTAAAATGTCTACATTTAAAATAATTTGTCAGAATTCTGTTAAATTGTCAGAATGTTATACAGAGCAGCTGAGGTAGGAAACAATAAATTTCGTAAGCAAAGCAAAAGAAATGATTGATATATTTACAAATAGTAAAATGAATAAAAATTCCTGTTGTGGAGCAGTGATTAGAATAAGGTATTTTATAATGCTGTATTTTTTTTTTTTATATTTTAATGGGTTGATAAATTTCAATTTTCCTATTCAGTCGAATTTTACGACTGACCTACTATCATATTTAAGTTATAAGGTGTTCAACAATATCAATCGGATTCATTTGACTATTTCATTTAAAATTTTAAGGAAATCTCATTAGATTTTTTTTTGTGCTTATTTATTTATTTATTTATTTATTTATTTATTTATTTATTTATTTATTTATTTATAGCTTCAAATGTTTACTTATATTTTGCACATAACGCGTATGTGAATTCTTTCAAAGAATCCGAACATCAATCTAAAAGGAAAAAAAAAAAAGACAATGTCGATCTATGCAAACTTCTAACAACTATTAAAAAAAATTTGAAGGAAACGAAAGAAAATGAAGGTCACCTCTGAAAATGTTTTTCAAAGGGTAAATCTTATTTAAGAAAATTTAAGAAATATGTCATCGAGGTGTACAACATTCTTTTGTAATTTCTAAAGCTAAAAAAAGCCGATATTGAAAAAAAAGATAGAAGAATTATGTACTGAAAAAAAAAAAAATCGATAAAATCCACCGAAATAAGCCCTTAAAAAGGTGGCATTGGGTTTCCAGATATCATCAAAACTGTCGTCAATTGTCAGTCTATAGGGTGTTGCATAACCTTGGCTTTTGTGGTAGAGCTGGAGCTCATAATTCAGTTATCTCTACTCCAAATGTAGTTTTCGTTTGTGTGTTGCCCCTCTTTTGCGGTCTAAGAAACAACGGAAAGAAGTTCTCAAGAATGAGATTCGCAATAACAACATTCAGGTCTAATGTCCGAGTTTGGGTTTGAAGAATGAACAATATTACATTGGGCCACCAATTCGGAGTAGGAGGTGTCATGATGATGCGAGAGTCTTCGCGTGATTTAGTTTAGAAATGCTGGTTATAATAAATAAATCCGTGCTATCTACACTGAAAAATCTAAAGAAGGTGATCTAATGCATTTCAGTGCAATAATGCTCCGATTCACCGGCTTTGAGAACAATTAGAACTAACCGTAACTATATTACGACTAAAATCCCATTGAACACAATGGGACAAACGCCAGACCAAGAAGCCTCAATACCATTTCTCCACTATTGTGCGTATCTCCACATCACACTATCATAGATTTCGTCATTTTTTTATCATTGACATTATCATTGAAGCTCTTTGATAGTGTGATTTTTTGCTTCTGTCATCATTTTCATCACTAGTTTCATCATTGAACAGAATTGTTAAATGTTCTTTTAAATTTTGTTCTAAAACTCTTTCAACCATGAAACCGGGGAAATGATGATAGAAACAAATCACACGATCAAAGAGTTTCGATGATTGTATCAAAACAATGTCGAAAACTAATATCGTGTGTTTTGACATTGTGATTCCAATCAGAGTACAGTCCGTTTCGATATCCGAGAACTACGACAATACAGACAATTCTACCCCACAAAGGGGTGATACGCTGAGATGGGCACTTTCTTAAAACCTGTTTTTCTTTTAGTACCTGTTATTTTTGAAATAGTATTTATTCTTTCCATAATTCTTTCTCGAAAAGCGCAAATACAACCCAGCTACTAGTAAACTAACACTATAAAAAGTAAACATCCCCTCTTCCTCGCCCCTATTTGGAAGAAATCGAAGGAGACCTGACGCATGCGCAAAAGCGCTGAAGGCTCTCGAATACGAAAACGAACAGTAGTTGCATGGTATTTTGGCGCCAGCGTGCTAAACGTTTGTGGAACCCCAAGGATTAAAACAAAAATAATTGTACATAAGCAATACATACATTTATTTTTTAAAAAAATACATTACTACCCTTATCTTACAAAACAACTTATCTAATAAAACTTATCTAATAATCAATTAAAATTATTTAGCTAAAATTAAATTTATATTTAATGTAAATACAAATTTATATCAAAGAAAAAAATGGCAGAAAAAAATAAAAAAAAATGCATCAATTATCTAAAATTAAATTCATTACTGTAAATACAGTATAAATATAATTCAAAGGAATTACATTTAACGTTCCTTACTGAAGCAAACGTTTTTACGGTATAGAGTACATGTAATTCATTTAAACTTTCATTTTCAAAGAATAAAATATATAGATTGGTCTTATGTTTTTGTGGCAAAAGTGGAGCGTAAGTAATTATTTATTAGTTTTAGTTTTGAAAAAGACTTTTCACCTATCGCAGCAGCTAAAGGCAATTTTAATAGGATTCTGTAAGTGACAAATTACGGAAGCATTAAATTCGTTTTTAGTTTTTAAACTAATACTGTACTTGGTTTAAGTATTAGTTTATTGGTTTATATGTTTTCTTCTGAAATTGACTGTAATATCATTATTTCGTTATATAAACTCTACAGCATTTATGTTTTATTTTGGTCACAACTCAATTTTGATTGTTAATTTTTGCAGTACTTCATTAAGGGCCGTTCAAGTATTACATAAGCACATTTTTAGTCATTTTAGACCCCCTCCCCCCTGTGCTTATGTAAGATTTGTCAAATCATTAACAGTAAATACCACTGAAATACACATGAAATACTGAGGAAACAAATGTTTGTCTGTCTTACGTAAGCATTGCTCTGACCCCCTCCCCCACCCTTGAATGCTTACGTAATACTTGTACAGCCCCTTAAATTATCTTTGTCCATTCCGGAGGAAACTGGCAAAGTTTATAATAAATCAAATGTTGACGAATGTGTTTTCAGTAATTTGAAACTCTTCAACAGCATTAATTATTTCATCAAGTATTGCAAAAAAAGAAATTAATTTTATAATTCACTTCCGGACTCTCACTGGTCTCATCCTTTTTTTCTCTTTCTTTAAAAAAGAAAATAAGCAAAAATCTGTTTGTGTATTATATTTTTCTGAAATTTTTTTCGCCTTAGCGAAAACAAAGTGAAATTTATTCTTCAACCGCTCGGGTTTTTTTGTTTGTTTTTTTTTTCAGAAATTTAGTCAATTTTCAAGCTAAATTATCCAAGAATCAATATTCAAGTCAATTTTTTTGTAACATCTTGTTAGTGATTACATTTTTTTTCAAGTGCGATCTCCTAGAATGGAGGTACGCGTTCATTCTATGGAACTCAAGTTGCCTTCCTCAGGAAGCCATTAAGGAATGGCATCAGACCAGAAGAGGCTGACCAACACAGGAAAGGAAAGGAAACATCCATGCCGCTACCGGGATTCGAACCCAGGTTCCGTCACATCTGCCTCGTGGAGGGCGCCACCTAACGGAACGGCAGTGATTCCATTAATCTTAGATAATATAAGGTAGGTTGGGGTAAGATGCCGTGTTATGACGTTGCGGTAGAGGTAGGAAGTCAATCGTGGCTCTTATAGCAGTTCTCATGCGAATATTGTTTCGGCTTCGGTGCAAATAAATAGCTTTTACTCTTCTTTTTTAACTTTTTTTTTTCATTCGTATTGAGCTGGCAAGTTTTATTTACTTTACATATGATTCATATATGACAATATAACGACCTTAATTGTATCAACAATTAAATAATTCAAGTAATTCTAGAAAGTAGGGTTATAGGCAGTGGCGGTGCTAGACCAAATGTAGACGTCGGCGGCATCAGCTTTGCGAGGCCTCTTTCATTTCCCAGTCAGAAAGAAAACGATAAATAGATTGAGGCTGATGTATGAGTATATGAATTTTATTGCTAATCAAATGTTGACAAAAATTACATAAACAATCACAAATTAAAATAAACGAATTTTTTAGCTTTTAGCCTCACAATTTTTTTCAAGATTATGTCATAGTTAACACCAGCCGCTATTTCCGCGTCAATTGACAGAAGTGATAACGCAGATAGTCTCTCTTGGCTCATCGTGCTTCTCAAGTAGTCTTAATCAATTTTAACTTTGAAAAACTTCTCTCAGCAGAAGCTGTACTGACTGGAACTGTGAGCATTATTCTGATTGTTATGTAAACATTTGGATATACTTCCTCCGAATTATTTTCTAAAATGTACTGGATAAGTTGTTTTGCATCGTTGAAGAGTTTAGTGAATTGGATTTTAAAAGCTGGAGTTCTTCATACAGTTCATAAGGTTGTAGGTCGCTGTTTTCACCTACTCGAAGTATTCTACCTAAATCATTATAATGCTTGAGAACGTCCTCTTTTGGTATAGATTTCAAATAATTGATATCATAAATAAAACCAAATCGTTCATAATATTCATTGAGCGCTTTGAATCAACATTCGGTGTCAACTATGATAGCATCTATCATTGTGTTAAAGAAGTTAACTTTAAACTGCATTTCAACAGATTGTATGGATTCATCAATATGTTCATCACCGAACATTCGTTTTTTCTTTGCTATTCTTTTTTCTTTAAATTGTGACTCAATTTCATAACTACTTTTTTCTACAAACAATCGAGCTCCTGCAACGCTTTTTCAAATCCTGTATCGGAATTCTTGAATCGAGCTACAAAATTAATGTAATGTGTCAATAGCGACTTTCAAGTTCACTTGAACCGATTGCCATAGTTTACTTATATTGTTCACACGTAGTAAAATCTCGTACCACATGTGTATGCAGCAATAAACTCAAAAGTTAACATTTCGTTTAAGACTGCTTCACAGTCACTTAGAGTTTCGGAATCATCAGTTTTATTTTTCAAGTCATTAACGCATTCGATAATATCATCAAGTTGTAAAAATATCGCTTTGACTGCTCCGATTCTACTCTCCCATCGTGTTTCAGACAGAGATTTTAAAGTCAATTATAATTTAGTTTTTATAAGATCCCAACGCTTGCTTGACTTTGAAAAGAGCACATAGATTTTATTGATAAAGCCGAAAAATGGTTTGGCTATTGTAGAAGAGTTAGCTGCATCTATCAAAAGCAAATTCCAACTGTGGCATCCGCATGGCGTGAAGAATGCTTTTGGATTAATATTGAGTATTCTAGTTCTGACACCTTTATTAAGGCCGACCATATTGGCACCGTTATCATATTCCTGTCCTCGACAGTTTTGGATATCTAGACCATTTCTTTCTAATTCTTATAATATTGTATAATGTTAAATACTCTCCCGTTGTTTCTGCGACGCTAATGAACCCTACATAATGTTCCTCTATCACTCCAGTTGAGGAATTGCAAAATCTTAATATTATTGACATTTGTTCAACACGGCTCACATCCCTGGTGCAATCGAGCAAGAAGGCGTAGTATTTTGTTTGTTTAACTCTGTTTATAATTTCGTCAATAACGGATTTAGCCATTAATGTAATTAATTCATTTTGGATGTCATGGATCAGATAATGTTGATTAAGTTGTTTTTCATTAATACGTTGCAGGTGCTCCCGTAGTGTCAGATCATATTTGGATAATAATTTAAAAAGGTCTATAAAATTGCCACTGTTGCCGCTTTCATTAAGGTTAAGGGAGTCTCGATGAGCTCTAAATGCCAGATTGTGTGAGGCTAGGTAGTTTATTATATCTATTAATCTTTCAAACAAGTTATACCAATACTTTTCCGATTCCCTAATCAATCTCTCATTTTCTTGATCTATTGTTTTTCCGTGTTTGATTCCGTTATAGAATTCCATCCATTTAATCACGCACTCCACGTGTCCTTGACTTTGTTCATGTCTTTGCAATATCAGACTCAGATCTTTCCAGTCACAACATCCTTCTTTTACCATCTGTGTCTGCAAATGTGAAAAAAGTCTACATGGAAAGCAATAAACTTAGTCTTGAGATATGGAGTAAGCCAACCATCTACGATGTTGCGTTTCACCGTTACTCAATTTTCGAGTAAAATGAAATTTTGAAAAATGTCTTTTATTTGCGTCTTTGGGGTAACTTTCATCTACGTTTCTCTACGTTTTGATCGGGACCTATTTGAATTAGGTCATGACGCTGCGAATCCGTTACTGGAAATACCCACTTCCCCGGATCTAGGTCTATAAATGACTCTCTTAATTGATCTGCTTGCTCTTGATTTTCTGAATCGCAAATCTTCTCATTTTCTAACTCTTCATTGGATTCCGAATCTTGGATCACAGTTGATTCACCCGATTCTGAAACTGTGTCAGAAATTTGGGTAACAGATTCCTTCGATCCTGAAGCTGGTTCTGTTTCAGAAACTAAAGAAACTTGGATAAGTGACTCATCAGAGGATTCTGGAGCAGTTACATGTTTCTTAAGAAATTTCATCATACTGGAACTAAACTTTTAATAACATTGTTAAACTTTTTTGCGAGGCCTCCTCAGGCGCGAGGCCGTCGGCGGTCGCCGACGTCGCCGACGCCTAACTCCGACACTGGTTATAGGATTACAGATAAGCAGCCATCCTCCGGTCATATCTGATCTTTGTTATTGTCCCTGGCATCTTGTCCAGCATCTTTGGGTAAGATGCCGTACATGTGTAGGGGCAAGATGCCGTGATTTTTTTTCATTGGGCTAAGATGCCTGTATCTATTTCTTTAAATCTAGACGAAATCTGTCTCCATTTCCCGCCATTGGTGGATGTAAGAAGCCAAAAAGTGCAAATCTTAATATCTCCAGAAATTATTGCTGTGAAGAAATTTAAAAGTGATGCAGACTGGCATCATATTTTTAGCGACCCATTTTGGAGCTATTGTGATAGCGACCAAAATTGGTAGCAATTGCGTTTGTCCTGTCCGTCCGTCCGTGTCTGTCCTCCCCCGAACGGAAGGTCGGATCGACAAACGGATTTCACCCTCGTGTTCAGAGGCCTCAAACATCGTAGGAATGGGGTAATTGCAGGGGTTAATGCCCCCCCCCCCCCATGTTCGAGATAGTTGGGATTGTTTTCATTAGATTTCCGCTATTAGCTTAAATGTTAGAAATGCAACCATATTGTTTCAGTTGTCAGCTATAGCTTGATGGGTAAGGTCTTGGGCTCGTATGCTGGAGGTTGACAGTTCGAATTCGTACGTTTGGGTTGTTTTTTCACTTAATTTTTTTTTTCTCAATGTCCGCAAGGGTTTTTTGTTTGTTTTTCTGATTTTCCTAACTTTTTATTATTTTTCCTTGCGTTAATGTACTTCTTTTTTTTTATTATTTTATATTATTTTTACATTTTTTTATTATTATGGGTCACCTTTAATTTTTTGCTTTAGTACAAAAGTTTTTTTACTTGTTGTTTATGAAATAATAATTATCATATTTTAGCAATTTTCTTTTCTTTTGTTTGATATAAAAAGCTTTACTTGAAAAATACATTATGATAAATACGTTATTAAATACATTATAAATTTGTCATTACGAGTCTAATGCATTTTTATAACATTAAAACCATACCAGCCATCTTATTATTTTCCTTTGATTTTTAAAGCTAAAGTAATACATTAATTTGATACTAGATACTTTGTACTTTATTAATATGGTCATAGAAAAAAATATATTGTCTTTCTTGTGTTTGGTAGTGGCCATTCAAAAAAACCATGGCATCTTCCTACAACCTACCTCGTTATACCACACTAAAACTGCGCAAATAAATTTAAAGGTTGAAATTTTCGAAAATAAACATTCTGCATTGTGTGCTTTGTTGACACGTCAAAGTATAATGTCATTTAAGAAATTACAATTGTTTTCTAAAAAAAAATAGCGTAAAGGCCTAATTGATTCAACTTTACTTTTGTTAGTGTATGGGACAAAAAATTTAGTATTAGTTCCGTAACGTGATCTTTGTCCGTCTTTTGCAGAAAAAGGAGGAAAATACATAAACTCTCCCACATTAGAGAAAAAAATCAACAGTTTCAAATGTTGTTGTTTTTTTTTTTGGGGGGGGGGGGGGTTCTTTTGCTGCATTACATACCATTAAATTCAAGCTGAACTGAACAAGGTATAAAAAGAACAAGTATATAATATTGTATTGTTTATTCACGGATATTGTAAATTCAAAATCTCGTGACCTAATGTTAATATTATTATTTGTAAAGGCTTGAAGAAGAGGAGACGTTCTTTATTTTCTCCTCGAAAATTTGCTGTTTTTTTCTCGAAATAAATGTAGTGTTTAACATTTATTTCTGGTGTAGTGGAAGATGCTTAATAGTATACTTTACAGAAAAGGTTTGAAGAAGAAATATGGGATGTTTATTTATAAGGTATAAAAAGACTCGGAGATTTATCCCAATTTTTTTAATCCCTTATTCTGACCCTTCAAATTAGTTCCATTGTTGAATGCTTGTCAGAGCATGTTTTGAATATCTACATTACTTTTTTTCTACCTAAGCTAATAAGAACTCTTTCAATCCTGAACCTGTTGTATCGGTAATACAACAAAAATCGAATCTCTATTTTTTTTACACAAAGCTAAGAATCCCAGTATTCTATTCTTGATGATTAATGTCTGTTGTACAATCCAGGATGATGGAATAATATTTTGAAGATTTTGTTGTAATTAATAGTTCATTTCTAATTTCTGTTTCCAGAATAAGTATTTTTCATGTTGGATTTCTGATCCTAAATTATGTAGCATTGTGCATTATACGAAGATTGGACAATTCTTAAATGTTCTGCAATTACAGGATCACATTTTCCAATGCTTTCAACTACATTTAGAAAGTTTTCATTGTTTATTTCTTCAATATAGGGAATTTTTAGATATTGAATATAACAGAAATTACTGCTGGTATTTTTTTTTTTACATGGAAATAAATATCGAAAAAAAGGGCTTTCGGGTTTACAGCCAGCGTCTCTGGAAAGTAGGCGGTGCGATGGCTCTGATATATTGCGACGGCTCTGATTCCATTGAGGGGGAAAAAATGGCCGCAAGCCCAGCGTACTATAGTTGAAAGTATTCCAAGAAGTATCACTGGTGTCATAACCAATCATGATATCACATGTTGTTAATTTTCTTCGCAAAATTAATACTGCGTCAAAATGGCTGAAGTTCCAATACTTTTGAGAATATGGCGAATTCTATTTATATTGAATAAAGTTGAAGGATTAGTTTAAAATAAAACGCACTTAAAAAACGAGCTTTCATATAATTTGAACTGATCTATAATTCTTTACCTTTCGTAATTACGTAAATTTTTTTAACCTAGAAAATATTATATCTATTTATATATTTTTATCAATCTGTTAAAATTTTATATTTAAATGTTTGTTTTGGAGATCGGTCCTTAATGGTTTTTCATTTGCCGTCTTATATTTTCCTGTAATAACAGAACAAAGAACACACACTTTTTATTTTGTTTTGGGTAGGACATTTGATCACTCGCCCGCCTTCAGTCTCCGGGAAAGAATTAAGGTCCCCATTTTACAGAGTGCTTAATTCTAGGATCCGTCTGGAGGAGAAATAACCTGGAAAAAATTCCCGATCTCCGCTGGGGTTTGAACGCTGTTCCTCCAGTCCATGGTTCAGTGCCTATACCATTGGACCCACATCTATTATATATTACGAAGAGAAACTACGATGAGTAGGAAACAATAGAGTACCAGACAACAGCCATGTGAATTCTGGATCTGGGGAGAAACTCATTAGATCTTAATCTCTAGATTCCTGTTTATAGATCATATCAGTTGATCAAAAGCAGACACATAAGCCGTCTGGTTGCTAAATTTACACGAGGAAACAGAAGTAAATAAAAAAAAAAACAGATGCCAACCTCTTGGTATAGGTAACACCAAGGCTACACTAACAATCACATTGCGCATTAATGCAATGATGACGTAGCTCAGCAAAGTCTATTTTAGTCTTTTTTTCTTTCTTTCTTTATTTGGGGGGGGGGGGATTTGGTTGCTTTTAAATTATTAATTAATAATCTGTTTTATAAAGGAGAAGTAAAGCAAAAGCTAATGCTTCCTTATGTGTCATTGCTACTTTGATCGGTACGGCACCAAATGCTTACCTATATTCAAGATATATTATTTAAAAATACGCTGAAATTATTAGGTCATTTTCTTATCTAATGGTTAACAAAATAGGTTTAAATAGATATTATTTCAATTTATTTTATTATTGTAAAAAGCTCTAATAAATTTTTCATTTTACAAATTTTTGTGGTCACCAACACGAATTGTAATTTTCTCTATAGATAATTTTTCTATAATTTATCAAATTTCTCGTGTAGTCGTTGTAAATATTGTGAGGATTCAACGCAATTTTTTTGAAAATTGTTTGATCGTATTTAGAAACCTTTTTTTACATATTTTCGAAATTTGTAAAAAATTATACAGTGTAACTAACAGGAGATCATATTCTAATTAAACACTAATTATTTAATTACCAAGAAAAGAAAATCAAACATGTTTGTCGTTTAATCAAGCAAAAAGGAAAAAGAGAATTATTTATATATTTTTGTCAAATATTGGTTGCATTCAGTATCAATTTAATAATACAATAACAGTGAAAGAATTGTAAAATACTAAACAACTTTTTTTTTATTGTGTTAAATGTATAATTTTTTTGTTCTAATCTAAATTGAGGAAATTATATTAAAATATCAATGGAATTTCGATTCAATCATATCTGAATCTTTACTCAAAAAACAAAACAAAACAAAAACCCTGGAAATTCAACTAAGAAACGTAAAGAGAACGTATTCTCTACTTCTAGAATGTCTGCAGTAAGTATACTATATTATATAATAATAATAATAATAATAATAAGGCCCGCCCCATTCACACAGACAAAACCATACATCACAACAGACCTGACACTTGTATCTCATTGATATTGCAGTACCTGTCAGCAAGAACATGCAGAAA
Organism: Thereuonema tuberculata; assembly: GCA_023159025.1. Lineage (NCBI taxonomy): Eukaryota > Metazoa > Arthropoda > Chilopoda > Scutigeromorpha > Scutigeridae > Thereuonema > Thereuonema tuberculata. Next base: position 202,625,196 of record JAFIDM010009631.1, read on the forward strand.
ACTCACGCAGACAAGATCAGTAAATACACAGACCTAGCACACGAGCTCCAGAAGCAGTGGAGGCAGGACCGAGTACGTGTTGTATCCATCGTCTTGTCCGCCACTGGTCTAGTACCTCACACATTGCACCACAGTCTCAGCACACTAGGACTTCACAAAAACACTTATGCACAACTGCAGAAGGCTGTGGTACTCAACACAACACGCATAGTTAGGAAATTAACCACACAACTATTCTTCCAAACTTATTTATTTTTATTTTTTTTTACACTTGGCAATATGTGCTTTGGTCCTTGACCTGCCATATTGTCTTTGCTGGGGAAACCCATGGTTTGAAGCTTTTACGATATAATAATAATAATAAATCTACCTCATTGATATTCCAGTACCTATCAGCACGAACATGCAGAAAACTCACGCAGACAAGATCAGTAAATACACCGATCTAGCACACGAGCTCCAGAAGCAGTGAAGACAGGACCGACTACGTGTTGTACCCGTCGTTAGAAAATTTATGGACGCAACCACACATCCCTAATCATTCTTGCACACGTCTTTACACTTGGCGATATGTGTTTTGGTCCTTGACCCGCCATTTTGTCTTTGTTGGGGAAACCCAAGGTTTGAAACTTTTACGTAATAATAATAATAATAATAATAATAATAATAATAATAATAATTATTAACCAAAACCATACATCACAACAGACCAGACATCACACTTGTTGATAAGATCAACAAACAGACCTATCTAATTGATATTGCAGTGCCTATCAGCAAGAACATGCAGAAAACTCACGCAGACAAGATCAGTAAATACACTGATCTAGCACACGAGCTCCAGAAGCAGTGGAAGCAGGATCGAGTACGTGTTGTACCCATCGTTCTGTCTGCCACTGGTCTGGTGCCTCACACATTGCACCACAGTCTCAGCACACTAGGAATTCACAAAAACACTTATGCACAACTGCAGAAGGCTGTGGTACTCAACACTACACGCATAGTTAGGAAATTTATGGACACAAGCACACATCCCTAATCATTCTTGCACACATCTTTACACTTGGCAGTATGTGCTTTGGTCCTTGACCCGCCATATTGTTTTTGCTGGGGAAACCCAAGGTTTGAAACATACAAACATAATAATAATTATAACATTACACCTACGCACCTCTAACAGCTCCATCACTACAGATCCCATTCCCATAAGGAGAGGTATTTTCCAGGGAGACTCCTTGAGTCCTCTTTGGTTCTGCCTCGCCTTGAATCCACTGAGCCATATACTAGATAACACAAAACACGGTTATAGGCTTACCACAGGCACTGTGACACCATATAAAATCACACACTTACTCTACATGGATGACATTAAACTCTATGCCACAAACAATGCACAACTTACTAATTTACTACAAGCCACCACACAGTTCACCAAAGACATTGGGATGGAATTTGGAATTGACAAATGCCGCAAGTTACACATAATACGTGGGAAGACTTCGAATTTGGAAGGTTTTGAACTGGACCATGGTTTGGCCATCCAATCCATGGAAGAGGGAGAGACCTACAAATACCTGGGCTTCCAGCAAGCGCGCGTCATTGACAACGCAAACATCAAAAATGCACTGAAGAACACATATCTTGCTCGAGTTCACAAAATCCTCAAAACACAACTCAACGCCAGAAATAAAATTAAAGCTATCAACACTTTTGCCGTTCCCACACTAACATATTCGTT
>JAFIDM010009631.1:202626943-202684312 GCA_023159025.1 Thereuonema tuberculata
TTGGCAGTATGTGCTTTGGTCCTTGACCCGCCATATTGTTTTTGCTGCGGAAACCCAAGGTTTGAAACATACAAAAATTATAATAATAATAAATGAATTTATAAATGGAAAATTCCATCATTCTATGTACATTAATTTATTCATTATTATTATTACTTTTTTATTTATTTTTCAACATAAATTTTGGAAGCTTTTTTTTTCTCATTGTTCATGAATGCATTCTTCTGTTTTTAAATTCTTCTTCCGAGGATTAACAGGGATTCTAACATTTACCCTGCAGTCATGATTTAGAATTCATTATAAGGAAATAGAGAATTGAAAAAAAAAAAGAACATGAGACATATGCCAATGCATAAATAATAAAACTTAAGGGGGAAAAATCTCTTTGGCTGATTCTACAAATCCGCCTTTCGAACATGGGTTCTAGAAATGTGATGAAAACTTAGTTTCCATTTACGCTAACCCCAATATTTTATATAATATTATCACTCTTTTCTAATATATTTGATTCAGAATTTTTCGAATTCAACCGAATATATATCCCTAAACAATTGAAAGGAAACCGTTTTCTATTAGAACCGTTGTTTCCATCATATTTGTTAAAGTTCAGAAAAAAAGATAGATCCTAGGAAATTTTTAAATTCTATTGTAAAGTTTTGAACATTGTTAGCGTTTAAGTAATACTGGAAATACAAGGTTTACTTATTTAGCAAGCCTGACGGATATTTTAAACGAACTACCTAAAGTATTGGCCTGTAAAGTTAAACTAAAAGCAAGAAAGACTTTATTGTTGATCTACGTAATGAAGCCTACACAATACTAAAAACTTATATATGAAATTTGATCCTCGTGTCTTATGGATTGAGTTATCGCTCCCACAAATAAATAATTCTAATTCAGAATGACAGACATCTCTAATTGAAAATTAACTAATCGTGTTAAAAGAATTCTGATGCTATAAATAAACAGTAAATACAGCTTCAAAAGTATGCATAATAAAGACTATGAAGAATGTAATAACAAACTCTTGGATTCTGTAGTTCAGATACTTTGATAGACTCTGCTAGTGTGTGATTTCCTCTGGAAGGATCTGTGTTCCCGATGGTTCACCCAACCCTCTGTGTTCGTTCTATAAAACTACGAGAGCAACAACAGTGAAACTTGTACTCCATTATAATGATCAATAACTTTAAAAAAAATTTTTTGAACTCAGTATTTGTTTATTTTAATTTACATCTGTATAGCAAGTAAAAACAGACCTTATCAAACATTTTTCTGATCATTAAATTTTCGCCCGATATTATAATATTCTTTTTTCTAGTTAATTAAAAAAATAAACCAAAATAAAGGCATTAATTCGAACATTCATGAGAGCTTTCCGTTTGCTACTGCTTTCATTGAGAGATAATGTACATGATTAATAACGGCTCAGTGATTAATGATTTTAATTTTGCTCATCTTCCAGATGCCGTATTTTTACATTTTTAGCCTACTTTCCTACGAAAGTGAGGTTCATCAAATCAATAAGTCTGTCTGTGTATGTGTTCCCCTAACAATTTTTGAACCGCTGGATGAATCTTCTTGAAACTTAGTATACATATTTAAGGACTACAGACGAATTAGCTTCTATATTTTAAACGTGGGTCTTGTCAAGAAAACAGCACGAGAAGGCGACAAAAACTGCTAAAAAAAAATAAAATAAAAAAAAAAGCGAAAAACGAAATAAATGGATCGTTATCTTAAACAGTAAATATTAATCCTTTAGTTAATTCATTAATTTGAGCGTGGTTTAATATGATTAAAATCCAGTTGAATTTAAACCATTTAAGTAAATTTCTGGATTTAATGATTTTTTTTTTCTGTCTGTAATTAGCAGATATTATAATTTGAAAATAACGTAAGTTTTTCGTTTGTGTCGTTTTAAATAATAATTAAAAAGTAAGAACAAAGATAGAAAGAAAGAAAAATAATAAAACTATATTTAAGGAAAAACACTGTAGTGAAATTAGGCTTTAATCTTTCACAAATCCTTGTTTACTTTCAATTTTCTTAGTTGTTTTGGTTAGTTGGTGATTAGAGCTCTGAAGCGGAGTATTATGTAATTTTTCTTTTTCTTCATTTTTAAGTAAAGAGGTTTAACCACATTTAACCAAAATCAATTACTTTATCTATAAAAACCATTGAACAATTGGTAACCCTAGCTAATTAGATTTTAAAGCGTACGAACGGCCTGTCCCAGGATCTCTTTACTACCAACTCAGGATTATTTATATTCGGATATCTCAGGAAACTGGGTTGAGTGGACTCCAGAAAGAGAAACAAAATAGCATTTCTTGTTATCATCAAAGTGGTTGTGATGTCAACGTCATTAATTTTCTAGCGGAAATAAATGTGTAATAAGAGATACGTGCTGTGTCAATAGTAAAATGCCTCTCACTTCACTCAAGTAATTGGTCGAAGATGGTAGCGGTGGTGCCTCCATTCATTGACGGAAAAGCCTCATAGACTTTATACGGTAGAATTAGTTTTAATAAAAAGGTATCCCTTAATATATATTTAAATCAAATAAATCACTCTTTCATCTACTTCCAATTTGTTTTCTACTTCAGAATGTTTATTAATGTTTTTATTTGTATTTTATTTTATTTCTGTAATGAACTAGAAGAATATGATGATACCGGAACTATTAAAAAGATATATATAAAACATTTTTATATATATAAGTTATCAGTTTGATCTGTTTATACAGATGATAATTACAATAGCATTTCTCCGTGTACTGTACAGGAAAGTTCACGTAGTATCGTACAGAAAAAAATACTATTTGCCTTTTCTTCAAATCAGATCAGACCACAACTCAGTTATGTTCTAAAAATTCGTACCTTCGTTCTAAATATTTATACTAAGCTCAAATATTCTTTTGTTATCAAATCGCTCACTGTTATAATTCTATAAAAGTTTCATTATTATTGCCCTTATAGGTTTGAAATTTATATAAACAGACACACTTTATAAAATATGTATTAAATTAATAGGAAAACTTTATTTTGAGATTTAAGGTCATCATTCGAACAATATTTCATTTTTACATACAAGAAGTTTAACGTGCCGGAATAATTCAAATTTAGGCATCAAAAAAAAAATATTTCATTTTGTTTATGCTTCAAGAAATCCAGAAAAGCTAACTCATCTACGTATTTATAATGTTACTCTAAGTCTAACACGAACGAGAGACAGGTCGTTGTGAGTAGGTTGACACGAGATCTCAGATTCCCTGATGCTATTTTTTTTTTGCTTAAACAAGTCTTTTATATTTCCTTCTTTTCCCAGTGATGAATTGATATTTTTTGCTTTGATTCTTTTCAGAGTTTGACCTTCAGCAGAAGTTAGTTCAACTTTAGTTCAGAGTTCAGTGAATGTAATTGAACTTTATATTGTCTAGCTCATGATATAAGGAGGAAAAAACTCCTCCTTATGATGAATTTAAAAGTTTAAATTCTGTCGTAGGAGCTTTTATCAAAGTTAAAAAATATTAAAATTAACAATGATGACACTAACTTTTAAATATATACAGTATATACAGTATATGTAGAAATAATTTTTTTAATGTAAGGTTGAAAACTTTTTTTTGTGAACTCTTAATCAGTGTTTCCTCAATGTTGATTCATCTTAAAGCAGATTAAAAAAAGGAAAAAAATTATAATTAAAAGCAATTATACTAAAATAAATAAACAAAATAAATAGATATAACAGGTTTTTTAAAGCAGATTAAAAAAAAACACTTACAAAGATAAAAAGGATAAAAAAGTAAACCCGTAGTTAGTTTTCTAACGATAGTTACAAAAAGAATAAACAAACAAATTAAAAACTTTAGTTCGGGAAAAAAATTAACTTTGGATTCGGGAAAGCGACAATAGGTGTCAATTATTCTTTCTAATTGTTGCTTATCCTATTGCTAATACTCTGATTATCTATTATTCTTATTACTTTACTGCTAATTCAACTTATTCATATTGGAGGTGGCTTCACTCGCTCTAATATTAATATTAAAAATATTCCCTTTTTTTAATTAATTAAAGCAGTGATTCTCAAATTGTGAGCCACAAGAGATGTTCCGCGAATATTATGAAAGTATATTTTAAAAATGAGAAAAAAAAACCACATTTGTATACAAGAATTTATATCCATGATCAATTAATAGCAATATCATGCTTAAGTTATTAAAAAAAGGTAAGCAATAGTTTTCTATAGTTTAAATTTATTTTTATTCAAAGTTTAAAATATAGTAGTATATTTTTAATTTTGTACAAGAAATGCGCCATAAACTTTTTATGTTTTACAATGCGACGCGAACCATTAACAGTTGAGAACCACTTACCTAAAGTAAGATCATTACAGTACTTCTTAAGTGCTTTCCCTCAAAACAACATTGGGTTAAATTGTCTCCAAGCTTTCTGTGTTCGCAGCACATTTTCAAAATGTATTTTCAAAATACAGTTTCTAAAATATATTCGAGAATTTATTACAATTCCTTTTGGCCACATGAAGGGATTCAAAATGGAATCTCAATTTTTAAAAGCACCATGAGAAAAAAAATGTATGTAAATCATAGAAGCGAAGCAACGTTTCAATGACAGCCAGACTATGCAACTTTTTGATAGTCAGAAAAAAAAAGGGTAAAGTGAATGTCTTTGCAAAGAAATTATATTCATCTTTAATTCAATTTGCATTGCTTTCTTCTCAAACGGAGTTCAAAGAATGTAGTGAGAGCTGCGACCATACAAGCGATGTCGTAAAAGTTTGGCAAGGATTTTTTTGTATTGGATTTTTGTAAAAATGTTTCTTATTTTTTTTAAGCCTTCCGGAAATTACTTCTAAAAATAAATACCGTTTTATTAATTTCTAGTGATTAATTAATTGAACAGTAAATCAAAATCGAAATTAAGACTGAAATCAATTCAACAATAACAAAATTATAGTTAGTTCATTAGAATCGCTCGCTCATGCAATGTACAATGGAACATCCTCAAGGACATGTTCGATTTTTGACTTTGTTACTTAAAACTATAATTCTAAGTTGTCTTGGATCTATATTTAAAGTTATACAGTAATTGGAGATATTCTATATATATATATATACATACTGCATGATTGTAATCTACATACACATACTGCTTGCTATCATGTAGGTGTGGTAAGAACTCTCCTAATATTTCGTTTCAGTTACAAGTATAAATCTAAGCCAATTCTTTTAATTTTGGAAACCAAAACAAAATAATAAGCTCTATTAAGCTGTATTTAATAAGTTAATTAGTATTCTAAAGTATTGTTCTTTAACTTTCGATCTATATTATATCTTTGAATGTTTCCTGACTAGATAATTGATTGTAACTGTGTATTACGATTGTAAAGTAATGATTATAAGTTTTTGAAATATTTTGGATAAATTGTAAAGTATAAATTACATAGATTGATCAGAATTTGCACAACAACTCCCAGCAGATAAGTTGTGAAGAGGCAGAGAAGTTCTGATGGTTTGGAAGCGGAAAGAAATTTGGAGCCTTTTATCAGTTGGGGCCCGAAGTTTGCCTAGAAGTAAGAAGAACGATGGTAACATTGAATGAGAAGGAAAAAATTGTTTCTTGTGTCTTCTACATTCACTTCTTTTATTTGTTTGACGTAAACTAACACCTATGTTTATAATTTATAGAACATTAATTTCACATGAAGTGTTTTTTCTATTAATGGAGAAGTAAAATTACAAAATCTCCTAATTTATTTGTTAATTATCTTCTTTTAATATGTTTACTTACTTTTAATTGCCATTAATACATAACGATTCTCAAATTAATTTTATTTTCACTGGGGATTTCGTCTTTTCTTTATTAAGGTCGCAGAATCACTTTTCAGAGTAAATCCGTCTTCAACTTCGCTGCCGGGACCAAAAGAATTCAACAAAGTTGCAGGAGAATCCCTCTTGGACATAAGCCTAACTTCGGGTTAAAGATGTTGACATATCGTAGTTGAATATGAGTCTACAGACGCTTCAGAAAATGCGAATGTAATTTTTTAATTCAAAACTTAATTGTAATGATTTTAGGTGTTTTGCTTCTCCTCTTATTTTACTAATTATATCACGGAAAACACGATGATATAAGTAAAAATTAACATGCTTTAAAGAGGAATTCAAAAGAGCAAATATATTTGCCAAAACTGTAATTAGATAATAACTGTCTTCCCTGGAAGTGACTTATTTTGGGACTGCCGATCTTAGATAAACAGTGCGCGAAAACCTCGAATTCGTCCCGAAATTGAGTGTTCAACAGTATTGTTCGTCAAGCATAAAATTGCACGTTGTATGGTCAAGAGATGGATAAGGAAGGTTACGCCGCGTGGCCTTGGGCTTGGAAGTCGTGGTTCAGTGACTGAATGTGAAGACTAAGTGTGTCACCCACATCAGCTTGGCTTTGCATTCGGAGAAGACGCCGCTTGGAGTGCAGGTAGGGTTCTCGCAGCCTTCCGTTACTTCTCGCGCAGCTTTCACACACCACTTCTCTAAAACGCTTTTAACTAGAGCATCGGGGCTGATTTTTAGGAATGAAAGGAATCAACCTATGCTTCAGTACGTCAAAAGAATAATCGGTAGAGTTGCATTTTACTTTTGGGACAAATTTTTATTAATAAATATTAATCTTCCGTTGCGGCAAATTTCAATCATTTGGGAATCACTTTTCATTCATTCTTTCTTTTACTTTACTCTATTTACATGCGCATCGTTTAGACAGTTATTACATGTTATCGATTAATTGTTATACTTTTCAGTATTATTTTGTACTGTTCACACTTCGATTTACTGTAATTTATATGTTTTGAAATTAACAGTTTTAATTCACAAATATTTTAATATTTCATACATTTGTTTCGTTACTTGAACTCTTATTATGTATTAGTTTATGTTTTATTTACTCTCCTTTTACTTTATTTTATTTTATTATTTTCTTTTTTATTATTATTATTTATTAATCACGTTTTATCAGTTTGTATTATAAAGTTTTTCAATAATTCTTAACAAAATGTTTAAAGAATAAATAAAAATATTTTTTTTCATTATTATATTTAATCGTCATAGTATTTAGCCAAATTTAATTCAGTATAATAATATTTATTTTAAAGGTGAAATTAGTTCTTCACATAAGACGCATTGTTTGTTTTAAATTAACCGGCATTTTACTTTTGGTTAGTCTATATTTTTTAACTTAATCATCAGCACTGGAAACCTTAATTTTCATAAATCAAATAATATGGAAGTTAAATATTGGGGGGGGGGGGTAACTGTTTTTAAATTTTACCCTCTATTATTTTTTAAAAAAATTATCATAATACTTATAAATATATTATCAATTTAATTAAAGTTTTTTAATTTTTAAATTTCAAAAATGGTCTTTTTCCCATTAAATAAAGCTAACCTAATTTTAATTTTTGGGGGAGAAGAATCCCCTTTCCCTATTATATATTTACTAGATTTTATTTTAGTAAAAAAAATCACTAAAATAAAAATATTTTTGTCAGATAACTGAAACATTTAACTTCCCAGTAATTCTCTTAAATGTGATTTTAATTTAGTAAAAAAAATAATGGTTAGGAGATTTATTTTGTGTAGTCTAAAATTATTATGAATATCATGTGAATGATAAAGTCATCTATAAGTTTGTTTTTTGGTTGTTTTTTTCTTTAATTTTACAATCTTCTTTATTTTAATAATCTATGTGTCGTTTCATATTAACATAACGATGCAAAAATTCTTATATTTAAGCCTTCTATAGTTTAAATTCTCAAAGGTTTAACAAAAGGAAGTTTGTAATGGATTGAAAAATGTATTCGATTCGAATGAGATTAATCAAATTAAATTCAAAGTAATGCTAAGGACCTTTTTCTATTTCCTTAGCTTCACAAAATGTAAATTGAGAAACTAGCAATTATTTTTAAACAATTACTTTTTTTCTCAATAAATATATATTTTTGTCAAATTTGTAATCACTAACAAATTTTTTTTGTATCTAATTTTAGAAGCTATGAAGATATCATGGAGAGGAAGGTTGGCTTTATTAATATTAGCAATGCAGCTGTATCACAGTGAGTACTCGTATTTCAAAGCAATCTTTCTCTAGGATTACTATGATAAGATAGGATTCAATGAACTTTGCAAGCGTTTGCTCAGTATTTGTTTTCATTGGCATCTGGAATTAAGGAGTTGTTTACATACATTAAAGAATGCAAACAAAATCAGTGGATAATATCTATTAAAGAAACATGGCTTAAAACAACAAACGCTTCAAAGTCTGCTCACAAGTCGGGTTGTGATGCAACCACAAACCAAACTTAGACTTTAAAAAAAAATAGAAGGGAAGAAACCGCAATGTCATTCCTAAAAGAAAACCGCTAGAAATCCTTAGAGAAAAATGTAAGAAGCCTATTTAGATAAAAAGGAGCGTTTCAGTTATAAAAAGAAGTTCTGAACCTTTCAAATAAAGAATATTTTTTAATGGTTAGATTAAGTGTTTGTAAAATTTATTACGAATAAAATAACAATAATTTTTTTAGTTTTGAAAATTTTTAGCTTTTAAATTTTGTAGATATTTTTAGCATTGGAATTTTTTAGAAATTTTTACCCTTGAAATTTTGCAAAAAAAAAAAAAAAAATCATCTTTTATTTCTATAACATTACAAATAAGAGTAAAGTAATACGTTGTATTATAAACTTATAGCCTTTATTATATACTTATAGTCTTTATTGTTATTTAAGCTAACACAAATTTTGAATAAACATATTTTCATTATTGAAGAAAACTTTCGTATTTTAAAATCGGGAAGATTTGTTGATTCCTAGGTTGTTTGTATTTCTTCTTCCGTATTTAGGTTCTCTAATAGTAGATGGGATTATTAATTTCTACTTGACTGAATTGCAAGTATGTTAATACAAAGGTTAATTTAATCTGTGTGACTTCCTCTGAGTATTGCTTTCGCTTCATCAATCATGCTTACTATCAACGTACACTGACACTCGCTGGTTTAACACACTTTATTATTTAATCGAGTTAAATAATTTACAGACTATTTGCATAAATTTCCTGTTATTTTCCAGACCTACATATTTTGTCCGTGAGTCTGACTTACTTTTTAAATGAAAAGAAAAATGCTTACAAAGTATATGTTTATCACTATATTTAAAATTCAAATAATAATCTCGCAAATTGTATCTACAGCAATTTTTTTGTTCAATTTTTGGGAGATAAGAAAGTCATTTAACCTTATATGTTCTTGTTAATGTACATAAAATTTCTTTGTTTTAATTCACACCTACACAGTTTTAAAATAAAGATATTATAAAAAGCATTTTTACAATTTCTTGCGAATTTCTTCATCAGAATAAAAAGGTTTAATTTAAGGTATTTATTAAATATTTCACTTTAGGGAAACAAAAACTTCTGAATTCCATTAAAACGTGGAAATTAGATATTGATAAATACATATCTGACTAAGACAAACTATTTAATAGGCACGTATTAAATAGTAATAACTTTGACAGCAATAACTTTCATTTCGTACTTTATGAAAAAGATATACATACCTTGTTTTCGGAATTGAGCAATTTGAAATTGTTCTACATTAGATTTATATTTCGTCGAAAAGGATTTAAAATGTGTAAGTTATTTAACAAAAACATCAGTGAAACAGATTCAATTATTGAATTGAATGTCCAAAATATTTTGAAAAATCCCTTTACACTATTATCTTGAAACATCTCATTTGCAGTAAAACCATTACTATTCGACGACTTTTTCGAACAGAAAATAATTAATCTTAGTCCATTAAACGTGGTTTAGTTCTACAACACCGGAGCTCTAGAAAAACCAGACAGAAGAAGACGAAGTGTCTACTTTCACTTGTTAAAAATAGCCAACAGCTCTCACGTGTAACGACAGAGGTAGACTACAAAGCAGATAAAAATAATTACAGACCTATATAGTTAAATTCGAATTTTTAGTACGTGATTTAGAATGTCAACAAAATAACTTTAAGAACAACTAAATTTGCTCTTAAAGTTAGCGTTTATTGATGCCTTAAATCGACTCTAAACTTTAATTAAATTTGCTCCAAATTTTCAGTTGTTTCGATCCAATAATACTCTTTCCACAATGTAGTTGAATTAAAAAAGAAAATTCGTTTTAAGCATGTTTTTAATTTATTCATAAATAAAGTGGCTGATATAGGATTAGGCCATAATTTTTAAATTGTCTTTAAAAAAATTATAAATTTCCTTTCAAATACAACATTTATATTATTTAAGCTATTTTAAGTCCAAATACAGAATTTGGGCTAAATTAAAAATAGACTACTGTTTAAAATTTGATGTTTATCACTTCACTTAATAATGAGCATAAAAAAAAATGGAAATATTATTTCTCAACTGAATAAGAAAGCTGGGCTATTAACCTGTTAATGGGTCCATTACTTGTTTATGACGTATGACTTGATATTTTTAAACAAAAATTATAATATAATAATTATTGAAGGCCTTCTGATAGATTTATCAATATCAATATGTAAATAAATAACAAAGATTTTCAATATTCAAGTTTATATTGTAATAAAATGCAGTGGGGCAGTGTTTGTAGCCGCAGGTCATTAACTTCAGTGTTATTTGAATGTTTCCGTTGGTGCATACTTCACCCAGGAGGTTATATGTGGGTGGAAAGGCTAATTAAAGCATTCAATGAAGCACCAACAACAATTTAGAAGTTAACGATTCATTTTTCTTCATAATTACTCGATTAATACATTTTTTTTAATGCTCCTAGTTAATAAAAGTGATTAATAATAATACTAACTACTGTGGTTAATTGCTATATCGCTTAATTAACTCTTAAATCGGTTTATGATCTCGCTCTCTTTTTTTATCCACTAAAAAAAGTCGAGTTTGAAATGATTTACAACTTCAAAGGATAAAAGTCTACAGTAATTTATTTAGAATATTACAGAAGTAGGAAACAATTTCTTCCATATTAAAATTTCAGTATTAGCTAAAATAAGAAGATGGCGTAGCTATAACAACAATAATCTATGATAATAGAATGTTTCTATAAAATGTGTATATCGAAAGAGAAAATGTATTACAAGCTATATTGTCAATAATTTTATATTGTGTAAAAACATTTAATTCCTTTACAATGTAAAGGAATAAATCTAAGGCATTCCGGAAAAATTATGACGTCTTACTATGAATTGAAATTACAAATATGTATTGTCACTTTCGAAACAATGCTATTTAATAAAAATACATTATTAACCTGAATATTACGTTTTATGAATTTAATTGATGGATATTTGTCCTTGACTTCTGTTCATATATTTTGAGTTTCAGATATATGTATATTCACTTAGAATACCTTTGCAATCCGAGATGATCTGTCGTACAAAAAGCTTTAGAACTGTAAGAAAATGAAAATTCGAAGGGATTTTTCCTCACGATTCTTATTTTTATTAATGAAGTCAAACTAGCCCAAACGAGGTCGAAATCCTTAGCAATTATTGTCTCTAAATCGATTCCAAAAAAAAGCTAGTTCTTACTCCATTTAACAACGTGGCTTCTGCTTATCAATCTAATTTATATAAAGTCTATTATTAAACTTTCAACTTCCTAAGATGAGGTAATTTATCGTAATTACGATGCTTTAATGGAAAGCATTTCTTCGGCCCCTGGTTTCTAGATCTAAGAATTCAATTGAAATTAAAATCCACGAGAGTTCACTTTGGATAGCATGTACCTTATTTTTAAGTTCAGCGTCCTAAGATAAGTAGTTTTGAATTATTTTGATTACAGACTAAAGGATGGATCTGCTTTTTTTCGGTTTAAAATTATATTCAGAAACTTTCTTTTGTCTGTTCTTCAATGATCGGTATGAGTTAGATTACAAAGCACGTCATATCGTTTTAGAGTATTACGTTTCAAGAGTGAAAAAGCTACAAAGGGTTAAATATAGTAAATTTTCCATTTATTTTTATTAGCATAAACAAAACAGTAATGCCTACAAGCACATTAATACTACATCGAATACATATCTTTTTCCAAACACATTAAGTATCTCAAATTGTAATGACTTCTTCAACACATTTAATTGAAATTCTGCTGTTATATTTGACAGTGATCTGCTTCATGGTTTTTAACTGAAGTGAATAAAATGAACTTAAAAGTATTAAAGTGAAAATCCATTTGAATATGACTTAATCATAGAGCAGATTAGTGATGATTACTTATTGATCATAGAGCAGATAGGAAATCAAGGTCAATTCACAATTTACAAAACTTGAACAGGGACGAGAATCCCCAATATCTGCTGCACCAAATTAATAGATTTCAAACGTTTTTTACTTCAATTAAAATCTTTCAGCATTAACTAGATCGATTTTGATTTTTTTCAAAACAATTCGAAGGTAATGAACAGACCTGAAAAGTACCATTTGAATGTGCATTTTCTTATCTTTATGAATAATTACTTAGCTGACATCTTTTTCTTTAAATGGTATAGTTAATATGTTAAAACTTTTAGTTGCCATGATTAATTTGTGTCCTTTTCTTTCCAAATTTTCTGAATTTACAGCATTGATTGATTAAGTGTTGTCATGGTGATTCTTATTAGGTTGTTCGATAAGAGCAGGCCAGCACAGTTTTCAGGATTTTGAAATCTACAATTGTTTCTTCTTTGACAGCTATTTTAATTTATTCTTATTCTGTTTTTATATATTAACCATCTTATAATTTTCATTAAAAAGAGAATCAACCCTGAGAAGTGTCGAACATTATCATGATTTTAGCATGAGAAATATTTTAGAGCTATAGAGTTTTCTGTTTTTGATCTATAAAAAGTTTTCTTTTAATAGAGATAAATCTTCATAATAGTTTTGATTGATAAACGGTTGGTAATTTTTGTACTTTTTTTTTTATGTTGAACAGTTGCTGAAGGTTAACAGTCCGGAACTATTTACCACAAAGAATTTTCATGCATTTACAAAGCAATTCATGCATGAAAATAACAAATACGAAATGATGATCTTTTTTGTTTTTTTCATCGGAAGAGGTAATTTTAAGATCAGTCATGTTCGCAATTGGCTACATTTGATCAATTCTTTTAAATAAATAAGTTTTAAACAGCGGATGCAAAACCCAAACTCTGAACGTAGAAAAACTAAATTACAACATTACAGAGCTTTCACAAGAGGACAGGATTCAGTTGTAATTCTATCCTTCCCTTTGATACGACATAAGATCAGAAATCAAAGATTGGATTGATTACTCTAAATCTTCCAAATACTCAAACAGAACAGTATTATAATCTGATTTTGCAAAATCTTCATTTTAAAACGAAAATTTTAATAGGAAAAAAAAATGGAGGTCTCCTAATTAATGAAGTAGAAGGGGGAGAATTAATTTTGATTGAATCCTTTCCCGAATAATAATTAAATCCAAATATTTTCCTTAGAATAATTCATTAATAAATATCTCCAGCAGTGCGGCTGTAGCCCAATCGATGCTTTCCAAATGCATTAAAAAATGTATTAACAGCTGAAATAGTTAAATAAATAAATGTACTAGGATTACTGTCTATCTATCTATCTATCTATCTATCTATCTATCTATCTATCTATCTATCTATCTATCTACCTACCTACCTACCAACAAAGATAGATTGATATCGCAGATGTTTATAATAAAAGTTTATTTAATTATAAACTATAGAATTTAATCATATTGTTTATACTTTATTTGATTTCATGTTCATAGATGCATGATTGTCTTTAAATAGAGCTCAGCCACTGTGAGTACGATAATTCAAACAATAATATTGCACACAAATCAAAAATGAAGCCCAAAGATTTCAATCTTGCTTATTTTGAACTGGTTGTATTTTAGGATACTATAACTTAATTTAAAGCAATTTTGTTGAGCTGTGTCATTTTAAAAGTTTGATCGTCAGTTATCTAACTTTCTGTAAGTCCACTCTTCCATAAATGTTATTAAATTCGAGGATTATTGTAAAAAGCATAAAAATTCCCTCTTAAAAGAATATTTTTTCCATTACTAAATTACGTAATTGTTTTGAGAATTTCTTTTTACCATGGAATTTGAAAGCTGTCAGCTGCGAAACACAAAGATAAGATTTAATTTAAGATTAGAAGAGTTAAAAAAAAATTGCTAGAAATATATCATATCATTAGTTTTCAATTAGTTATCAGTTGAGCTACTTGACTTTTCTGCGAATCAATGGAGGAAGGAATAGTTTGTAAATAAAACAACATCATTTTTTAAGATTAATAGATATCAATAGTAAATTAGTTCCTTAACAGTAATTTCGACAAAACATTAAAATAGTTAAAAAGAATATACATAAGATATAATCTATCGTTTATGGATTTAGTCATTAAGAAATTATCTGGGAAAAAAAATTTGAAGAATTAAAAACCTACTTTTCTTTAAAATGTGATGTCTTAAAATTTCTTTATTTTTATTTTTCTATTAATTTTATGAAGTTGTAGAAACAATAAAAACGAAAAACGTTAACGTAGTTTTTTCAATTCTAATATCTGCTGAATATAAACAAAGCAAAATTTTCATTTTCTACAAACAAAAAAATAAGTAAATAAAATAAAATAAATAAAATATTTAAATCTACGTCATTTACTTAAGTTGTCGAAATCAGATTAACTTTAATCATATCAAGCCCTGAAGTAATTAATGGATTTTATAAAAGGAGATTAAAAATCATTGTTTAATACAATGACATATTAAGCATTATTTATATTCTGCATGGGTGCATATAAGGAGTTAGGGGAGGCGCGACGGGTCCTCTCCGAAATCTTAAAATATATAGATTAACTCAATTTCCCTTTGTTTTATTTTGGTTGGATAACAAGTTGAAGGGAAAGTTGAAATTTTGAAAACGACTTTTTTTTTATTGTTGCTGATAAGTTCCTTAACTCCCTCCAGAATAAAATCGTTTGTACATCCCTGCTTTTCTGTGGGAAGTTTTGTCAGATTCTCGCGATAATTTCTCGGAGACAAGGACCCATTTGAAAAGATTCCAAATACAGTATTTAAGTTAGATCTGAGGCAGTCCTTATTAGGCATATTTCAGAAGATGTATTCATCTTTTTAAATAATTTCAAGAAAATCTGTCCAGCGGTTCAAAAGTTATTAGGAGAAAACGTCACAAACTGAGGTGATCTGATAGGTTTACTTTCCAAATAAGTTTGTTATAAAATTTCAATTTTTAAATTGATTTGTAAGAAAAATCGTGAATATTTTACTAAACCAAACCCATGTATTCTTTAATTCTAACAGAAAAGCGAAATGACGAGATCAGTAATACTGTAATTTAATATCTGTAACGATGACGCCTTTTACGAGGAATAGCATTAATAGTTCTGATGTAGAAACAGATTAGAAAAAATAAAAAGTGATTTCAGAATTGAGAAGAAAACGTAGCGCTCTCTCAGTCTCATAGAAGGTGTCAGGTTCTCCGATGCCTGGTCTTTTTTTTTTTTTTTTTACCTAAGTTTATAAAAAGGGCGAGGCCGTAGGTAAAAGCATAAGTTGCCTATTCCTAAACCGTCTCTGTTGATTTTTATTGTTAAAAATTATTTTAATAATCTTTTATGAAAAACAAGTTTGAATAGAAGATTATGGTGTTCTTACTCTGTTGTGTATCACTTTTACAAGGGAATTAAAAAAGAAAAAGCCTTCAGATATTGGTGATTTTCTTTTAATTCGAGTTTCTTATCATTATGTCGAAAATTACTATCTTAAGTTCATCTTTGTTTTCAAAAAGAAAAAAAAAAAAAAGACCTACTGCATTAATTACTTCCATTTCCAATTACTTTCGAATTTGAAGCAATGTTCAGAGTCCATTGAGTTCACGTGTCGAGCACATTACTTTTTCCATGTGTTAAGTAGAAAATACGATCATTCATAAAACGTTTACATAAACACTGAAAATTTTGTCCTCGACGACCTTAGGATCCTTTTTCTGTTGATTTCGAAATACAAAATTTAATACTTTTTTTTTAATCAGAAGAAACTCTTAGTACATTTAGATAACAGACATTTAAACTACTATTGTTTCAATAATTTCTGCTAAAGAAAGTTAAGTATGAGTTTATGTCCAGAGCACAAATTCTTCCAAATCTATTTATTAGCGACTGATTTTAGATGACTTTATGAAAAACTAGCATTTCAGTTTTTAGAGTAAAGTCTTTATGGCCTCAACATCAAACGCATTACTATCATGTAAATGAGAGAGATCTTAACAGTGAGTTCATAGGTCCTCCTAATCAATCTGTTTAATTGATATTAAGTATTATTTCGAATTGCGTCTAAGAATAGCGAGCACTGAAACATGGGTTTGTCTCATTAATCAAATAATCTCCAGTCTCGACTCTATTTCTGAATTGTAAGCAGCTTCGTTGTCCTATAAGAATAATTAATTGATTCCTAGATTATGAATAGTTACGAATATTTAATTTTATCTTTTATAAAAATGGCATTTTTTTTCTTTACTGTATAAGGCGTAGCCTCATTTCCAGCCAGAAATAAAGGGCTTCAAAAGGAAGAAAAACATCAAAAAAGACAAAAAAAAAAGGTGAAAATGGAATTAAATTTATTTTTAATATCTGCAACAAAGCAGTGAATATTCAAGCTTCATGTAAGTGCAGAGTAAAGTAACGTAAAATAGCTGAATAGATGAGCCACTTCTTGACCACAATCGCCAAGATACCGTAAGAGATTACCAGAAAATTTCATTTTAACCGTTTTCAGTTTGCTAGCTCTGCCAGGCAAGAATTACAGTTTGTCTCATATATCTATAAATTCTAGTTAGGTAACTAAGAATGTTATTGATGTTAGCTTTCTTTCTATTAGTCGTAATACTTATCAGTGTTATGGCTCTCTCAATTAGAAAGAAAGTATATGTCAATGTTAATGTTACTAATCTAACAATGGTCTAGAGACATCTAAGGCGGAATTGCGTTTGCCTTGAAGATTTAGTTATGAGAGGAAAGAAAGTGTGATGTTGGAAATATTTAATGGTAGAGGCTGTAGAAGGAGGGATCTACAAAAGAAATATGGGAACTTTACATATAAAATATTACTTTGTTGTATACAATTTTTTTTTTAACACTATTCCTTCATGCTAAAACATTCTATAAACCCACTACAGTTTTTATGAGGTAGTAATTCAATTTATTTTTAATAAACTAAAATAATAAACAGCCATGATAATAATTGATTGCAAATACAACCATAGGCACTGATGCGAAACACGCCTAATAAAATGTCGAATTTTAATTCTGGAAATAAGAAAAGTTTTTCCAAAATAGGTCAACGAATATCAATTCAGACTATAAAAAAATTTATCTCAGTTGTTTTTGTGTCCATGAACTGAGACAGAAATTATCTCTCACGAAATTTTATTAAATTCTTCCGTTTCTTATTAAAAAAAAAAGATCGATTGCTTAATTCAATAACAAAATAATAATAATAATAATGGCTTCTTAATAAGAATGGTTTTTTAAAAGTTTCTTTATTAATCCTCTTTATAGTTCCTCTTTATTAATAAAAAAAAACTTTTAAAAAGCCATTCTGAGTTCGATATCTCTATTTTGGGGTGTGCCATGTTATTGAAATTTTTGTGTGAAGTAGAATAATTCAGAAAACTAAAAAACAATGAACTGGATTTATCTAATAAATAATGAAACCAGACTCACTTACTTCTGAGAATTTTAGCCTCATAATAACAAAGTTCAAAGAATAAGAAATGAAGGATCAGAATTTATTTATTTTTACCATTACATATGGATTACTATGAAGACGAATGTGTTCTCATGAGATGGACTGCTTTGCTATTCCTTTGTGTAGAATTATTTACAATTTCTGAACAGGTAATTGACATTGAATCTGAATATTATTTCCGACTGTATCGTTTGTGATAATTTTTTTTTAAAACTAGGCAAATTGTAGGAACGCCATTTGTTATTCGTTTTGAAAATTTCGTAGTTTTTTGAACTTGTTTTAATTTAGATGCTGTTTTTCAAGTACTTATTCTATCATTCAATGTAAATCAAGAGAAATCGAATAAAGTGAACAAATAGAATTCATTGTACATTGTATACTCTAATCTACATCTCTTTTTACTTCGAATAGAATTCGTGAGCTACAGACGGAAACGTTGCACTTATCGTGTATTCCTATATAATTATGCATACAAATAACCTCCAGAAACGCAACATTGGGAAATGGCCGCAAATGCAAATAGTTCATCTATCAAAACAACCTGTTACGCACACGATTTCTCTACAACGAATTATTAACTAATAAAAAAAAATCATAGTAAAAAAATAATTTATAAAAATCCGAAAATTTTGATTAACGTAATTTATTTTTATAATTTATTTATAGTTTAATTAATTTTTTCTGGTGATTTCAACTCTTTGTAAATTCAGCTATTCCTTGTATGGAGTATGTATTCATTACTTAGAAGTTTAACCTGTTATCGTGGCAATCACAGTTCATGTTAACTAAATAAACTCTGATCGTCGAGATAACAGGTTAAACGTAACGGATACATGCGCCTTATCACAAATAAATGAATTAAGAAATAACGGAAAAGATAATAAATAAAGTCAGAGCAGTTTTAGTAATGCGAATGTTGAATTAAATGCATAGATGTTCGTTAATCTATCCTTCACTTTCACAAGCTTAAGTTCTTAGTTTACTGACTTGAAAAAATGCTTTCAACATTATCCAGTAATGCTGTTGATATTAATTTATTCAGTTCGACCGGTATTTCGAGAATCTTAGTCAGATTTGAAATTTGTTCAATAGGGAAATTACGCCTTTGAATAAACTTAATGTCAGTGACCTATACATTTAGTAACAAATTACATTATATTTAACAAAAAAGATACTTTATAGAGGCAAAATTCAGCGTAATTCAAAATATAAAATTCAAAAAAGAAAAATGAATAAATAAATATAGAAATTTCTTAGAAATCGTAAATATTTATGAAAATTAATCAAAATATTAAAAATAATAATAAAACAAAGTAATTAAACAATCAAAAGCCAGTTTCTTTGTTATCCTGTTGATTTCGTTTCTAATGCTAGAACAGTAGTTTTAAAGTTGCTAGACGGGAAGTTTTCTACAAAACAAAACAAAAATTCCTTTTCTTGTAAACCATAATTCAGATTTCAAACGATGGAACAATTTGAATCTGACTGACACTCAGTTGTTGATCGCCTAACACTGTTTCAATTTCATAACTTATTCTTTTCGTAGATGAAAAGTATCTCGGAACAGCAAACAAGCGTTCTAAAATCTACAAAAATATCTGTAAAGGAAATCAGCATTTAACAGTATTTCAAATCCTATTTGAAATAATTTATTTGGGAATTTCTATTACAAATTTAAAATCTACTAGAATCAATAGCGTTATAGAATCCTTATACATTTACATAAATGAAGGTGTAAAAATAACTTTGGTCCTAATTTTCTAGAATTATTTTTGAATTCTAATTACTTTTGAACGCTGAATGGACTTCTTCAAACTTGGTCTGCAAATTACAAACAAGAGATGATCTAGTTTTAGGCTTCTGAAAGACGCCTTATATCCCCGGTTTGTCTGTCTGTCTGTGGGCACATATCCCATAATGCTTCGCAACGGCTTCTGTTAGCTCAGTTGGGTTAGAGCGTCGTGCTAATAGCGCGAAGGTCGTGAGTTCGATCCCCTCATGGGTAATTCTTTTTCTTCTTTTTTTTTTTCTCTCTATTTTAAATCTTTTCACAGTTTCTCAACTTAAGTTATTTTTAATCATTATTAGGAATTCAGTGTATTAACAAGGTTTGAGTTAAGAATGACGATTATTCCACATAAATAGGGGTGGGTAAGATAGCAAGGGGTCGCAAACAGACTCGCGAGCGCATTTTCTAGATCACCCCGGCGCAGTCTATTCTAAGGTAAAGGTAAGCCGTTGCGAAGCACTGTGATTGGTTTACTAATCACTACCCCTACCTTGTTTATATTTGAAATCTAAAAGCATATATCCATATCAAGTAATGTGCTAGCGAAGGTGACAAAAATTAACAGTATTAAAACGAAACGATGGCTTCCTATCGATATCTTAATAATGGATACTGATTCTCTGAGTATTTAATTAAATTTAGGCATTTTAAGTAAATAATTTTGATTTAATTATTATTTTTACAGAAAATAGGAAATTTGTTTTCAGCATCATTATAATTTAGAATCGAAGATTATTTAAAATTCATAGAGGAGAAATGAATTGAATTTGATTTATAAACACACTTAGCTTTCATTGATTATGAAAAAGCATTTGATAAGGTCATTTGTAGAAAATGTGTAGAGCTTATTAATTTTAAATGGATATCCAGATCTTATAAATGTAATAAGAAACTTACATCATGACAGTTAAGTAGAATTAAATGTGAATATACTAACACTAAAGTTGAAATAGATACAAATCAGAGAGTGAGATAAGGATTAATTATATTGTTTTCACAATTTTCCAAACAAAAGAAAAAAGTGCAACACTTCAAGTTTTTCAGAATCTTCTTGTTTAATATCTTGGTTATCTGTTCTATCACTTTGTAGTAGAATGATACATTGTAATTAAGATAATTAGGGCAAGCAAGAGAAACAACGCTAGAGTGAAAGCCTCTCTTGTGTGTATTCTATGGATTCTCCACTATTCTGTACTGATGCAAAATTGCAACCACGAGAATCATTATATCAGTTGCATTCAAAGCAACCTTGGAGTTTATGAATAAAGCGATTGAATTATATTATGACTAGAAGAGTTGACAATGTTTTTTAATCTTGATTTAGTTAAAAAATTTTTATTTTTTTTTTTGGGGGGGGGGGGGGGGTTTCTTGTGGATGCCTTTGAGCTGTCGCTTTGTTAAAATGTCCCAAACGTTGAAAAAAAAAAGGTTTTTTTTTTTTTTTCCTGATTTTCATATTTACGAGTATAAATCGTATCCGAGTATAAATATTCCAGCTATTTAATTTTCAATAGAAAACGTAATTTTCGTTTGTGCCCATGGAAATTTGAATACGAATTATTTAAATAAAGCTTCACAATTACTGACTAAAAAATTAAAAAAAAAAAAGCACGTCTTAATCTCAAAAATTAAGTATTACAATGAAAACTCTTTGTCCACGTGCAACAAAAAATACATTGCTATAAATCAACGATTGCTATTTAAAAGGATCGAGCAAACCCATGGGAATTACAAATGCAGAAATATTTATACATCTATTAGAAAAGATGTTTCGGTGAAGTACCTGCCTCACTTAGGAAAAAAAATGGATTAGAAAATTTAACTATGTGGTTTGATATCAAAAATTTTGTTAACACTAAAAATAAGAAATTCCAAGTAAAAGCAGTTTTCTGAATTTAACATATAGTTGAGTAATAATTGCCAATACACATAATTTAAAAAGATGTAATATAATGAAAAGACATAAAACTATCGATTTGGCTGGCTACTGTCAAACTTCTTCAGGTTGAGTCATCAATGAAAAGAAATTGGTCCTAGCCAAAGCCCACTGTCACGATAGCTCCTGTAACATAGTAGTCATCTGAAGCTGCAACTAATGTTGCGCTGATTAGTTGAACTCCCAGAGCTTTTTTATTGATGAGTCAACCTGAAGAAGCTTGGCAAAATCGTTTTATGTTCTTTTATCGTATTATATCTTTATACATTGTGTGTTCATAAGCACGTAATTTAAAACGATATAATGCAATTATTACTCAGCTGAAGTTCCTACACAAGTAAAACTTTCATCAGATATTTCTTGTAGCATGGAATTCATAATTTATAGAGAATGTCTTGCCTTGCTGAAGCCAAAAATCCGAAGTTATTATGCAGATATTGTGGTTTCCAGTCGACACTGAACACATTTGTTCTTCGTGGTAACGTAAGTTGCTAAGATATCTTACACCACTAACTTAGACAAAAAAGAAGCTGGTGAAAATCTGCACGTGAAGCAATGACAGAAATGACCTGAATTCAGTGAGTGGCACATGTTTATAGTTACTTTTATTTCAAACAATAGATCACTTCAGCAACAATACTGTGATACAAGATTCCCTATCAACCAATGTAATTTTTACACAATATCAAAAGCATCTCACAAAGTAAGACATCATAAAAAGTGTCATTAATATAGAATTGTTCTCTGTAATAAGTTATATTCCAAAAAATCATTGGAAATCATGAATTTAAAGTAGTAATAGCTGATTTTCAAGTTGTGTCTTCTCGGGATCTTTGCTAAAAACTTAAATTTATTAATTATCGTTGAATAGCAGATTATTGCTTATTTAGAATATTTTGAGAAACGAACAAAAACTACTTTTAGAAGTATCCATCTCTGTATTCTCAATGTTTTTGCTATTGTATTAGAATTAGCTGCTGCTATACAAACTTTAAAGGTCTAACAGCTGCAATTACATTCGAAGAAGCTCTTTCACATCGAACTTTCTTGGAGACGCCCAAACATAAAGTTATAAAACAGCTTTTGTTTCATATGGACATGGGAATTGAAAGTCAGAAAACACTGATACTTTAAAGTTGGTCATGGAGAACAATGAAGTGCAAAAAGCAGTACTTTATCTGTTTAAAATTTAGAAATATGTTTTTTTTTTTGTTTTAACGGAGGTAATAATTAACTACTCTGAAATGCTTAATTAAACTGAAATTAATTAGATGTTAAAGACACTACAACTCATGTATTCTAATAGAGAATTCTAATAGGCACATGTAATACATTGCTTTGCAGAACTTACATATGAAATTAAAAACAGCCAACAGTAGAAATCTTCAGATCCTGACTTTCACAACTATTTGCTGTTAGTGTTACAGTTTTAATAGCTATTATACTATACTACTATAATATATTATACTATTATACTATATTATGCTATTTACTATAGTTTTTCTCTTCAGACATTTTGCATATTCTACATTCTGTTCGTTTTGCACTATTGGGTCGACAAAAAAAAAAGACTATATTTATAAGTCTATATTTATAGGTAGGTAATACATAGGTATATCCTATCAGACCCCAAGATGGCTCATGGGAGAGCTGGAGGTAAGGCTCCCAACGTTTCAATGGCCTGGGATTGCGATGAGGTCAGGTGCTCAGCCCAATGCTCGCCCGCCTGTACCTTCGAAAAAGAAACCCGAGAATAGCTTCTGCAATAGAAAATTTCTGCTTTCATTATGGTAACAGAGTATACTGAACATATGTTGAAATGTTATTAATATTTATATGCAGAAAACATTTTCTTGAGTAAACACTTCAATTTAATTTTTAAAAATTTAGGTAAGATTAAAGACCGGATTTTAAGTATAGTGGAACCCCGCCATTCGTCCGCCTCGCTATTCGTACAACTCGTTATTCGTACAACTTTTTCAAGTAAAATTGAACTCGCCATTCGTACGCTTGCTCGCGATTCGGACAGCGTGACCTCGGTACTGGCCGCACCACGCGGTCGCTTCAGTTCAGTATCGTGCTAGCTTCCGTACGCTATGCATCATCCACGCAAACTTCGTGAAACTTTGTGATATTTTATTGTTATTTTTTGTTATTTTTATTAAAAATAGTGCAGCCATGAGTCTAGAAAAGATTACAGAATCAACTAAGCCTAAAAGGAAAGCAGTGAGAACGACAATTGAATTGAAAAAAACAAATCGTTGCGAAGTTTGGAAGTGGAACTCGTGTCTCTGACCTGGCAACTCAGTATGGCATGGCGAAATCAACCATATCGTCTATACTGAAAATAATAATAGAGGCCTATACATTTATTGTTTTCATAGTTTTTATGTATTTTAGGCTTAAAATATTATTACTAAGGTTTATATAAGCAATCATCTGTGGGTCTGGAACGGATTAATCCAATTTATATTATATCTTATGGGAAAAAATGATTCGCCATTCGTACAAATCGGCATTCGAACTGCTTCCTGGAACGGATTGTGTACGAATAGCGGGGTTCCACTGTACTGTAGTTTTCAATGGGTTATTCTAAATTACAGAAATTTATTTCGACTGAGCCTACATTCAGATTCTATTGCTTTATATATTTCAATGCAGATGCACTTATATAACTCTCATGTTTAAAATTACTCCGAAATACAATAAACTTTTAAATCGTCATAAATTAATAGGCACAAATGTTTTATGGCTCTTAAGTTCCATCAGTATTCGAGTCTGTATCAATAAATTTTGCAGTGATTTCTATAACTATTGTTCGACTCTTGTTTGAATCTGAGCATCAATACCAACAAAGTAGTTTTTTTTTTCTTTTTCTTTTTTTTTTTTTTTGCTTTAGTAATGCTTGACAGATTGTAATATCTGTAGTTGTAATGGTTTGTCTGCCTTGCTCAGTCCATCTCAGTAAAACTTACGTATATTCTTCAGGAATGTACCTAGAATCTTGTAGGATAATGTTACAGAACTAATATATTCTGGTATCGGTTTGTTATATCTATTTGTTCTGGTGGTATTTGCATTCTTGTAACAATTTAAACACAGGTTGTTGTTTATGATGTTATTTGTGTTTAGTTTTTATCCCTTGCATTTATCCTTTTCTGTTGTTACTTTTCATCTAAATTCTGTTGTTATTTTAAATAATCTAAATTAATTTAAAGCAGCAGTGGAAATGGTACCTCCAGAATTAATCTAAATTAATGTTTCTGAAGAAGTGCTGAGTCTGATATGGAAAAAAAAAAGATGCTTTTTATTTACAATAATTTCTCAATTTTTTTTTTTTTTTTTTTTTTTTTTGAAGTGGTGGAATATGGGGTTACCAAGTTCAAAACATACAAAAAAGAGGGTCGGTCGTTTAAAAAGACTACGAAACATTCAATGAACTTATTCAGATCAAACTTTTGACGCTTCTTTATCAGGTTGATTGAACTAATTGAACTTTATTTTCCCATAAAGTTGAAAAACACTTTTTCTATCTGTAACCATTTTTCACTCATGATTTATCCATGATGTTTTCATTTACAGAGTCATGTAGTCATAATAAAAATGATTCCAGATTTTAAGAGAAACTGTTCAGTTGTGAAACTAACTTCTGAATATTTTCAATGTTTGTGGCAAATTAAGTAATATATTTTCTAATATATTTTTGACTTCTTCATCATGTTTTTTTGTGGCAAAATTAAGTTTTTCTCTCTGACTGATAGCGTTTCGTTGAAAAAAAAATAAAAAAAAAAAAAACAGACTCATCATATTTGTTGTGTTATATTTCACCTGTGCTAATTGTGTAAATCATTTTAGCCCTAGGAAAGTGAAATTCATCAAAATCATTCATTGTGTTTGTTCCCCCCATGACTATTGAATCCCTGAATTATCTTCTTAAAACATGGTATACATCATCTTGGACTACAAAAGATCTATCCTTCCTAAGTGGTCTTTGTCGAGAAATTAACGAGTACAGGCGACTACATTTCCCATAGAAAACCAGTAGAAACTCAAATACCTTAGTTGATTTCTACGGATGTCTTAAACAATGGGTAGAAATCTTTTGTAATCTTTTAGTAATTTGTAAGTAGTTTACGATTAAAAGTAATCGACTTTAGAGGAGTAATTAATGCGGATTTATTTAATTTTTTTCAGAAAACGGAAAATCTATACTGGAACAAAGGGAAAGTCTCCCTTCATGCTTTAAAATACATACTGTACTGTTTGTTTTCAGCAGATTTTATAATTTAGACTATAATTTAGGCTTTTCATTTCATTTCATTTCCACAACTGGAAAAAAAAGCGAAAAAATAATGAAGAAAGATTTTAATATAACATTTGAAGGAAAGTAGCCTAAGTTTCTTTCGGGAACTAATTATTTGTCTATTGAAAAACGGGAACTGATCTGATCAATATATTGACAATCAGTTTTGTTTTTGACCTTAATCGTTATTTAAGTTGCACTGCTTTTATAGATTTACACTTTTTAATTTCTTTTTTTTAAAAAAATTTGCTTTTTGATTATGTTTGTGTATTGATGTTTAATTTGCATAAAATTGCTGGAAACAGAGATTCTTATAACTTTATTGTTTATTCGTGCACTCAGTGTTTTTCTTCCATTTCTGAGTTCGAATCCTAATTTTCTTTTACGTTATCTGTGCTCTGTTTTCGACAGTATCCAAAAATCGTGCCAATTTCCTAGGGAAAAATTTAGCTCACTTATTTAATTATCTAAAAAATAAAAGTCGTTCTTCAAAACCACTTCATCAAAATCAATAATTTGCCTTCGTTTTCATTGATAAAAAAAAAGAAACCAAAAAACAAAGAAAGAAATCGATTGAAGGAAGCGTCCTACTGACACTGAAATGGAGAAGGCCAAGACATTGACCCCTTTCTCTTGCTCTCGTTTGAACCCTTTCAGGAAAAGGATTTTCCTCCATAGGAACATTGTCTAGTCACGCTATAAACGATAACGAAATAGTGTTTCCCTGTAACGGATTTATACCGAGAAATATAATTCTTTTCTTTTAGTACTTAGGATCACGAAATGAGTCCAAGAAAAATGTAATTATTACTAATGATTTTTTTTTTTTTTATTCTCTACTTATTTGTTTTAATATTTCTCAGATGTTCAGGGAAACATGCAATGTAGTAAACATGAGAAAGGCCTACATTGAAATATTTTGGCATTCATCGGTTTTATTTTTGAATACAAAAATGGGCTTCTGGATTGAAGACACTCTTGGAAATTATGTTAATACGTTAGTATTACAATTTAATATCCACTTTTTTTTGGCTGTATTTCCTTTCATGGCATTAATATTTCTTAGAAGCGCAATTTTTCAATCAACAACTGCAATAATTCTTCTTCCTAATGAAACAATGGATTGTGAATGACAGAAGCAAGTATTTGATACTTCCACGATTCCTGAATTGTGTGTAATATTAAGTGGAGAGCATTGTTTGTTTTTATTTAGCTTTTATACATTTCAGCAATCAACAGATACTCTTATCAAATTTCAGCAATGGAAAACCTCTTTATAATTTCATCACTTTTTTCTTTCCAAAACATAGCAATTATTGTAAGTAAGATCAGTTAATTTATTAAATTTTATGTTTTTGCTTTCTTTTTTAAAAATTTTTCGAAATAAATTAGCTTTGTTAAAGTTTTACACAGTTTCTCATATTTCAGATCAGCTTCGAACGTGCAAGCAATGTGGATTATTATTTTTTGATAACTGATTTGATTAACATTTGCACTTAATAATAATTTTTAATAAAAATTGCTTTAATAAATAATTTAACTAGAAATAAAGTTTGGATTTTATATAAATAAATAAATGAATAACAAGTGTGTAAATATATATAACAGTGTTTCTCAATTTTTTTGAGTTATCGACCCTTTCAAATGTCTTCAATTTGATAACCTTCCTTTCTTCTAAATGGAGTAAAGTTTCGTATTTAAATATATAAATATTTAATAAATATCAATCAAAGTAATGCATGAAAGTTTTTATTAGTGTCAGCGCGATCCCAAGCACATCGCTCAGGACACTATTTGCTCAGTCACAGAATTCCTTTAAAATTAATCGTTTTTTGCCGTCAACATCATTCTATAAAAACCTTGGCTCTATATTTCACACTTTCTATGAAATCCTTCCTCCATCAAAGAAAGAGCTTTTGGTTTAACAGCGTTGTTGTCATACGCAATTATTTCACGAACAAAGCATTGAAGTTGTGAGGAACTTTTAAGGAATATTTGTATTTCAAATTACAGATAGTCTCCGACTAAAGAACATTTGCATTTACAAGTAAATTCTTCAAAATATCAACAAAAAAAAAACCCAACATTAAAAAAGAAATTGAATATTTCCAAAATTCTTCAGAATATTTTTTATAATTATACAGTAACTTGGACGTATATAGAACATGTATAAACCATATATAAACATAATATGTGCACTAATATATGTATTTAGAGAGCCAATGTGCTTTCCCTCTCCACTTTTCAAAATTGTCAAGGCAACATCTACTACAACGAGAACTAGATGGAGTTGATGGAGGCTAATTTCTGAGGGACGGGAGAAGGTTCCCCGCTCTTTGTTCTCTTGGTAACAGTCGTAACTGCTGTTCCTATAAAACAGCAGTAGCAAGTGTGTGTTCAGTTGAAAATATTGATTTTACATATTTTGTTTTTCACAAAAAATTTTAATATTTACTTTCATTTCGTGAGTTACCTGAGTTTCATTTATACATATATATAACATATTTACTTACATATATAGTTCTGTTTTTTGTTGTTTTTTTTTTTTTTTTTTTTTTTTATTTTTGCGTATTTTCGACTTACGACCAAGCTATGGAACGGAACTGTTTCGTAAGTAGGAACAACCTGTATTTCTAGACAAATGTTTCTCTCTCATTAGAGTTACATGGAAGCACAAGTGACCCCTCACAAAGTAGAATTAATAAAAAAAAAATCAAAATGTGGAAAACAAATCCTTAGGCAGGTAAACGCTTACCACAAAAAGCATTTGATACAAAGAAAAATCTCTAATAGGTAAAAAGAAAGAGATACAATTCATGATGAAAGGAGGTCTTTTGAATCAAGCTGAGACCCTGGGACAGTTGTTTCAAGGTTATTATGCTCTCTTCAGCCAGGTCTATCTAGCAAGCAAAGACTCAAAATCATCATAAATCAAAATTATCATCAATTGTATCCTTTTCTTTTTTATAAATTAGATATTTTATTATTATTATTATTATTATTATTCTTTGTGATCAAATACCTTTTGTGGTGAGTGTTTAGCTTCTGTCCAAGGATTTGTCTTCAGCATTTTGATGGGTTTTATTTTCTTAACTTTACTTTCTGCGGAGGGGCTGTCACTTCAAAGATATATTACTTTTCCTCTCATACACCTTTTGAGTGTTTGCTTGGTGGGTAGCACTGGTTGAAGAGAGCGTAATAAGCCTGAAACAAGTGTCCCATGGTATCAGCTTGATTTAAAAGGCCTCCTTTCATCATGAGTTACATGAAGGATTTACGTTTATCATATCCCATTATAAGAGCTTTATATACAACTGCTCCTTATTAAGCTAATATAATAAAAGAAAATACAACAGTTTCCGCTAGTTAAAACGCTGACAACATTCTCAAAGTCTATCCTCTTGTTTTCGAATGAACTGGACTAAAAATTATAGTTTTCAGGATGTTGGAACTCTCTAACAAACTTTCTTAGGTTGTTCTTTAGATATTAAGTTAGACGAAAGCTTTAAATGATAAGCTACTGTCATTCTATTGCTTCATAGTTTGATTAATTTGATTTAATAAATAAAATTCTTATTATATTATATATAATACAATTATATATTATAATTTAACTTTTGCTTCATTCAAGAAACTGACATAATTGTTTAATTTCTATTACAGATAAATAATAAGCGCTTTCTGTACTTCTTCTATATTAATGCTTGTTTATTATTATTATTATTATTACTCAAAGTTAACTTTAAAGAGACCTGTTAATTAGCAATAAATATATTATGAATTTGCTCTAAATATTGTATTTTAATTATAGTTTTTAAATAGTTATTTTTATGTTCGCTCGATGTTACACTTTTTTACGGATGCATAATTCAGAAGTTAGCCTAATTTCCCTCTTTAATTGAAGTTATAATTACCTTCAGTGATTAGTGATTTCAAACAAAAACCTATTATTGTTTTTCATGTAATGAATGAAGACACAAAATTAAACTGTCACTTGGAGCAAAAGATAATAATCAACATAATTGGAAATTTCTGTTTTCTCTGAAGGGACTAGATGGAGACTAACAAAATTAAACAATAATACAGAGTTAGGTGTATCGTCAGTGCGTTGTGAGAAGTGACTATGCAATGCTGGGACATCAATTTTCTGAACAAGGGGTGAGACCAAAAATAATCGTGTTCATATTTATTTTATTTTTTAAGTTGGACCATAAATAAACATCTTAACCAAATTTTGAAGAAATCAATCCATCCATTGAAGGGAAGGATTTCGATGGTTATTTTTTATGAATGAGAGGGGTAGGGATCAAAGTAAATGGGTCTATATTTTAAATTGGACCATAAATTAACTGCACGGTAAGTTTTATCGAAATCCGTTAAGTTGTTTTAGAGTGATGCGATTACAAACAGACAAATAGACAAGTGCACAAACAAAACGAATTAGTGAAACTTGGAAAGTTTCTTATGTTCAGTGAATAAAATTCGCTACAGGGCAATTATAATTCTTTACTAAATATTTGAAAATGTATTTTGAGGTCAAGTGAACGAAATAAGTTAAATATAAAAACACAGAAATGTATGAATGTATTTAGACAAGGAATTCCCTTGTTCAAATGGTTTAGCCTCTGATCTTCAGTATTGTTGAAATAGCTGTATTAAGAAGTCAGTCTAAAGTGTTATTATATTGTTGTTATTGTAAGTACACTTTCTTTTAATTCCTCTTGTTAATTGATTTGATACTAAAGCAAAAACTGTTCATAAATTATTCAAGTCATTTTTATAATGAACTATTTTATATAAGTTTAATTCCGAATGTGTTCATTTTCTTTGCTATATTCTCTCTTGAGTTTATCAAAAGCTAACGTGAATAGCTATCGCCAATAAAAGCCAGCAGCTGAAACGTTGCATCTCAAATTTCAGCCCAACTTTCCATTGTTTAGGTGGTCGAACCTGTGATCTTTGACCGTTTCCTGTTCGTAAGGTGTCCCATCCGGTCTGCGTGAATTCTCAAAATAATAAACATTTACTTAATTTGGACAGTGTACGTGTGTATTTGTTTTAAAGTCTCTTTCAATAACTTTTCAAGGTTTTCGTTCTCGAGGAAACGTAAATTAAACCTTGTAATGATAGGTTTTGAGTTGGACATTACTGCTACAGAATCATTTCTGTTATTATTAATTGAATAAAAACTAATCTTAGCAGAATGAGTTGTTTTGAAGGATTCCTATTTCACCAAGCACTATCGCTCTGTATTTAAAGCTTCAGCCAATCAATAAATTACACTTAGCATTGAATTAAGACTATTCCTGTTTTGAATAGAAAGATTGAAATAAAAATCCCCAAAATATCTAAGAACATTTATAATTTGATGCTAAATTTCTTTAAACTTCAATGTTTGTTTAAACTTCCATTGTTTAAACTTCAATGACAAGACGTAATTTCCACCACCAAATTTCAATCCTTCAAATTTTTTTTTGCCTTTTTAAATATCTATGAAAATTAATACTTCAAGACTATTCTTGAAGATCATCATGCATCCTTTCCATTTGATCTTTCCAATCTTTCCTTTATAGAACAATCTTATCCTGAATGATTTGAATATAAAACTAAGCTTTTATATATTTTTTTAAAATCCGTGAGACTAAACATTCGCTTCCCTCCATTGAATTTTCCTAAAATCTTATAATGACTAATAAATATTTATTTCATAAATTTAAAGTTGTTCAAATTCCTATTATTTATTCTTGCTGATAGAAATGTGTAGCAAACACAAAATAGATAACCTTAACTATAGATTAGGTTGTTAATACTTCCTTGATGAAAGATATTTTACTGAATTATTGCTTATTTCAAATACAATAGTTATAATTAGTAACTTTGACGCCAATCTAACGAATTTTGATTACGTTTTTCTCTAAACTGTGTTTTATCTATAAGGCAACTGTAGTGATATTTCATATGATAACGACCCACACGTTCCAGTAATAATAGAAGCAAAGCAAGTAAATCTATCAACTGAACACTTTTATAATATATGGCTTCGTGAGTTATTCAATGACTTACCAGGACCTCCTAATTTTTCTTGGTCTCTAATAGAGATCTCAGAATTTGAAAATAAACAGCTTAGTGAAGCTGTGAAGGCTTCCTGTAAAGTCAAGCCTATTTGTATTTTTTCAGTTGCTTTTTTATTATTTTTTGCAAATTATTATATTTTTTTTTTTGTAATTGCTAATATTACCATGTTTAGGAATGTTTTAGGTTTTTCTCTTTGGTTACACTGACAAACTACTCAATGACAAGCCTCTTAGTTCCCGCTAACACAAAGATTGCTCACAAAATAATAAGTTCAATCTATTCAAAAATAAACAATCATAGATGAATTTTTATTGTTTAAAAAATGTAAACAAAAAAAAAAAAATCTAAATTTGTAAAAGGATCTGCTCTGCTGAGAAAATAAAAGACGAAATTAAAAATTATTTTTTCTGGAAAAATCTGATTTGATAATTTCAGTATCTCACTGTAATATTAAGCTAACTCAGATGAACTTCGCACGAAAATTTTAAATTGGACATTACAAAACCCAAACAGTTCTGATTACTTCAAGATATTAAAATAATTTCTGATTATCTTTCATTAAAAGTTAATTTTTCTAGTAAACTCTGATAGTAAAAACGTTATATTAAAATCCATTTAAAAATTATTTCCTACTAAAAGAAAAAAATATCGTTTTTCTTTGTTCAAATACATTTCTTAATGAAAGGCACAATTGAATCATCATCATCATTCCGGTTATTACGTTATACAGTGGCAGAGACTCGAGGTGTTTTTTTAGATTCGGATGATTCCACTATAATGGATTTCGTCCAAAACTAAATTCTGAGATAATATTTACTTTAACCATTAGTTATTTTCTTCAGGCATTTTTTTTTTCCCAGTGATTCTCAATCTTCGCGAATTTTCTCAGTATTTTATTTTTATCGCGAGATTATACCTAGAAACACCATTACCGAAATTATTACCTCCTATGAATACTTCAGATAATAAATAAAAAAGTTCCTGAAAGAATTTCAAGTCTATTTGCCTTAAAATGTTATTCTTAAAATTTTTCTTTATTATATTTTTTTTTATAATCGTGAAAACAATATTAAAGAAAAACCTACGTTTATATTCAAATGGAAATAAATACTGAATACAAAGTTTTCAATTTTGAAAAAAATAAAAATAAATCAATTCGCATTATTTAGTTACTTGTCTAATGTTGAATAATTTTAATCCTAACAAACCAAACTAAAACGATTACTACCAGTCGTTTAATATACTCATAGAAATTCAGTGTTTTGTTTCGACTGTTTTTCAATTGGAATTTTTGTCGTTATTTTCTCGACAAGAACCCACTTGGGAAAGATTTCAAATATAAAAAGTTAGATCGTCTTTAGTCCTTAAATATGCAAACCAAGTTTCAAGAAGATTTATCTAGTGATTCAAAAATTAATAGGAGACCTTTGATTATAGTTTCAAATTTCCTTCCTAGGAAAGTAGGTTAAAAATAAATGTTATCATTAATACTATCATTAAGTCAAATCCCAGTTTGATCAAATATTAGCTATGCGACTTCTATAGGCAGTTAGCGACGATCTAGATAGATAGAAAACTATTGAGCTGTATAAAATAACCTCTAATTAAAACACCTAACACGAAAATACAAAAAAAAAATAAATAAATAAATAAAAATGAAAAATATGCAAGGAATAAACAGTGTTTATAACAGAATTTATTCATAAACTTTAGAATGGAAACCTAAGCTCGTGATAGTAATCGGATACTGTGGAAAACAATCCTTTCATTTCGCGCCAATGAGTGACCCCTTTTCCCATGCGAGCATTAATCAGTTTGTTTCTATTGCGTGTTTACGCCTTCACACATTGAATTGTACACTTGGCAATGAACAACGTACTTTCTCAAGGTCAAATCATGTCGATGGACTCCGGTGATTGTATCTTCTTTGCTTGGAATTCCGAGCATCAACCTTGTGGTAACCTTTCCTTATTTGTTAATTTTGGCTTAATATTATCGACAGAGGAAGAACTAGCATCTAATGAAAGTCAATGGATCAAGGAAAGGACACGTGTTCAGTTAAGCATTACATTAAAAATTAATTGTTTTCATTGGACAGTTATCAAAAGCTGTTTGTGGCCAAAGAAGTCATTTTATCTATCAAATTGAAACAAGAAAGCAACAGAAAGGAAGGTTTTATTTGTTTGTTTGTTTTCCTGTGAAGGAAATCGTTAAGAAATTTTGTTTTATTTATTTTTTTTCTTTGTTTTTTTCTCCAATATTTCGTGATAAAAAAAAAAAAAATGAAGAAAATTAAAAACCATGAAAAGTTATTCTTACTATCCCTGTTTTCCTTTTTTTTTATTCATTTTTCTCAAGGTTTTTTTCAAAGAAAGATAAATAAAGTTAACTAGAAACTTCTGAATTAATATTTATTTCATAAGACTAATATGAAAAGTTTTCATGTATTATTAACTTATCAAATTTGTACTCCTTATTAAAACTCAGTGCACACACTTATTTATAATGAGCAGTGAAAGATATGCTTTACCTTCCCACTAAACTATCCAAATAAAAAAAATATTTTATGTAAATAAGAAATTATGAACCAAGTGTACTTCTTAGATCATTTATTTAATAAACTGAAACTGAACTGAATTATTATTATTATTATAAATTGTTGCTCAGTTTTGACTGTTGGTTTTAATATGATCTCTCATCTCTTATCTCTCATATTGTTATTTATTGCATTGGAGCTACAATGGTTGTCGAGGTTTAAATGGAAAAAATATTTGGATATCTCCAATGCAGATTGTAAACATTCTTCACTTCTCCGAAAAGTCATTGATATTTCATTGTCTAGGTAAATGGCATTTCTTGGAATTCATTCAAGTACAGTGTATACATTTCTTTAATTTGGAACAGAATTAAAATGATAACAAAGTGATTATTTTAAAGATAATCTTCATTTAATCGAACTGGATAGTATAATACAATAAAAATGAAGTTAAAAAAATAACCTAGCTTAATAATATACATTAAAAAAAATTAAAAGTTCTATACGTAAAACTTATTTTTCTCGAATTTTCTACGTTTAGCCATTATTCTTACTTAAAAATACTGCACTAAAACGAATGTTCAAGTTAATGGAGTTCTCGGAACATTCTGCCTTCTTTTTTATGATGTTCATTTTTCATTTTAGTTTGAAAGAAAGAATTGAAGAACGGAAATAGAACGGAAATAAGTAGTCCGATGCTGTTTTAATATAATAAGATTTTACGTTGGATGCATAATGGGAAATAAAAATCACTGTCTCTTTAAAGTTTATTGTTTGCATGAACTACAGAGTAGCCTAAATGTTTTCATTCTCTAATATAATGAGATGTCATTGCTTCTTGCAATGTCATGCATATAAGAAATACCTATTGGTTTCGAAGGTTTCATAAAAGGCCGTGAAGCAAATTCAGAACCAACATTCTAAAAAAGATCTTTCCTGTTTAACCTGAAGATGTATTTCAATGTTTTGAATTATGCAGAACTTAGTTTCTAATAATAGATTTTAATAATGATAATAAAAATAATCAGTTAAACAAAAAATATATTAGAACAAAATAAATTAATTTTTATGAAAACTGAATTAATCCATAAAATTGAATGAAGATAAAACCTTACAATATCTTAATTTATTTTCATTGAATTATTGTACACAAATTATGTAATAAAAGAGTAAGCTCTATTGTTATTTCTGTTGTATGGCTTTCTTAATAGTCACCCTGTCTTCTTGATTACTTACTGTCCTTTTTCAATCTTGGATTTCACTACATTTAAGTTATCTTTTATTTGATTTCCTCCGTTCTACAACCACTTTTTCTTCTTAGTTTGTTAACTACTTTATCGTTCTTCATCCCTTCTACTTATTCTTAGGCATTACTATTTTATTAATTTCATTACTTTGCAGTCAGTAGATTAGATTGATAGAGTTCTTTTAACTCTTGATTTATACTAATTTCCCATTGGCTGTTACCATTTGCTGAACCAAATAATCCCAGAACAGAATTCTTCTTCCACATTCAATGTCTTTGGATTATCGTTTTTTATCAAACAACTTATTTCGGTGCTAATACAACAAATCTTATCATTTTATTGGGTGATATTAATGTAGAACTATTAGGTATACTATTTAGTTATAAAACTAAATTAGAACTTTTGTAAATTGTTGATGTAATTCGACATTACTCAAGTTAATAGCAAGATATTCACAAAATTAATCAACTTGCATAAATTTTTCTTTCATTTGTTTCTTTTAAAATGGCCTTTTTTGAAGAATGAATATTAGTAAATTACAGACTTAACGCAGGTTTTTCTTTTTCGATTTATGAAAAGAATTTCAATTTGTTTACTTTGTGATATGATATATGATATGACAAAATGTATGATAAGTTCATCGTTATGTTGAATACATAATTCTCATAGATTACTTCCTATGTTACTTTAACAATAATATCTTCACAATAAAAGCACGAGCAATCACAATTCGTCGACCTCCAACTGTCTTCCTGTCCCAAAAGATCGGAAATTTATGCCCCCCCCCCCTTCCTCCCTTTGCACCTGTCCTCAATTGTTCGCCACTTTTTATACAGATAACAATATTTTCCTTTTTCTTCAACTGAAATGAAACTGGGGTCGCAAACAACGAACTGAATTCAAACATGAGTTTGTTATCGAAGTGGAACTTTTGTAATACGGTATAAAAATTTCGTAGTCGTAGTTTGTTATTGTTAAACACTGTTCGTATCATGGAATGATAATATAAAATAATATATAATAAATTCAATTTTTATTTATTTTTGGTCCATAGATATGTACTTCTAATTTTATTTCTGTTATTTTTCTTTACCCGTCAATCATTATATTTACATTTTATCCATTTGTTTATTACATCCTTTTTACTTCCTACGAGGTTCCCATTTTTGCCTACGATTGTTCATAGTTTTTTCCTTCTTTCACTTTTTTTCCCCATTAGAGTCCGTTCTATCTCGTTTCTTCTATCTATCTAACATTGTTCATTAATATAATCAGCGGAACTAGTTCAGATCTTCCTTTCCTTTATTTTATTTCTTGCTGTATTTCTTATACCCGTAGCTTTATTGCTTCCTTAATCAAGCAAAAACTTCTTTGTTTTTTCTTTTTTTTTTCTTCTCCTATTCAATTAGTTTTTCCAACTCCAAACAATTAAATTTTCGCATTCTAGATCTTTTGTGTAGTTAAAAGCAATAAAAGAAAAGAGGCAGTTTTTTTCCTACTTTCTTCGTTTCCCTTTCACTTTTTTTTGAAACATTTCTATTTGTAACAGGCTTTTTCATGTAGAACTTCGTCTACCAAAGCTTCTTTAAACACTTCCTGAAAATCAAACATATAACTTATACAGTATATGTATAAATATAAACTGAAATAAATAAATATTGTACACAGCTACAATGCCTATGTATAGAGGAGTATTTATACTAAGAATCTGAGATTTGCCGTATGTGTTGATTTTAATCTAAATATTTATCTAAATTTGGACAACCAGACAAAATGTACAAAAAGAAGTATCAGAAAATAAGAAATAAGTCTTTACTGAGATGAGCTGAGTTTATTCATACAAGAATTACAAGGCATAATCAACAGAAATATCTTCAGAAAAATCTTATCAGTTAAATGAAAAAAAAAAAAAAAGCACTCAAAATCTAGCAAAATCTAGCTATTACCATTGACTGCTTTGAAAACAGTCGGGCATCAGTGATACCACCACAAATAAACTAGAAGTCAGATGACTAAATATCATGCAAATCATTTTATACAATTGTAATAAAAATCTTGTATTATAAATGCCATAAGCGTAAGATTCTTCTCTACTGGCAGGAGAAGGTCAGGGATTCTTCCTTGGTTGTTTCTCCTCTGTAGATGGGTCTTTAGGGCCACTCAGTTTCTGACAAATGGCTGCCAGGTTACTTACCAGCCGTTGGGTGTCACGTGATTACAGAAGGTGCTTCATGCTCTCATATGAAGATGCGAGAGTAATGCTAAAAGCTTTATCTTAAAGATATATTTTTGCGATACTTTCAGTATTACTTTCAGTTTGATTTTCCTATCACAGCATTCTACGGTAAGTCAAAAGCTATTAAGAAAAGATTAATGGTCAATCAATAATTATACGTCATGTACGTGAAATCGATATATTAGTTTTAGAATTTAGTAGTGGGATGGTAATTCTTCATCCCGAAATTTGCTCTCCTGAAAAATCAGATTCCGACCAACAGATATTTGAAGAGATAAATAAACTATCAATGATGATACTTGTTTTCGAGTCTTGGAGGTGAATAAAGGATCTAAATTGAATCTAAATTGAATTAACAACTCTTACTTTGGGAATTTTTTGAATAAAATAACAAGCCAATAATAAATAATTAATTTTCCCTCTTTTAAAGAATGTTTAAATGTAATTTTAAACATTTCTTGGCGTCTTCATTTCGTAATAAAAACTGATGAAGCAATTAGTACAAAAAATAAATAAATAAAAATAAATAAATAAATAAATAAATAAATTAAAATTAAAAATAAAAATAAAAAATCAGATCCAGATTTTAAACAATGAAAGAACTTAAGCCTACTTTCCTTAAAACATTAGTCTTATTTTTTTTATTTATTATAAAAATAATAAAAATAAAAATTTTAAGTCATTAAACAACATAAACAAAAAGCCTAAGTTTATTTTCAAAGTTATATTTTGTTGAATAAAAACAACATGAATTTTCCTTGCACGAGAAGATCACAAAATTCTCCTAGAAAAGCTGTGAAATCAAGACAATATATTTCGTTCGATGTCTTAAGCAAATGATGCTGATCGTCTGGAATGACTGAGCGAGCTGTAATAGGATTCAAATAATTGGTTTCAGACAATTTAAATACTTAATACTGGATTTAATATAAAAAAAAAATTTCAAAAACTGAAAAAAAAAAAAAAAATCTTTACTGCTTGTATCTAGCAGATATATTTTTCATTTTAAAAAAATGGCTTTTCGTTTATAGTATCTTCACAACTTGATTAAAAAAAGGAAATGAAAGAGAGAGAAAAGCCTGAATTTACGGAAAGTGGCTTCAATGCATTTAGAAACTTCTTCTTTTAATTTCAGTGGAATTAAAGTTTTTCTTTAATCGCAAAAATAATTTCAAAGATTTACAGTTAAAACATTTGCTATCTATAGCAGAAGTGCAATTTTTTAGCTTACTGTGCTAGGAAAATGAGATTGTGTATGTGTCTGTATGTGTGTGTGTCGTAGTCACTATTGAACCACTGGAGACATCTTCTTAAAACTTGGTTTGCGTTTTTAAAGGTCGGAAACGATATAATTTTCAATCTGTTCGAAGTAGGTCGTTGTTGAGAAATTAAGAGAGAGAGAGAGAGTGACAAAAAATTCCTATAAAAAACCCAGAGGAACAATGGATTCCTATCTAACTATTAAACAATGGGAAGTAATTCTTTTAGTTAATCCATTTATTTGCGGGAGACTGGATACGATTAAAATTAATCGACTTAATTTATCTAAAGTAACTAATGATAATTTAATTAACTTTTTTAGGAAATAGACAATTTCTACTGTTTTTACTCAACAGATATTACAATTTGAAAACAAATGTAGGTGTTTTCGTTTGTGTCATTTTCAGGACTTAAATAAATAAATATATTTTTAAGAATTACATTGTAACAAAATAAGCTTGAAGTTTTTTTCAGAAAATTTTTGTCATAATTATTTTCTTTAATCAAAAAAACAAAACAAAAAGCAAACAAAGATCTATTTATAATTTACATTATTTCCTATTTTTTTAGCAGCCGAAAGCAGATGGAGTAAAGATGATTATCACTCCCGATCTAAATCTGACGATCCATTTGGTCAAGGAAAATGTAAGACAGAAGGTTGCATCAAAGCAGGTCAGTATCAAGCACTCAGCCTTGTAATAGAGATTTTAGCTTTTTTTTTTTTGCTTAATTCTTCTTCAATAATTAATTTTCTGTAGAAAATTGCAAATAAATACTTTAATTAAATGGCTTTAAAGAAGAAGAAAAAGTCGGCTTAAAATTTTTAAACATTTCAGAAATTTCGGAATCAAAAATAGCTAAATAGTCCAATACTCTACCTTTTAATAGTTTTGCCTATATACCTAAATCTAATAACAGCTGTTGATTATTTTTTTTCATTTTAATTGACTGATCCTATTCAATCAAACAATTTTTGGAAGTCAACAAAGTTTCGAGGATTAGCAAAGAAAAAAAAAATCCGTAAATTATAAGAAAATCACATTTAAATATTTTAAATTTTATCATCACACAGTTACATAGCAATTATTGCATGATAGTATGTAAAAACAAGAGAATTTGTTTTCAGCAAAGCATTGACCATTAAATTACGTAGTCAATTATTAAAGAATCCTTTGAGATACAAAACTGCAAGGGTTAATTTAAAAAAGAAATCCAATCTGATTCGAAGACAACGTGACCCCGCCTGCTGTAATCTGAAATATTGTTACTGCTCGTGCTCTTATCGATCCTATTTTTTTTTATATTCAATCAGAAATGGCAGCTGATCACACATCAATTGGAAAAGCTCCCGAAGATTACGAGGGCATTTCTTAAAATTGATAACAAATCACTGAAGTATTAACTAAAAACACATTGAAATTATTGAAAAAAAAAAATTATACAATTTCGAAGTTGTTTGTCGTATTCGTTACGTTGTATGACAATACTAATTTATAAATGAAATCTTTATCATTTATTAATAAATTAAAGATAGTGATTAATAATTAAGTATATAAATTATCACTGATAACATTAATGATAACATTAAATAATTTTTTCGTTATTGATATTAAAAAATTTGATCTTGCAGAATTCAAATTTTAGAATTTGGTCCTGACTTTGGAAAGATAATTTGGATTTTTTTTAATAGTTGCTATTAATTAAGGATAATTTTATTCCTTAAGTAACAGCTGTCGTTTAGTTGTCGTTACTTTTACTAGAAAAGAAAACCAAAAAGTAATAATAATAAAATAATTACTCATTCTTTAATTTGCTCCAAAAAAAAAAAAAAATCCTGATAAATTCCGAAGACTACTTTTCTTTAAAAGTTGCTGTTTTTATATTTTACTTCATTTTCTTAAGTTATAAAAACAAGACAATCGAGAAGTCTCATTTATTTTCAAATTATAGTATCTCCCAAATACAAACTATACAAATTTTCCAATTGCTGAAGAAAAAAAATTCTAAAATCTCAAAAAACTAATGAATTTCTCTAAATCAATTAATTTTAATAATATCAAACCACCAGCAAATTAATGGATTACAAAAAAAAATAGTTATTAATATTGGAATTCGTGAACGGATGGTCATAGTAAGAATGGGCAGAAAATCTTTCCAGCGTAGATTCTCGTAGGCAATCCTGACAGACCATTAATTCTGACTGATGTAATCTACCAGAGTATAATGGTATAATATACCTCATACTTACTTGTTAGTGAAATAAGAGACATTTTAGCCCCATCTATTTATACATGTATATACATATATAATATATTTTAAGCCACTAACAAGTTGTAAAGAAAATCCAAACAAATGAATGTCTTAAGCAAAGTTCTTTAAAATTTCCAGTAATTACAGGGTTTAATGATTTTTTTTCCTTAATTTAATAATGATAATTTGTGCTGAAAAATGAATATTATAACACCTCATTTAATTTAACAGATTTTAAGTTA
Source organism: Thereuonema tuberculata (assembly GCA_023159025.1). Taxonomy (NCBI): domain Eukaryota; kingdom Metazoa; phylum Arthropoda; class Chilopoda; order Scutigeromorpha; family Scutigeridae; genus Thereuonema; species Thereuonema tuberculata. The sequence goes on from JAFIDM010009631.1 coordinate 202,668,660, forward strand.
TTAAATAAAATTAAAGATTTGAAAATTCACAATTTTTGTTATTTCTAGTATTTTCATTTTTATTACATATCATGTTTACAAGGGACAACTGACTTATAAAACGGGACATACAATTTCGACAATAAATACGGGACAGGTGGTAATCCTTTAATGTACACTGTCTGTTTGTTTTTGTTTTTGTTTTTCCCCATCATTTTGCTTTCGGTTTGGAATGAATCGTGGCGAATCCGACCAGTCTAGTGTACACAGATCTTTAAACATATCCTTAAACTTGCTAAAACGTTATTAAGTTATATTTTATTAATGTTATTTCTATCCGACTATTCATTTAAAATTTCCGTTTACGATGATTTATAAACTTCTATACTACCCGATCGCTTCGCCTCAGGTTTAGCCAAAACATCCGGAGCCTAAGGATCTTGCAGACCTCTTCTACTAAGGACACACCTATTAGGCGGTGTAAGGTATAATTAATAATCAATTAAAGTTTTTATTTTCTTTGGATTCATAAAAAATCATTTTATTAATTATTAAAAATTAGTCGTTATTTCTGATATAACAAAAACTAACATTTGTCATATGGATTGAAACTCTACTTACAAAAATAAATTGCATAAATAAAAAAAAAACCCTGAGATTTACTACTTTTTTTAAAAAAAATAATAATAAATAATTTAAAAATACAGCCTAAAAAAGCTAAAAGAATTATTATAAGTTTTGAAAATAAACAATTTTCAAAAAATTGAAAAACCGTACATATAACAATAATTCTTTAGAATTTTGAATGCGAAATTATGAAAATAGGCCGTACAAACTTGATTGTTTGTTTGTTTTTAATTTGTTTCCCAAAGTGTCTAATTAGCATAAAAATAGTAGCTTTCAGTATTATAACGTTTTAAAATTGCAGACAATTTGTCCTTTTTTTTTTTTTTACCTTTTGAGATATAAATTATTTAGCTCGTAGACTGGGAAGACATAAAAAAAAAATACGAATGTCTCTAGTCGTTCAAAAACGAGGAAACGTTTAACTAGAACAGTTTGTTAGTGGAAGAGGAAGATGTTCTTTGCTAAAATGAACGATGGAATTGAAGCATAGCATTTTATTTAGGACACAAATTAAAGATTAGGAACGTTTGTTTTTTCTTTTTTCGTCTTCTGATTATTGTAGCGGAAAAGATTTATTACAGGTTCTGCTTCAACTTGGAATTATTTGAAGATTAAATAACTACAATTACTTGTGGAAAGTGGAAGGAACAGAAATGAGCCCAAGTATACTTTAACAACATAAATTAACCTAAAAATTCAATTTTTCATGCTACGTAATTAGCACGAAACAAAGGAATTACATCTTAATAAAACTTAAAGCAAAATAAATGTTTCACAATTATTTATGAATAAAAGGAAAAATAACTTTATTGAAAATTTTAGGAATCTTTATTTGTAATTAAACACTTTATAACCATCAACAATATTTCGGTTTTTTAAAATTATTAAAGAGAATTAGATCCAGGCCAGAATTTCTAAATAAAGATTAGCATAATATTATTAAAAACACCTTAAATCTCATCAATGTAATACTAAAAAAAATAACTAGAAAAATGTTCTAACCTAAAAACCGTCAGCAAGATTATTTTACCTTTTGTTTACCTATTCTAATGATAATAATAATAAGAAGATGAAGATGAAGAAGAATAACTAGATCTTTATCTTCACGTGTAATAGTAAAAAAAAAAATAAATAATATAATATAATCATTTTAAAGGTTATTTTACGATTTCGGATGAAAGATTCTTTTTTTTTTTTTTTTTTTGAGATTTCGTAATTTAACTACAGTAATACCTTGAGATACGAGCAAGCCTGCGAGCAAATTATTGCTTTGAGGTACGAGTAAAGATTAGAGATACGAGCAAGCTTACAGACGCCGACACTAGGTGGCCCAGCACTCGCAGCAGCCCACGCCGCCTCACTCGTGTACTTCCATACGCATCCCCCGCGAGTCTTCAGTATTGTGTTTGCGTTATCTAAGTGATTTTCTCTCTATTTTGTGCATTATTCTTCATAATAGTGTCCTAAGAAAGTGAGTGGTAAGGATGGTAGTGAGAAGAAGAAACGCATGACGACCATGGAAATAAAGCATGAAAAAAAAAAGCAAAAAATAAAAAATAGAAAAGTAAAAAAAAAATACGTAAGATAAGTTCATTCTAAGTTTATCTAAGTTACGTAGTGTACGTGTAAGATATGGTACGGAATCAAGTGTCTACGTACGGGCCAACTCTCTTCCCTCCCTTCCTCCCATGGCTGCCATTAGCCGTTACTGTATCAGTAAGAACTATCTCACTGTATGTCAGAAAGAACTCATAATTAAAACCACATTTTATTTTATATCACGGGAATTTTTTCTGTTATTTCTTATGGAAAAAAATGATTTGAGATACGAGCACCTCGAGTTACGAGCTCGGTCCTAGAACGGATTATGCTCGTACCTCAAGGTATTACTGTATCTAAACCATCGACGGAATCGCAGTGGGTGTTTTATTCTTTATTTTTGCATGGGATGCTCCACTGCAATTCCGACAATTATTCCTAATAGCCTCTGTACCGAGACCTCGCTGTTTACTGGTGACTACTCCAAGCTGATGATCACCAAAGAACGTGAAACAGCTTTTCGAGAATTACTCACATAATAAATACTTGGTGCCATACATTCATATTCATAATTAAATGCTCTGTCTTAATTTTCAATGCTTTACGAAAATTCATCGAGGCCGGCGGAATGCTGGCACATGAATTTTCTCATTAATATTTATTTAGTCCGTTTTTTTACTATTTAGTTTTGGTTTGGAGGCTGCACTGCGATTCCGAAGATTCTTCCTAATAGCCTCTGTACCGAGACCTCGTTGTTTACTGGTGATTACTCCTAGGTGATGATCGCTAAATAGTGTGAAACAGCTGTTCTAAGATTACTCACATAGTAAACACTTGGTCTCACACATTCTTGTTTCTTAATAATTAAATGCGCTGCTTAAATTTTCAATGCGTTGCGGAAATACAATGAGGCCGGCGGAATGCTGGCAGAAGAATTTTCTCACTGATATTTATTTAGTCCGTTTTTTATAGTTTATTTTTTAATTATTCAGGCTTTTATTGTTTATTTTTTGCTTTATTATATCCCTATTTATTTAGTCTTGCTTTGGAGGCTCCACTGCGATTCCGACAATTATTCCTAATAGCCTCTGTACCGAGACCTCGTTGTTTACTGGTGACTACTCCTAGCTGATGATCACCAAATCGCGTGAAACATCTGTTCTAGAATTACTCACATAGTAAACACTTGGTCTCACACATTCTTGTTTATTATAATTAAATGCGCTGTCCTAATTTTCAATGCTTTAAGAAAATTTATTGAGGCCGGCGGAATGCTGGCACATGAATTTTCTCACTAATATTTATTTAGTCCGTTTTTTTACTATTTAGTTTTGCTTTGGAGGCTCCACTATAATTCCGACGTTTATTCCTAATCGCCTCTGTACCGAGACCTCGCTGTTTACTGGTGACTACTCCTAGCTGATGATCACCAAATCGCATGAAACATCTGTTCTAGAATTACTCACATAGTAAACACTTGGTCTCACACATTCATGTTTATTAATAATTAAATGCGCTGTTTTATTTTCAATGCTTTAAGAAAATTTATTGAGGCCGGCGGAATGCAGGCACATGAATTTTCTCACTAATATTTATTTAGTCTGTTTTTTATTGCTTATTTGTTTTTCTTTATTATTTCCCTATTGTTTATTTTTGCTTTGGAGGCTCCACTATAATTCTGAAGATTCTTCCTAATAGCCTCTGTACCGAGACCTCGTTGTTTACTGGTGACTACTTTTAGGTGATGATCACCAAAGAACGTGAAACAGATGTTCTAGGATTACCCACATAGGAAACAGCACTTGTTTCCTGTTTCTTAATAATTAAATGCGCTGTTTTAATTTTCAATATGTTACGAAAATTCATTGAGGCCGGCGGAATGCTGGCACATGAATTTTCTCACTAATATTTATTTAGTCAGTTTTTTATAGTTTATTTTTTAATTATTCAGGCTTTTATTGTTTATTTTTTGCTTTATTATTTCCCTATTTATTTAGTTTTGCTTTGGAGGCTCCACGGCAATTCCGACGTTTATTCCTAATAGCCTTTGACTGGTGACGCTAGGAGTAGTCACCAGTAAACAGCGATGTCTCACTAATATTTATTTAGTCAGAGACCTCGCTGGTGACTACTCCTAGCTGATGATCACCAAAGAACGTGAGACAGCTGTTGTACGATTACTCACGTAGTAAACACTTGGTCTCACACATTCTTGTTTATTAATAATTAAATGCGCTGTTTTATTTTCAATGCGTTACGAAAATTCATTGAGGCCGGCGGAATGCTGGCACCTGAATTTTCAAACTAATATTTATTTAGTCCCTTTTTTATTGCTTATTTTTTTTTTTTTTGCTTTATTATTTCTCTATTGTTTAGTTTTACTTTGGAGGCTCCACTGCGATTCCGAAGATTATTCCTAATAGCCTCTGTACCGAGACCTCGTTGTTTACTGGTGACTACTCCTAGCTGATGATCGCCAAATAGCGTGAAACATCTGTTCTAGAATTACTCACATAGTAAACACTTGGTCTCACACATTCTTGTTTATTAATAATTAAATGCGCTGTTTTATTTTCAATGCGTTACGAAAATTCATTGAGGCCGGCGGAATGCTGGCTCACGAATTTTCTCACTAATACAGTAGAACCTCGATTCGTCTCCAAGACCATCTGCCTTCTGCCTTTCTATTGCCTACTTTCTGTCCGACTCAGAAGCGTTGGCTTTACCGAAATGTAGAACATTTATTTATGCCATGGAGCCCATAAAAACCAAAACGCAATAGCGATGACGATAACAGCTGAAGTGATGAAGATGAGGTGATCGAAACTTCTAAAATAAACAACTCCGATGCTTTTGAATGTTTTGCTAAAGGACTGATGTGGTTGGAGCAACAGACTGACTATGATTTCTACAGAATCTTTTAGCCGCTCTGTCCCGAAGTTGTTTCAGGTATACTACTGAAACAACTTCAGGACAGAGCGGCTAAAAGACGTCAGTCATGCTTACGACAGAGCAAACTTCCGTTAAGCCAATGTAAAGTATGTATTTACATTGCATTTTTCTGACTTGTGTGACATCTACTGAACAAATTTATTGTTTATAATTACAGTAATATAATTAAAAACACCACATTTAGTTTTTTTGTTCATGTATACATGTTTAAAATCCAGTATTAAATTTTTTGCGGTCTCCTGACGGTCATTTTTAAGTGCTCTCTTTTATCCGGAATTTTCGATTTACCGACGGAGGTCCGGTCACGACCACTTCGGTTAATCGAAGTTCAATTGTATTTCTTTCCTTTATCGAATTTGGCCAATTAAGGACCACGGAACTAGCTCAACCTGACAAAGTCAGGGCGAAGCTAGTGATATTCAAGAAGGGGGCGACGAGATTCACATCCCGTCCAGGATAATCTTGAGATAGCAAATCCCAGGGAGAAACGGACGAAACACAGAAGAAGAAAGCCATGGCAACACCGGGATTCGAACCCAGGTTCCGACACACCTGCCACACGGCAGACCGCCATCTAGACCGCTCGACCATGCCGGAACTGTCACTAATATTTATTTAGTCAGTTTTTTATTGTTTATTTTTTACTTTATTATTTCCCTATTGTTTAGTATTGCTTTGGAGGCTTACTGCAATTCCGACGTTTATTCCTAATAGCCTCTGTACCGAGACCTCGCTGTTTACTGGTGTCTACTCCTAGCTGATGATCACCAAAGAGCGTGAAACAGCTATTCTAAGATTACTCACATAGTAAACACTTGGTCTCACACATTCTTGTTTATTAATAATTAAATGCGCTGTTTTAATTTTCAATGCGTCACGAAAATTCATTAAGGCGTGCCGAATGCTGGCACATAAATTTTCTCACTAATATTTATTTAGTCAGTTTTTTATTTAAAAATAGTAAGTACACATATTAAAAAATGAATAGTATATATAAGTTAAAAACCGTACGTACAAGGAAGCTGAAGATAACCCAACGTTTCGTGGGTTGAAACTGTCCTTTTTGTTAAGTATTTTTATTATTCATGGTTTTTAACTTGTACATACTATTCGTTTTTTAACATGTGTACTCACTATTTTTAAGCAATCAATTACGTCCATAAAGATTTTCAACCCGCACACGTTAAAAGGATTTCCTAACAGTTTTTATTGTTAATTTTTTTTCTTTATTATTTCTCTATTGTTTAGTTTTACTTTGGAGGCTCCACTGCGATTCCGAAGATTCTTCCTAATAGCCTCTGCACCGAGACCTCGTTGTTTACTGGTGACTACTCCTAGCTGATGATCGCCAAATAGCGTGAAACATCTGTTCACATAGTAAACACTTGTTCTCACACATTCTTGTTTATTAATAATTAAATGCGCTGTTTTAATTTCATTGCGTTACGAAAATTCATTGAGGCCGGCGGAATGCTGGCACATGAATTTTCTCACTAATATTTATTTAGCCAATTTTTATATTATTTAGTTTTTGCTTTATTAGTTCCCTATTTATTTAGTTTTGCTTTGGAGGCTCCACTATAATTCCGACGATTATTCCTAATAGCCTCTGTACCGAGACCTCGCTGTTTACTGGTGACTACTCCTAGCTGATGATCACCAAAGAACGTGAAACAGCTGTTCTACGATTACTCACATAGTAAACACTTGGTCTCACGTATTCATATTTATCTTAAATATAGACTATAATATGTAAAACTGATCTTATACTAATATATAAAGCTGAATAGCTTGTATGTTTGAACGCGCTAATCTCAAAAACCACCAGTGCGATTTGAAAAATTCTTTTTGCATTAGATAGCCCATTTATTGAGGAAGGTTACAGGCTATATAACATTTTGCTACGACCAATAGGAGCGGAGCAGTAAACATAAACGTCAACCAACAGATGCGGCGGCGGCGACGGGGTTGCTTGGCCGCACGACGAGAACAGAACATTACCGAGCAGGGCCGAATTTAACGTATGTGACACCGCGGGACACAGCTCGCTAATAATAAAATGCGCATTTCTAATTTTCGATGCATTACGAAAATTCATTGAAGCTGGCGGAATACTAGCAAATTAATTTTCTCACTAATATTTATCTAGTCCTTTTTTATTGCTCTTTTTTTTTTTCTTCATTATTTCCCTATTGTTTATTTTTGCTTTGGAGGCTGCACTGCGATTCCGACAATTATTCCTAATAGCCCTTGTACCGAGACCTCGTTGTTTACTGGTGACTACTCCTAGCTGATGATCACCAAATCGCGTGAAACATCTGTTCTAGAATTACTCACATAGTAAACACTTGGTCTCATACATTCTTTGTTATTAGAGGAAAAGGTGTAAAAACGGGCACAGGTGTAAATATGGGCACCCTCCCCAAAGGGCTATAGGAGGTGCTGCAGCTTTGCGGCCAGGACTGTAGACGGCTTCTTTTGTTGATATAAGATAGCAGAGAGCAGTTGGAACCTTTAATTTCAAGTAGTGTGGATGCAGCGTTAGTTATTGTACGGATTTGTGTTTGTTCTGGACTGCAAACCTTTGACAGATATATGAAATCGTTTTCTTTTCATGTCCTTGTGGTTAGTTTAAAATAATTTCACAGTTATATCCGGAAAGCGGAGATCCTAAGCTACTTTTAGAAGCACGCCTTTAATCATGCACGCTTTTAGGTGACATATGATAGTGGCCATCTTGCTTAGGTGGGGGTTGGTGTAAATATAGGCCCCATTTAAAGGAGGCGCATAATTACACCATCTTTTCTCTTAAACAACATAAACTAGCTATGCCAATTGATGAGGCTGCTGAAACATCGCAATGTTCCACTGCATTCCCCGCAATGCAGTTTCTCCGTTCGACATATCTCCTGTCCCCAACATTAAGAAGAGAACCACTACTCGGGGACGCAAAGCAGCAAAGGTCAGCCTCATCATTGGAAAGCCGTACAAGGATCAAGAAGAGGTCGTTGAGTTTTCGTTAGAGACAGGGTTGGGAAGACCAAAGGCCTTCAGAAAAAGAAAATTCAACCCACGAAACGAGTCTACGATTCATCGTCGGACTCATCAGACTCCTGCGACCCTCCCCTTGTGGACAGTGATGACCTGGATATCAACGATGGGGATAAACCAGAATCGAATGATGCAACTTGCATCTTTTGTGATGAAAAATTCTCTGAAGACATTCGCGGAGAAGTGTGGGTTAAATGTGTTATGTGCCAAATGTGGTCACACTTAAGATTGTGCCGGGGCTGAAAGAGCCATTTATGTTTGCAATTTCTATAAATAATTTTTGATAAGATGTTCATTTAAAATTCTCAAATATACAACTTGCTCTTTGTACCGTTTTGAATGTTTTATCCTGTTTTAAAACATTTTAAATTATTTTTTTTTACTTTTGTGGAGAGGGCCCTTATTTGCACCCCATTCAAAATTTTGAAGTTCATCAGTCTTCTTAATAGTGATCACTCTTAAATCTAATTTCTTTATCCATCTTTTTTACACTGCTTTCAAATGTTTTCTTTCTATAACTCAAAGTCTCATTTTCAGATACCTGTATTTTCGGATTTACTTGTTTGGATGTTCGTCTCCACATCTTACCACTGTTAAAAATTGTAGGAACAACCTAAAATTATTTTATGTAAGAACTTTGATTAAAATTTCTATGAAAGACTTTATCCTGTTGATAAGATTTTCATTCTCTTCCAGTTCTGGTTTTGATTCATATTTCTTTCAATAAAGTCCACTGTTGTTTGACATTCAAATACTCTATTCTCCATAATTCTACAAAATTTAATCATCAAATTTTTTGTTTAACTTTGTTTCTTTCTGGGGTTAAGATAGGTGAGCACCGAACTGCTCCCCTCGGATTTCATCTTCGGATTTCTTCTCTCTGAATTTTCTTATTCTTCTCACTCCTGTTCTCGGAGTGATGCTCACATACCCTTAAGTACTGGATATTAAATCATGTTTGACAATTTTAAAAAAACATATCTATCAATAATTTTACCAATAAAGAGTAATTAAATATATTTAATATAATAACATTTAATAAATTTATTTATTATTTGAATTATTCCTTTGAATTATTTCTTTTAGCTGCCTCCATTCTTCTTAATATGGATAAAACCCAGGACCCATGTGAAGATTTTTATCAGTTCTCCTGTGGAGGATACATTAACAGGATTACTATACCACAGGACAAAGTTATTGTGGATACAATAGACAGAGTCCAGAGCGAATTGACTGATAAGTTAAAAGGTAGGATCAGGATTTCTGCATATTTTAATTATTTTCTTTGTTGATTAGCATTAGAATCAAGGGTGTAATCACTGGAGATTATTTATTCCATCAAACAAGTGAAGATTCACTCGTTGATTTATTGTCTCAGTAGTATTAGAAGTTTCAAAGTGTTTCCAATAGACAAAGTGCTATTTAAGTTTCCTCGTGGGACAAAAACGTAAGGCTGTTCAAATAGCATTTAAATTTAAAAAAAAAAATATTCCTGAAGGAATTTAAACTTCTTTCATTAAAATATTATTTTTTTAAATTCTTTATTTTTTCCTTTCTTTTTTAAAACAAAAGGCGCGACAACTATAGAAACAAAAAACCTACGTTTATTTTCAAATTGCAATATCCACTGTTATACAAGCAGTACAAATTTGTCAAATTGTTTGAAAAAAAAAATAATTAATTAAGTCACCATTATTTACTCAAATAAATCTGAAGCTGAATAATGTTAATCACATCACTCTCGCACAAATTAATAGATTAACTAAAAGATTTAATATTCCTTGTTTAAGATATCAGTTAAAATCCATTGTTTTCGTTCTAATGTTTTTCTATATGGGAATTTTTTTGCCCTAATTTCTCGACAAAGACCCATTTTGAAAAATTTCGAATAAAAAAGTTATGGAAAGATCCATGCACATATAGACACAAGAACAGAGGGAATGATCTAGTAGTCTCACTTTCCTGGAAAAGAAGACTCACAATCAGTAAACGGACTTTATATATTTACGGACTTTTAGAAATGTAATGTTGTAGACTGAGTTTTTATATCTTCCTGTTTTTGTTAGCTATTATTATTAGCTTCTTATTGCCCATGTAACAAAATTTAGAAATGTTGATAATTATTACCGCCTATTTTTTGTTTTCTTGGAGCATAACAAAATGATATTTCTTGCCACTATTTCTTTAATGGATTTCATTTTCTTATCCTCATATCCTCTGTGCTCAGAGATTTCAAATCAGAAAGACTTATCGTAAACCCATGGAAGCCCGAAATTTGATACCTCTTCTATAGAGATGCATCTGTATTTGAAATTAATTGCTTTGATTATTATTGAAAAGATAAATCGTCACGTTGATAAAAATAATAGAAAAGTTTCTTTTCTCATGGATTTCTACATAAAAAGGCTCATTGAGGTTCACAAAAAACACAAGTTTCGGAACCTCTGTTCCTGTATTATACTTTAGTAACGAAATGTTATTGTATCACTGATTTAAACTGTTCATTACGAATTATATTTCTATTTCATCAAACTTGGAAACAACAGTAACACTCAAGTAGTCTACCAATCCCATAATAAAGAGCGATGGCGGCCAGTTTTGAGGACTGGTGACCAAAATAATAGAGCTCATATTTTAAATTGGACCTCAAATACCAAAATTAAAGAAAATCAATCAACGGGTATTAGCAAAGGATTTCAACAGTCATTTTCTGAGGTCAGAAAGTGGTAGGAGGCCAAAATAATGCGCCTAAGTTTTAAGTGAGTCCTTTAAAAACAATCTACTAAGTTTTTAGGTAATCCGTTCAGACATTTTACTGTGTTATGTATATAAACAGACAAACGAACTAGAAAAATGTTCAAGTGGAATAGTTAGACTTTAGATGATCAGCCAATTAAACACAAGAAAACCCCTGCATTCACTCGAGTTAAATTATTTTCGATATGGTAAGTCTGTCATCGTTACCAACCTACTCATTTTAACTTTGTAAAACTGATCTAGATCAATCGTGCTAAATACCCATCTCTCGATTTGACATGAATGGGTCATTTTTTCTCTAAACAAATTTAGACTTTTTTTTTTTTTTTTTTTTTTTTTTTTTGGTGGTTTCTATCTATCTGTGTATGTGTGTGTGTATGCTGGTATCCGTTACTGAAATATTGGGGGTAAAATGACTCAAAAAAAAGCTAACCGATCTCTACTAAACCTTATATTTTAAGATTTTAGTATTATCTGATTAGATTGTGAACTGTATCGGCCCATAATAAGGATCAGTGTACATAAGGAACTAAATCAAAAATAACTTAATAAAAATGCACTTACCAAATTAAACTTTATATTGGACAATTAAATGTTATCGACAATTTTTGATTAAATTTTGGTGTTTGTAGCCCCTGTTTAAGGTCACTTCATAATAAGGGCCATTTACCATCAAAATGTTACGCACTGATCAATGCCAAACTTTATATTTACAGGTAAATATTATCCTCAAGCCATATTTTAATGTTTGTAAATGCCCAGTTAATGGGAATTTCTTAATAAGGACCATACAGTTTTGGTGAATGTACATTTATTTTAAGGTCCAGTTTTCTTAAGGTTCCATATTGTCTTTTATAATCATAAAATTTAATGTGATTTAAATGTATTTTTTATTTTGAAGTGTTTCCAAGCTTGGGGATTGGTGATTAGATTGTAACTAAACTATTAAAGAGTTTCTGTCTAAGTTTAGTTTCTGAAGCAATTTACAGTCCCTGAGAATGAAGAAAATTATTTTCAAAGGGATTTATTTGATACATTTGATACATCCTTTTTTTAAGAATTGAAACGTGTCCAACTAGTTCATTGATGTCAAACGTTTGAAAGCGAATTCCGATCAGTTCCGCACCATTTGATTCTGAAAGCAAATCTGTTCCGCCTAGTGTGTGTGCGACATGATTTCTATTCTGACATTGAGTGATAGTTGGCTAATAGAGATCAACGACCTTTTCCAAAGAAAAATCTAAAAAAAAGTAAGCCATTTCAAAGATTAATATTTCCTGTTAGACGACTGAAGCTAATGCTCCATCTCTGAAAACAAAGAATAATGTAATGAAATAGGATTTTTTTGTTTTTTAATTTCAGAATATTAATCTCCCTAAAGTTCAACAGCCTTTTCATAGAAAATAAACTGAAATAAAATAATAAACGTTTTTATTTCGTCGGATTTAAGTTGTTGATCTCGATGTTTTCCACATTTAATTGTAAGAACTAATTCTACTGATTGATTTGGGAAAAGTTACATCAGAGTCTTGTTTTGTGTAATTATCACAATATTTGGTATGGACTTGCTTAGATTCGACTAAGAATCTAAATACAATATAAATTAAATTAGTCTATAAATCTATACTCCGACTCCGTAATCCGACCTCTTGTATTTATAATGCAGGGTTAGCCAATATTAGAGTGGTAGGCCTATACGTCTTTTTCTTTACATCTTCCAAGCTTTCTCTTTGAAAGTATTATCTCACTTACACAATTCAGTATTCTGTAATCGAAAATGGAATTATATTTTTTATATATAAGTATCTGTTATTAAAATATAATTCAGAATATAATTCAGGAAGAAACCATAGAATGCAGGCGCCCCATTACTGACTGGCATAGAATAATTCCTTTCTCTATGTAAAAAATAAAATAAAATATCAATTTCATAATGATATTTCACTAATCAGGTGATTTAAAGTGGACAAAAGGTAATTAGTAAGGAATTGAATTTAATATTGTATTAGATGAGAGAATTATTTCTATATTGTTTGATTTCCTTTGGTTATCCTGGAAGATTAATGGATGCAGAACATAAATCAACACGGACCGCAATATATTCATAATTGGTAATTTTCAGTAAGTCAGCAATTTACTTGATAAATCTTTTTTTCAGTTGCGGGTAGATATATAATTATGAGACCAGTGTGGAGTTTGGCATTAAATAAAGATTTGGCATTTGATGCATTAAAACTACTACTGAAGTTTGAACTTGCGAAGATAAAGGCTTTTCTTGATAACAAATGATCGGATGGACGGACAAGCCTACGTCTTACTTATAACTCGATGTTAAATATGTATAAATTAGATGTTTAGATTCATACTAAGTCATACTTTAAATTGAAAACAAACATTTTAAAAAATATGATTTCGAAATTACAGATTGATTCTTTCAAATATATACTGTATTTATTTTGAGCAAAATATTTTTTTTCAAAATATATTTATTTTTAGCGGCCCATTTGGGAGGTATTGTGATAGCGACCAAAATCGGTAGCTATTGCGTTTGTCCTGTCCGTCTGTCCGTGTCTGTTCACCCCTACTCCCGAACGGGACCTTCCATGTTCGAGATATTTGACATTGTTGTCATTGTACCCCCCTAAAAACTCCCGAACGAAAAAGGTCGGTTTGACAAACGGACTTCACCATCGTGTCCAGACGCCCAAACAACTTAGGAATAGAGTAATTTCAGGGGCCAACGCCCCCCCCCCCCATGTTCGAGATATTTGGCATTGTTTTCATTGGATTTCCGCTATTAGCTTAAATGTTAGAAATGCAACCATCTCCTTTCAGTTGTCAGCTAGCCTATAGCTTGAAGATTGTTGGTTCGAATCCGTATATCTACTTTTTTTTTAATTTTCTTAACTTTTTTTAATTTTTTTCCTAACTTTTTTTTTTATTTTTGCTTACGTCATTGTACTTCCTTTTTTTTATTATTTTGGGTCGCCCTTAAATTTATGCTTTAGCACAAAATTATATTCACTTGTTTTCAATATACTTATAATTATTTGTGTGTATTGACTAATCTAAACTAGATAGTTACCTTCTTATTTTTTTTTATTTTAACCCTTCTTGCTCTTGACGTAAGTGTTTACAAATTATAAACTCTGTCCATTAATTAGAGATTACTAATTCATATAATGTTTAAATAATACTTCCGAACTAAATTAATTTACGTTGTGATGATCGACTTAATTTAATTTTAATGTAACCTTAGGAATTATGAATTGAAGCTGAGAGAAAAAAAAATCAGCAGAAAAAAATGAAAGTTACTATATTAAGCTTTATTTGTTTTTAATGTGTATTTTTTTGTTTGTTTGTTTGCGTTTCAGCCATAATCGAAGAACCAAAAATGTTCAGTGATCCTGAAGCAATTAAGAAGCTTAAAGATTTGTATCTTTCATGCATGGATACAGGTAAATCAGGCTTAGTTAAGGTTTAATGGACTTGTTGGTTTAATTTTATTCATTTCACATTAAGCATTTGACTTCGCCCTCTGAATTAACATTGATCTGCATCTTAATTAAAAAAAGTCACGTGACAGCCTCTACCAATAACATTTCAAGTTAAACAAACTTTCCTACCAAAATACTGTTGTTGTCAACTCATGATTTCAAATATTGTCTTATAATAATTTACGTAAATGACTCCAAACATAAATAAAAAAAATAATTCATTGAAGGCTCTGGAAAACGAAGATATTGCTTTGTAGCTTATTCAAACATTTTTAAATCTAATTTATACGTTGGCCGTTACGGAAGTCACGGTAGCTATTTTTTATCTGCCAAACATGCGGCACCACTGCAATTCCAGAATACACGTTTGTATGCTTGTTGGATGTACTTCTGATTGGCACCACTAACGAGATCTGGGTCAGTGAAGGAATGTCATGGGAGCAAGTGGAAAATACATATTTGGAAATCATAGATCTTTCACAATGTTAATATGGCTAGTAGCTTGATAAATACACAGTTTTGTCTTTTTCTTTAATTTTTGGATACCATCGCTAAAACTCTTACTCTGGTTGGCTGCACGATAAAAGCCAAACGTAACCACGGAAAGCAACGGGAATAAACAAATCAAATTTAAGACTTTATGAAACTCTTTTTTTTTTTAACTATTAATTTTTCGTTCTCGCAACCCTGGAATTTATTTCCTATTACAACATCCAGTATTTAATAAAATACTTTTATTACTTTTTGCTAAACTTCATTTTTTTTTTAATTTAACATTCCTTTTAATTATTAATTGAATAATTTTTAATTTTAAATTTAATTTTTTTATCTTTTTAAAAAAGCTAGCTGTAAATATGAAGTTATTTGTTTAAAAGAATATTAGCTTTTATTACATGGAAAACAATGAATAATTTGTGTAGCTTGGAATGCTGTAATTTTCATTAATTTACAATATTAAAATTACTTTTTTGAACTTTTTTAACAACTTGTTCTTTATAATTATAGCGACGATAAAAAGAATGGGTCTTCCATACCTAGAAGAACTGGTCCGAAGTTTTGGTGGTTGGCCTGTGGTGGAGGGACCCAATTGGATGCAACATAATTTCGACTGGCAAAAAATGATCTACAAATTTCGTGACAAAGGAGTTTTCTACGATTTTCTTATTTCCTTGGGGGTTGCGCCTGATCCCAGAAACACCAAAAAACATATCGTTCATGTAAGTCATTTCATACACTACATATCGTTCATGT
>JAFIDM010009631.1:202684322-202707211 GCA_023159025.1 Thereuonema tuberculata
ATATCGTTCATGTAAGTCATTTCATACACTACATATCGTTCATGTAAGTCATTTCATACACTACACTATTGGAATACATTTTGTTCAGCTTATTTATTGGAAGATTTTCTTTCAAAATTAATGGAATATCTATTCGAATTTGTAAGTATTAGAATAAACTGTGTAAAATAATTCAAATGGATAGGAGGCTAGTTTGTATGCAGACAATGTATTTAAATGAACATCAGCGTAACACAGTTAAACAGAACATCAATCTAACATATCTAACATAAGAGAGCTAAAAAAGACTGTATCTTTTAAATGTAAAGGCAATAAGTCAAAAACAAATTGCGTAAACAACATTAAAGCATTCAATGTCCTACTAATAGAGAAAAAAAAATTCAATACAATTTAAAAACTAAGAAACAGATATTCAACATTCTTAGAAAAAAACACAAAATTTATTTTGGAAGTGACATTTCCCTTCCTCCAATCATTCCTTTCTTTTCTATTTTATACTCAGTGCCCTTCTATTCTAATTAACCGTTTCCTATTCTTGGTTATATACGTCAATATTTTATAATATCTATACTATGACATTACTTATCTATTGATATTTATATATTTAGCTAAAGTATGTATAAGGTAAATATTTTCCGATTTAATTATTAATTAGCAAAAAGCCGGACTTTGAGTAGACTCGCGCACTTTATGCACTTCATTCAATACTAACTTGTAAATATTTAAATACATAATTTAGTGTATGACAAGGCATTTTAATGTGACTAATGCTACTAAGCTGCAGGATTATTAGAAATTACAAATATTTGTTTCGGTTTCAGAACTAATGGCGCTTTATTATGGTCTTTCTTTTCCAATTTTTTTAAAAATAAATAATTCTAATAAAATTTGGAGTTTTAAGTGTTGAAAATATGATTGTACACTTCTACATGGATTTCTACGTGGGCTTGGAAAATTTCATATTTCTATCGACTGTGGATTTTGAATAAAACGGTTTACAATATGTGATCTAGATGGGAATGGAGAGACTCGCTTGTAAATTATATAAACACTACTTTCTATTGAAGTAACGTATATGCTCCAATAAATGCCGAGGCTCTTCTTGTCGCCGATCTCTAATAAGCGCCGGGCTGCAGAGGAGACACGACCAAATAGTAGCCGGTCTCTAATAGTAGTCGGGTCTTTGATATTTGCCTACCGGTACTAGTGTAAGCGTCCGTATCTTTATAGTCGTGCGTAATACCTCATGGTACATTGCCTTACAAAATGCCACCGAAACGGTCATTTGACATTGCCTTTAAGATTCGCGCGGTGGAATACGCGAAAGAAACTTCCGGTGAGGCGGCCGCCCGTCATTGCGGATTCGGACGACGAATAGCAGCGAAAGGTACAGAAAGACATTGTCATTTATCTTTAACAGTCTTATGTAGCATGTGAAATTCAAATAAAGTAGCCGTTTGTAATATTAGCCGGTATTTATGTGTAAAAATATTAAGTTCTGAAGATTCTGAAGATTTTTGTTAATAATGACCGGCCTCTAATAGCAGCCGGTCTCTATTAAGCGCCGGGAGCCGAGGCTAGTTTTGCAAATAAACGCCGGGGGCCTCTATTGCAGCATATACGGTATATCTTTGAAAACTGGTTTCACACATCAGTCATGTCACTGAATCATATAAAGCGTACAATCCGAGAGGAGAATCTTATTATTGTTATTATTATTAATTGGTAGTTTTTCAGAACCTTCTCCATTCAGTGCCATGTATGAAATGTTTTCTTTTTAATTGCTATTTGTATCCCAAATTATAAATAAGAATAGAAAAAAATATTTCACATACTACGTGCAACCAGGTTAAATTTATTATTAAATGTAATTTTGAAAATGATAATACAGTCAAACAAAATAATCCATTTATTTTGAAATTGCCAATGAATTTAACAATGTATTTTTATTTATAATAAAATAACATTACAAATTTCAAAGTGTTTGTTAATAATAATAGCATAATGATATAGCTAATAGAAGAATGTAGCAGACCATCGGACAGTCTCGTAATATCAGGTTGTCACTCTGTTGATAAAATACGAAATTGTTACCTCCTTTGCTGTTTGCTTTGTTACCTCCATTTAGCCCTCTGTTACTATGACGCATCATCTAGGATTTTGAGATTAACAATGTGATGCAGATTAAATGTAAATCCCAAGTTCGTTTTACCCAGTTTTTAAAGTAGACGGCGTAGGAATTTAGCAGCGGACGTATAAAACCATTTCAGAAGGAATCTATAATTGTTCAGTTCTGCTATTTCAGTTAGGCTTATCTGCGAAGTTCTCGAACGAGGTAAATGCTTTCTTTCTTTGTCTACGATTAGGAATCCGATTTCTTAGGAGCAAATTTTACAGTAAATTACTTTACAAATTTTAAAGCACTTTTAAAGAAGAAATTGATATTCCTGAAATTTATCTAGGAACTTCAGAGAAAAAAAAACAACTTGAGTTTTCTGAATCAGACTATTAATCTATATTACTACAATATTTTATTTCTCTGTCTGTGTGTCTGTCCGGCGCAATTTTCTGTGAGAATGGAAAATAGAAATAATTTTTACAATGAAACATTCGCGACAGGAATCGAACCTGCAATCTTCTGATCCGAAGTCAGATGACTTATCCATTAGGCCATAGGGACTACAACTCTCTTCATATTGTTTTTTGACTTATATCTCCTTTCCTTTCCCCCATCAATAAGGAATGTATTCAATCTTTTTTTTAAATCTCATGATTGTTTATTTATTTCCTATCCGTCAGTTTATTTGTAATTCGAAACTGACGATTTGAACTATAATTGCCGAAACGTTGCAATATTTTAAATATTCTTACTTAACCAAATTCTATGTGATATTGAAAAATATGTGCGTGTACACGGTAGATGTTGGAGTAAAGAAAACAGAGTCAATAAAGAAAGAAGCACTTTTTTTTGAGGTGGAATACCGAAAAAATCACTATTTGCAGCTCAAAAACCATCAATATTTGTAACTCAAACGTCACTGAAAAATGACAATCTATGTTACTAAAATCTTTTATTTCTCTGTCTGTCTGTCTGTATGTCCGTAGCAATTTTCTGTGAGAATGGAAAATAGAAATAATGTTTACAATGAAACATCCGCGACAGGAATCGAATCTGCAACGTTCTGATCCGAAGTCAGACGTCTTATCCATTAGGCCATGGGGACTACAACTCTCTTCATATTGCTTTTTGACTTATCTCTCCTTCCCCTACCACGAGGACTACATTCTAATCTCCATAAAAAATAAAAATATATCATAGATATATGATTCACACTCTGGTTCTAAAAGCAGTCGTGGATTGACAGAATATAAACATCAGAAATTAATTTTTTTTTAAATTTAAAAAAATTTTTAGTTTTAATTTACTTGATGTAATTTGTGTGTGTGGTTTTTTTTAATAAATAAAAAGTTGTTTTCCGTTACATATGCGGAGGCTTCCGGAGCGAAGCGACGGGTAGCCGACTAGTAATATTAAAAAAGTAAAAGTTTAGCAACAAAATAAAAAAAGAAAAGATAAATTTTTATAAAAATACTTTATGTTTTTAAGATTTTGGTGATATTTAATGATGAATATTGTAATAAAAATCCTGTAATTTTTTATTGCAGTTAGATCAACCCCCTTTTGCTGCAGGAAGAGGAGCCACGAGACAATGGGAAAAAACCGATTTCAATATCTGGAGACAAACCGTCCCCAGAAGACGAAATGATGACCCTGGAATGAAAATGTATTTCACCTTTATGGTGGACATGGCTGTATGGTTAGGAGCTAATCGAAGCAAAGCAGAACCAGAATTACAGAAAGTATTATTGTTTGAAACAACTTTAGCTGAAGTAAGTCTATAATCTGTATGTCTTATAAAACAAAGCTGAGTTTATGCCTAAATAAATATGTAAATAATAATAATAATAATAATAATTTATTTGCCTTACAAAAGTTTGATAATACATAATAGATATGAGTGTGACGTCCCTGTGCCTTAAGGGTAGTCCCGTCGAGAAGGCAGGCAGGGAGTCAATCACAGGCAAGAAAAAATAAAATAAAATAAAATAAAATAAAATACAAAAAGCATTACTGGTTACATATAATGGAGAAAACAAAACAGAGCATAACACAAAAACATTGAAACAAATAAATATAATGGGGATTAAAGGAACAGTTAATCTGTAATAAAAATGTGAAAAAGAATTACACAATTGTGGAGTTTAGATCTGGTGATATATACAATCTTCGTAAAATAACTAAGATAATGAAATATATAATTAAAAATGTCATATAATTCGTGAACAGAAATTTTCGGATAAGAGGTTAAGCCTAGCCCAAATAGATGGAAAGTAAAGAGAATAGAAACAGAAATAGCGAAATGAGAAAGAGGAGAGGAAATGTTGGGAGATATCTGATGAAGGTAGACGTTTGCGACTTGACAACGGATAGATTAGGAATTAACTTATGGATTGGAGAGAAGAGAAGGTAAGAATGATAATTGTAAATTTGTGAAAGGTTATGTTAGTATAGGCAGATGATGTTTTAGTTTTCTTTTGAATTGTTTTAAATTGGGACTTTCACGAATATTGGGGGGGAATTTTATTCCACAGAGAAGGAGCAGAGCAGCTAACAGCTCTTTTTTGATAATTTGATGCGATTCTTGGAGTAAATAGAGTTGAGGAGGTTCTTGTATTGTAAAGATATGACTGGGGCTTAGTAGGTAGTGTGATAGAAGAAGAGATATTTTTATTAAGTAATTTATAGGTGAAGAGAGCTAACTGTAGGTTGTAGAGGTCATGGAAGGAGATAATTTTGTATTTGTGCCAAAGAGATTTAGTCGAGTATTGCATTGGCTTTCCGTCCAAAAATCTCAGGAAGTGTTTTTGTGCCTTAAGAATCATGTTTTGATAAAATTTAGAGGCGATGCCCCATATTGCAATACCGTAGCATATGTTAGAGTGGATTAAGGACCAATATAGATTTTAGAAGTATTTGTGTCGGTAGAAAGTTTAGTTTTTTAATAATGCCCAAATCAACTGTGAAATCAAAATGTATTGAAATAATTCAAGGAAGAAGAAAAGCTTAAGATTTCGTAAAACAAAGTAACTGTTTCTGCTTAAAATGTGGTAAATAATTCAAAAATTTCTTTGAAATATTGATCTTTCTTGCAGCTAATTTTTCATTTATCGTCAATTAAAAAATTGTTTTAAGTAATTTGTAAATCAGGAAGTAAATCAGTTTGTTAAATTAACTATAGTTGTCTGCTGAAAAGAGATATCTTATCTTTATTATTTTAATAATTGACATAAAAAGAAAAGACAGATAATGATTAATTGTCTCTCAGAAGCGGAACAAATCCGTATTTGCAATAAATGATGCGTTCCATTTTGAAATAGGTTTAGCCAACAGTGAAATTTCGAAGTTGTGCTTCACTGGCTGTTTACTGAATCCTAAAACTGATCCAAATATCAGATCTGAAATGACTGAATTTCCGGTCCTTTTTATACGAATTTTATATAATAAAAATGAATGTATCAAAATAAAGATTGATACATCAATATGGGATTACAAAAATGTTATTAAAATTGTTTAATATTTCTAATTAAATCTAATTAGAATTAACTTTTTGTTAATGAAAGCATGGTTTAATGACATTAATGACGTAAGTTTCATTGTTTCAGATTGCATCTGAGAGGGAAAATGTACGTAACTTAGCTGATGGTTATAATAAATTGCAAGTCCGGCAGTTATATGTGTTAGGAGGAAATGTAAGTATATTTAAATTTAATAATATCCAGTTTTAATTAATTCAGACGAATTATCGACTGAGGTATCTGCAACTGTGATGTGCATAAGTTCCAAATAGACTTGATTGAGAAATATAGACGTGAATTGGGAAAAATGCAAGGAATCTGCTTTCTCTAAATTCTTGTTTTATTTTATTTTTATTTATTTTTAAAGTCGTGATAATAATATAACGAAAAGACGTAGTTTATTTTCAAATCAAACAGAGGTTTTTTTTTTTATTTTTCCATTTTCTAAAAAAAAATTTTAAATCCGTATTATTTCAGTAGTCCGAATCCAATTATTGTTAATCACATTTAATCTCGCGCAGACATTAAGAGGAGTAATAAGCGGATTAATATCCTTTTAAGACATCGATAAAAATCCATTGTTTTGGTTCCTATGCTTTCCTATTGATAATTTTTGTCATCTTCTCACGCTAAATTCTCGAGAAAAGATGTTCGCAGAAAATAAAATTAAATCTAAAAATTTAAAGCTATGTGGATAATCTGAATTATGCATGCCAAGTTTGAAGAACATTCATGCAACGGCTAAAATATATACATAAATATGCACTGTCCGGCCACTTTATTAGGTACACCTACCTAGTAGAGTGTTGGGCCTCCTTTAGCCCTCAAAACAGCCTGAATTCGTCGAAGCATGGATTCCACAAGATGCTGGAAACATTGTTGAGGTATTGTGTACCATGCAGACATGAGTGCGTCACGCAGTTCCTGAAGATTTGATGGAGATGTAGGCCTGGAGCGAACAGCCCGTTCCAGCTCATCCCACAAATTTTCAATCGGGTTGAGATCCGGGGACTGAGTGGGCCACTGCAGTAAGGAAAAGTCATCGTCATGTTCCTCAAACCATCCCATAATGATGATGGCTTTGTGCGCCGGCGCATTATCCTGCTGGAAGTAGCCATCTGCATGAGGATAAACTGTTAACATGTACGGTTGCATTTGGTCAGCTACGATGTTTAGGTATGCTCTAGCATCCTGACGTGCCTTCAGAGGTATCAATGGACCCAACGTGTGCCAGGAAAACATCTCCCACCGGCTTGAAGAGTTGTTGTGAGACACGACGGGTCCAGACATTCATGTGCACGGCAAGAATAATAAAGTGGCCGGACAGTGTATATACGCATGTGCATACACATACTAGTTAATTTGATCAGCCTCCATCTCTTAGGAAAAAGGTTCAAAACTGACGATTGAATAATGGAAGAATTGTAAACTCCATGGTTATTGATCACGAGATTTATTCAATAAATGATGCTTAATATCTTCATTTCTAATTCATTTTCAATTGGTAGTAATAATGTTACTGTTATTGGTAATAGTGATCATTTTCAATTCTTTAAAAAAAACAACTTGCTGTAAAAAATAAAACTGACTTTTCATCTCTGAACATTGGTAATTGACATACAATTATCCTTCTTTATTAGTAGAATAAGAAAATAATAAAAGGTTCACATTATTTCCTTATCCTCACAATTACATCCTAAAATTTTAAAGATTATCACAACATTTCAAAGACATTTTCTTAATACCAGGTGGAGCTGCACCTGGTATTATCCTATTCACAACTCTATGTATCGCCAACTAATAAGCGGAAAGCCTCCAGAATTAGGAAATAGACTAATTCAGAGGCTTAGGGAGAAGGACTCGTAAAAAAAAAAAAAAAATATCCAAGATTTACCAATAATGTAAAATATACTGGTGTACAACTGGAAATGCATGGCAAGTATTAACAAATGAATACTGAAAGTTGTCTTAGTATTTATTTGTTAATATTTTGTAAAATTTTCCTGTTTGCTCTTCAAAAACTGAAACAGAAACTGAATTAGCCTGAAATTTTATGTTCAAAATAAAAAAAAATGCACACTGCACTTAAAGGTGTAGAAAATTTGCATTTTCCCACAGAAGAAAGGTACGAATAATGCAAGCAAATTCTTTTCTTTAACTTTAAACTGTGTCTTACTTTGCCTGAACGTGCTCTAATTGTGAAGTTCTTTTGTATGAATTTCGACACTGTAAAAACTACTTTATCAGCTGCTTTAACAAATTTGATGAAGCTGGATCATTACAAGTAAAGCCTGAAAGAGAACGTAAGCCTTATTTCATCTCAGGTAGCAGAGAAGTCGCAGCTGCTGCAGTCTATCGATCAATGGATAATGCTGCTGGAACTAACAGTGCAAGGGAAGTATCGGGGCCTTAGACGTGCCATTTGAGTAGTCTATATCAATGGCAATGTCAGAGTAGATTGCCAGCGACATGTGCCATCGCCTTCTATCAGACGTAAAATTTACACTTCTCAATTGCCGTCACACCTACGTTTTATTTGCGAAACAAAATCATATATATTTATATAAAAATCATGGACCAGTAGCCGAGTGATAAGGGTGTTTGGCTGCGGATTGGAGATGGCGGGTTTGATCCCCGGCCTCCGCGAAGGTCAGGGATTTTTCCACGCTCCATTCTCCTCCATGCGGGTCTTAGGGTCTTACCCAGCTCTCTGTAGAATGGGTACCGGGTTTCTTTCACGGGGTACAGGCGGGCGAGCGTTGGGCTGACCAAACGACTTCATCTCAGCCTTGGGTCACTGAAACGTTGCAGCCCTCCTCCAGCGTCCCAATGGGCCACAGTGGACCTCAGTGGGATACCTAACGTTATATAAAAATCATTTATTCAATCCATCGAATAGGAGAAAGAATGTTTTTAATTAATGAAAATAGGAAGTATTCATTTTTTTCAATCTTTTTGTATTTCTTTGTTTTCAGTTTCGATATTTCTCGTTAAATCTCAACCAACGACGATATGTTTTCGAGATTTCAATCGGTCGTCGATTCAAATTTTCAGGCCGGAATTCTGTTATGATTTTGGCTAATAATGAAGCTTTTTCTGGAAGCATCCACGAAAACATTAAGGAAAAGATGACCTTAATGTTTTCGTGATAATCAGTTTTGTAGTCAGTAATTTCGAATAAACAGATACAAATCGACTTCAAGTTCTTCAATTCGCCACCAGGAGCGCTCAGATGGCTCCTTCGAGATCTTTGAAAATAGAACACATTCTAAATAAAAGCAGGAGGAGCAATGTGCTTACCATCCCGCCTTGGCGCGGCGAAGGTGCAGATTGCCTGTTGAAATGATACGTCTAAAGCGGCCTTTATTCCACTATGTAGAAACTTCTATTTTTCGCTATAACGTTTTTGGCCAGATTGGACGTGGAAGATATGTAACATTCTGCGGGGATGAGGCCCATTTTTATCTCGACAATTTTTTTTATTTTTTTTTTTTTTTGGGGGGGGGGGACATTTTTTTCCCCCTACGGCTAGAATAGTTTATTTATCAATTCTGGTAGCATTCTACTTGGAGCTACAGAGAGCTCTGAATAAAGTTAAAGTGTTCCACTATGCAGGTCCTTGGGGTCCATTTCAACAGAGGGTTGGGTGAACCCTAGGACCCGTTTGGAGCCTCCGCCGAGGTCGGGGATTGAACCCGCCACCTCCAACCCGCAGCCAAGCGCCCTTACCCACTCCCCTACCGGGCCCACAGAGAGCTCTCAATAGCAATACTTTAATAATAGCCACCCGGAACAATAAACAGGACTGTTTTAGGAATTATTGTTATATTGTTCCCGAAAATATCAGAAGAAAATTACTGATCTCTTACTCGAATCCTGGCCCATTGCAGGAAATTAAGTTAAAAATTGCTTTGTCCTTTGTTATTCACTAACGGAATTGCCCGGTATATAGGAGAGTCAATGAAATCACAAATAAGCAGATCTTCGTATAACGAAAGCCGCTGTTGTGGAAACCGAAAATAAATAATTCGGACTTTCATTATTCATTCGTTAGTGTTAATCAATGATTTTTTGAACGTAGGTCCAATAAATAAGTACGATCGAATTGGAACAAACTTAGTTAAAAGATATTCGAGGTTCTAATTAATGACCCTGCTAAGTTTAGTTTTGATAACTAAACCGGCTCTGAATCTATAACATTCAAACCAACAACCAAGCAACCGATAAAAAAAAACTAAAAAAAAAACCTCTGCTTTATAGCTATAGAATAAAGCTATAAAGATATAACTCTGCTTTTTGATAAGTTTCATATTATGTACAAATGTCTTTTGAATACTTTTCTGTTCCGTGGCAAAGTTTCTACAGATAACTTTTAATAGAAACTCATGCTTTTAATATGTAACTAAGAAGAATCTGTTTTTCGTATATTTTATATCTTTCTATTTCTTTTCAGATTGATTGGCTAAGTTACTTAAATGAAATTATTCCTGCTCATATTCGACCGACTGAAGAAGTCCTAGTTCTTGCTCCTCTGTATTTTCATAGACTCTCCAGGTTATTAGAAATAACAGATAAAAGGTAATTCATTTAAATTGCACAGATCTTTCTAGAATAAACATAAATCTTTTCATTTATTTTTCATAACGTATATAAATATATATATATATGTGACCCTAATTGATATTGCCATCCCTGGGGACTGTAGAGTCCAGGAAAAAGAACTGGAAAAAATCAACAAATACAGGGCTCTGGCACTTGAAATTACACGAATATGGAATAAAACAACTACAGTGTTGCCAATCATCATTGGTGCACTAGGAACACTATCACTTAAATTTATGGACTATTACACCAGACTTGGAGCACCAGCAATAACAACAGCTGAATTACAAAAGACAGCCATCATTGGCACTGCGAACATTTTACGTCAATACCTTAGCAACACTTAGGCCCCTGGTTGAGGCCCGTCTTGCCTAAGAAAATGCCAGTGATTAAACGTGATTTTTTGTGTTTGTTTGGGTGAACGTTTACACTGTGTAACTATTTTTTAAGAGAGTAAAATTTGTTATATATATATATATATTATTCCACTTAACCGTTTGAAAAGTCTTCAGTACGAGTTACGTTCGTGCCTTGAAATATTGAATAGGAGATAATTTCTCAGTATTCTTTTCTATGCTATACTATGTTTTATGTTCTGACGAAAAATCAGGACATTAAAGGAACCCTAAGACCTCTGTTGGGATTCGGGATTTTTTTTTTCTCATTGCCATACAGTGACTCTCTTCTATACACTAATAAATTATGATTGGGAGCTTGCAGAAAACTCACCTCCTATCCATTTCACTGAGACCATACATGAGAAAATAAATCCTGGAAATTTCTGGAATACAATGAAATACGGATCATTGTGGATCCATAATTCTCTTATCTGCACATCTACCTTTTTAAAATTAGATTGTAGATGCCGCGATATGCATAACTATGTAGCTGTTAACAAAGACTTCCATGTTTAATAAAAGAGTTTTAATGTTAATATTAATTACACAAAATATCAGACTGTAATAATATTTCCCTTAATAAGTAAACAAACAAGTAAACAAATAAGTATAAGTTGTTTGATTTTAAGCAATTAATCTAGAGGATTAAACTGTAAATGTAGGAATTTGGGATATCGTTTCGTGTAGAATTATTTAATAACGCTGCTTATAGATGGTGACCAGAAATTCAATGGATTTGCTTGCTTTATTTCTTTTTTTTTAATTTGAGTTTTTTTTTTGTGTTTTTTTTTTTTTCCAAACACAATATTTTAAGAAAAAAAAGCTAATCAAATTTGACTTTTGTAAAACAAAAATTTTTCTGAATTCCAAATTTTGGTGAATTTTTTTATATAGTTGTCGGGCGGATGTTTCATCTAAAATTTGTTAATAATTATTTAAAAATGAATTGCCGAATTTTGTTTTTCAAAATTTCAAAACAAAAATTATCTGTTTTAAACTGCAATTTAGAGCAGGTATTATTATCATAAATCCCTAGAAACCTAATTCCAATTCGAAAGATTGTGTAATGCTTCAAAAATATAAACACACTTAATCGAAGCGAAATCACTGATAAAGTAATTTAAGAATACGATATTTCTTCAGAAATCATTTCTTGATTACCAATTTGCCGTTCAGTTTCAAATGAAAATAAGCTCCTGTACATCAATTTCACATTTCTTCAATTTTGGAAAGAAGTTCTTCAATTTTGAAAGGACATTGGATTTAGTTTGATTCTTCAAAGATAAAATAATTTTTATTTACAATTTGGACATTTTAATTTGAAGAAACTTTGGATTCAAGTTTTGATTTTAGTTTCGATTCTTCAAAGATAAAGATTTTATTTAAAGTTTAAACAATTAGAACGTAATAATTTATAATAAAGCTTGGTGCTTCATATGGCACGGAGCATGTGACGTTTTCGTTATTGTTTAGTTTAGAATTCATGGATATTATTTAAAATATTTTTAATTTGGAAAGAAGGAAGATGGTTTCTTTTCCGTTTGTAAAAAGCTTGAAAAAGAATATCCGATAAGGAATTCGAAATATCGCAATTTGGAGTTGTGGAGTTACGTAATAAAGTGGAATTGATGTAAGCTCCTGTACGTTTTATCCTATGACAATTTCTTAAGATCATACCTTGACTCTTTAAAATAAAGTGTCTTTACCTATCCTTTTTATAATCATGATCAGGGCCGTTTCTACCATTAGGCAAGACTAGGCGGCCGAAGGACGGATTCCGTTTTTTTTTTGGTTGTTAAAATAGGATTGTCGTTTTTTTGTTTTTTTTTGTTTGTTTTTTTTTTTGGTGGGGGCGGCATTTGAAAGGGAAGGGGGCGGCATTTTTCAGTTCTTGCCTAGGGTGGCAGAACACCTAGAAACGGCTCTGATCATGATACGTCCCTGGCCCATGTTGTCTGTTTATTTACTTGTTCATATAGAACATTGAAATAGACTTTAAATGAATCTTTGATTTAAAAGAAAATTAACTTACATATTAAAGTTTAACCAAAAAATTTTAATTTTCCTATTTTCATTCTTAAAGATGTTCTAGATCACTTTATGTTATGCCCAGTAGTTGTACTAAGTTATACACATCTGAAAATTATAGAATTTTTTTTTAAATTTTTTAAAGTTGTTCGATTAATTTTCTTTCAGAGTTCTTGCCAATTTCCTTGTATGGCAGGCTGTGCAATCAGTAGTGGCTTATTTGGGTCCTCCATTCCAAGACTATTTATTTGGTCTTCATAGTCATGCAACAGGACAAGAACGAAGAAGACCGCGATGGTTGGAATGTCTTGGCCACGCCAATCAGAACATGGGAGTAGCACTTGGAGCTCTTTATGTCAGGAAATACTTCAATAACGATGCTAAAGAAAAGGTAGGCACCTTTTTTTTCTTCTTTTTCTTCTTCTTGTAATATATTTTTATCCCTGAAACTACAGAACAACTGTTAAATTTATCGTGACTTATCTAAAATAGAATCAAGCTTCACCTTCAAAAATACAGGATTTTACGTAATTTTATCGTAGCATTTTAAAACATTGTACTTCATGTTTTTAAAGGAAAAGAGTCCCTGAGATTAGTAATCTTTCGAATATTTCGTACAGTTTAATAAGGAAACTGATATTATTCTGATAAAGAAATGAAGATATTTTAAGGTGGCTTAGATCAGCTTCTTACCAGATCATTGCATTCCATTACCATACTCAAGGATACAATCCATTCAGTGAACTACGTTGAAAGAATTAAATCGAAAAAGCCTAATTCAAAAAGAGAACCTTCAAACCTCTCCGAATTTTAATCTTATTTTTAAAAAATGAGTGATTTGTCAACAACAACAACAAAAAAAAGGGTAATCATACAATTTGAGCTCCTGGAAACAAAAAAATTTTGTTGTTTTTTTATAAAGTTCTTTGCAATTGTGTTTTAGTGGATTTAACTTTTTCATTTCTATCATAAGTTGTAATTTGGAAATGAGCTCTTAAAACAGTTCTCTTATTTTCCTTAAAGGTCAACATTATGAACTGTCTGCTACAGCGTTTGTTCAATTCTTGAACTATGGGCTTAGTTTATTTAAAATTTCTTCTTCGCTATGGATTTTTTTTTCTACAATAATGAGGAAGAGTTTATTAATAACAATGATAAAGTTGAGTTTATCTGATAAGGGTAATTCCCTTAGGCTTTTCTTTCTGTTATTCACTGTTCTCATTAAAGTTTATTGTTACGGTGATTTAGTAAAGAAAGACTGTATCAAAGAAATTGTAAGTCAAATAGCAATAATCCACAGATATTTGAAACGGACTATTATATTAATATTAACTCCTGCAATTTTTAATGGAAGAAAATGAAAATACTGTCTGCAGTTATCTTTTTATATAATGAAAATTGAAAGATTGCACTGCACTGACGAGACCCAAAAGGTCGAAACAGTATTTTTATTCTTTTTATTCAAAGATTCTTTCATTATCAAAGCACATTGAGTTGAATTTCTTCTATATAAATAGTAGATCTTTATTTTAAAGCTATTTTGATTTTTTTTTGGGTTCCTGAATAGTTGACTTTCTTTTATTTCATGTCTTATAATTTGAAGATATAGTCTTTAGTTTCCAAGGTATAAAATAGCACAATTAAGATGAATTACGAAAAACAACAATCATAAACATCACTGAACGTTTCGAAAATTCTGGGATTTATCTGTATTAAAAAAATAAATAAAATAAAACCTTTTCCTGCGATGCAGAGAAGTTACATTAAGGCGGAGCTTTTTTAATTGCTTATTAAAAGGTATTTTTTAATATTTTTAAATTGCTTTTTTATATATTTTTCCCATTAATATTCATGGAATTCTTATCATATTGAATAAATTTAATGCTTTATTTAATAAGTAATCTAATTGACTTTAAAAAAAAATTCCTTTTATGTAACGAAACAATTCAGAAACATAGAAACTAAAAATATTTCTAAGAAAAACTGAAATAATGCAATGTAAAGAAAAAAAGTGATAAGACGAACCTCTGCCAGTTTGACATTTTCTGTGACTGGGCGTTCAAACTTCTGAATTTATTTGCTTCATCGCGATGTAAACCTAGAAAATCATTAATTCGTCTCAGTGCTAACTTATTAACATTTTTCTTTAATATTAGCGAATGAGCTATTCCAACAAAATAAGCACGGGCGAGGGGAAATCATTGAAAATTGTACTTTCAACTTTGTAGTAAACCAATTTTGATTTAAAAATATTTAGCGATATTTAGTATACGGCAATATCTTTCTAATTAATTGTATCGTCTTTTTTTGTATGGCCGTTTTCTCTCGTTGCTAATATTAACTGTATTTATTTCTTATTAACAACAAACGCCTGACCTGATATTGACATGGTTATGTAAGGTGAGCATTATTAGTTATGTTTTGTAGGGAAAAAAATATTTTTATAGATACTTTGAGATATTAAAAAAAAAAAAAAAAAAAAGAATTAGAGCTATAGATTCTCCAAGCGTTCCTAAGTGTAATTGTGTTGTTAGGTGGAGAGAATAAGATGTATTGGAAAGATGAAAATCTTTATTAAAATTACTGTTTGTTTAGTATTTCCAACAACAACAAAAATACTGTTATCGATTATACGGGGTCAGAACTGTTTGCTAGTGATATCAATGTACTCTTTTAAGGTTAATTTGATTCAGCTTTTATCTATGGTTGTATTGTATTTATAATAAATGACATCCGTTTATAATAAATAATATATATTTAAGTCAGCTTTTTAAAACTAACAAATTAATAATGGTAATAAACAGAGGCGGATTGAACAGAGATCAATGAATGAGTGATATTTAAGGCTGGTATTTATGTGAAAATCTCTTTTGACACAAGATATAATGTCAAAGAGTCGGAGAGCTCGTTAGAAAAACAAAATTCCCAGTCCGTTCCTGATAATAAAGATGTTTTATTACGTAAGAAATAAGAAACATACCCAAGTGTAAAAATAAACATATTACTTTCTTTGTTATATATTCATCATATATTTTTTTCTTTGACTTTAAAAATTAATTCATTCATTCATTAAACTTAATGCATTCAGATAACCACAAATAATTTCAAAGTGATTCAATTCGTAATATTATTTTTACATTAATTCTATAATCTACATTTTCTCTCTCTTTCTTTAGGTTCAAGACATTGTTAATACAATTCACAGTGAATTTGGAACATTACTGAAGGAAAATGACTGGATGGATTATAAAACATTAAAAAAAGCCGTAGCGAAAGTATTTGATTTCTCAATTTATAAAACAAATAAATGAAACCATTTTCTTTCTTTTTCAATTTTCATATTTTTCAAGAAAAAAAAAAAAATTAAAGAAATTTGGCGCATATGATGACAAAAACTCTTTAAGTTACTTGAGTCGTGATTATTGTATCTTTAAAATTTTAGTAATATACGTTTTCAACTGATTTTTTACGATAAAGGTGAATTGATACATTGAATTTTGTTTAATTTATTATATATTAATTATTAATATTATTTGATTAATATATAATGGCATTAATTAACATGATTTAATTATTAATAACTTACCTTCAATTTGTAATTCTCTATTTCATACTTCTATAATGTTATACGTAATTTTCTTTTATAGCATTCAGCAATTTTGTACCACGTTGCATATCCTGAAGAACTAACAGATTCTCGAAAACTAGATCATTTTTATAGAAAAGTAAGAAAAAAAAAATACTTAAATCTTATTTTAATCATTTATTTTAAGAATTGCTATAATTATTTAAATAACGGTTCTTTCTCATATTCAAGTTTTATTGCGTTTGTCAATTATATATATATATATATATAATATATGTAATTTACGCATCCCAAATTTTAAGGGCATATTTTGGATTGTTTTCTCGCATAATTTTCTCAGTGTCGAATAGAAGACTGGTCAGTTATAATAGTGAAGGGCCTCATCACGCTCGTCTTAAACTGCCTTCCACCCGACCATAAAACGTTTGCTTTCGTGAAGGTCGCCTCTCGCTTACAAGCCTATCCCCCGACTGAGGTTTGCTACAGCTGTGGGTAGTGATAAACTCACGATCGGTTTACTTCTTCGCTATTTGTGACGAAAATGAGTGAAAAGCAGAAGCTTACCTCTAAATGTAGTAGTTACATGGCCAGTTTTAAAGTTCGTGTAATTCTATATGCGGAGAAATATGGGAACCGAGCTGCTGGGAGAGAATTTGCTGTTTCGGATGGACTTTTTTATTTCTCGCGTAATTTACGCACCCCTATTTCAAAACGATTCCACTCATTTTGAGATCTAAAACAGGAATCATAAGCAGAAAGGAAAGAAGTGAAAGAGAATAAAGGAGGCTAATTGTAAAAAAAAAAAATCAAAAAAAAAAATCTTTTGATTGCATTTTTATTGTTTAGATATCTTTATTATAAATACTTTCGGGATTTAAAAAAAATTAGTGAGATTAAAGAAGTTAACAAAATATTCTTTTTTGATAATTCTGAGTGTAGAAATTTACTTTAGGAATTATAAATTGATGATAAGAAGTACTTTTTCCGAAAGTACTTCTACTAAAATCTAAATTTTTATAAGTACTTTTAATTTTCAATATCCAATTGACTTTTAATAAGGAAATTTCAAACTTCGCAAGTTAAAATAATTTTTATACTTTATTCAATAATATTTATTATTTATTTTAAGAAGAATGAATGTTACATAATAACTAATAAAGAAGTGGAACATTTATCTAAAAAAAAAAAACACCATTTAATGTAAATGGGGAAAAAAAATTAACGTATTCCAAATAGAGTAAAATAATCAAATATAAAATAGAGGAGTTAAAATATGTCAAAGCAATCAAAGGGAAGTAGATATATCATTCAGTGAATGGCGGTGACGTCACTGTGAAACTAAAATCTATCAGGATATATCAGAAACTCAAAATAGTAAAGCAACTACATTAAGATCAATGTTATTTTTTCAATAAATGAAATAGCATACGATGGCGGCAAATTAATTAGTTTTCCTCGGATTTTCAAAATGGCAACAAAATTTTATTTATTTATAGCTTGCTCTTTAAGATTCAGAATTTGACGAATGAACGAAATATTATATATAATTTGCATTTTTAATAATGTAATTGCTTTTGGTAATTACCATTCGATAATTGAAATTGACAACAAAAATCAAAGATAAGCTTTCCTAATGTTGCTGTGTTCCTATTTAAGTATTGGCCATCTAATGATATTTACTGAAAGTAATCTACTGTTTTTTAAAAAATATATATTTTTTTTCCCTGCACTATCAGCGGAACGGTAATGGCTTGAGCCCGTTCCGGCATGGCCGAGCGGTCTGCCGTGAGGCCGCTGAGTCGGAACCTGGGTTCGAATCCCGGCGTCGGCATGGATGTTACTTTCTCCTTCTGTGTTTCGTCCGTTTCTGCGGATATAGCGTGAGCTGCCTCCTGTGACGTACCCTGGGCAACGTTTCGTCGGCTAAATGCTCATATTTCTCGTTCCTTGTTGAGGCCAATAGTGTAAATACTAAAAGCCCGGGCATTGCCGAAAGACACACACACACAAAAACGATAATAGCTTGTAACATTACATTACATGTCCCATTATGATTGCAAAGAGACAAAAACAGACAAAATAATTGAAACACCTACTCAAAAATCGTCGGTGTGTCGGAGCTTTTGCTCTAAGACGTGAATATGGATAGGATAGGAAATCACCTTTTCCTTATCAGTGCAGCAATTGCAGATAAGACGCTTGTTGTTGTAATAATGAAAGATGTTAGACCTCAGTGATTTCCAAAAAGGCATGGTTACAATGAATAAGGCATAGTATTCAAGCAAGAATTCACTGAATAGAATGAACCGAAATCGTAAACATTGCAAGAGGAACAGCATCTAAGATTATGGCTGCCTATCGATCACAAACGTTGTAGCCTCTAAAAGTGGAAACAGCAGACAGAAAAATATGCAAGACTGGAGCTCGACGTCTAATAATCTGTCATTTAGTCCGACAAATCGTCTTTCAGTTTATTTCCAACCGTAGGGAGAGTATGTATATACGTACATAGATGTTCGACAGAAGCATATCATCCTGATTGCTTGGTTCCAACTATATTACAGTGGAGCACCGTCTATACGTTTTTCAAGGGACTAAGAAAAAAAAACGTATAAATGAAAAAACGTATAAACGAAATTCACAAAAGTTACGAACAATTTCGTAATAACCAACAATAAAAAGTTAAATAAATACTTCTGCAACGCCTCTTACTATATTAAAACATATTTTTAATAAAAAGTCAGAGGAAAATTAAAATATTACATGAAAATGAAATACAAGAGGTATGTAATACAAAACTTTTTATTCCGGATTTAATGTACAACTAGTACTACTATTCATATTCATTCAGCGTTTACAAAATATTTTGATATTTTAGGTTGCCGGACTTATTGGAATGCAGAGAAAAAAGTTCATTGTGCAAAGTTAAAAGTGCCATCTTAACTTTATCATTTAAATCACTGCTAATGAGGTATTCTTGCATGGTGTTAAAACCCATGTTGTTTGTTGAAAACTTGGCAGAGGTTTTTTCAGTGCAATTTTCTAAGACTATGTGCCTTTTCTAAGACTGGACAATCGGCAGTTGGGAATCTGAGATTGAAATGCGCATTTTCTCTCTTCTTGACTTCTTGAAAAAAACGTATAAATGAAATTTGCGATTTCAGGAAAACGTATAAATGAAATTATTTAACGTTAATATGCATTGGAATTTGCCGGGACCATTCAAAAAAACGTATAAATGATAAAAACGTATAAACGAGAAGCGTATAAACGGTGCTCCACTGTATATACAGCAAAATACGATCTGCCTCTTATAGTTATTTTCAATTATTTTTCCTTTCAGTGTCTTCACTGTTTGGTGTTCATCCTTACTAGCGACCAGAGGCGTCACTAGGGTTGGTGTCACCCAGTGCGGTAGCTCATGGTGTCACCCCCTCCCAAAAAAAAAAAACCTTCTAAAATTATCTGTTCAACCAAAAAAAAAGGAAAACCTTGTAAAAGCATTTTGGTGTCACCCCTTGTGTTAGTGTCACCCGGTGCGGTCCGCACCCCCTAGTGACGCCACTGCTAGCGACCACATGTTTTGACTATTTTCACACAAAAAAAATTAAAAAATGTTCACAGGAATCAATTTTTTTTTCATTAATTTTTTTTCTTTATTTATTAATTATTTATTTACTTTTAAGCAAATTTTATGGGTCCATTCTTAATACCAACTGATTGGCAAAAATAGAAGACTTTTAAAAATAAAAAAAAAACCACTAAAAACTCGTTTATCCGTATTTGATGGGACCGCGCCCGTTTCGGATATCCGGAATATATTGTATTAGACATGTAGTGTACATGTTATTATTATTAATTACATTAATTACTGTGCATTAATGTTATTAATAGTTAGTTACATAATCGCTAGTGTACGCTATTAAATATTGATTATAGCGACGGAAATATGTTTTTGTTTATTTTTAAAATATTCTATTAATAATTTCGGATAAATGGGATTCGGATAAACGAGTTTTTAGTGTATATGCTAGAAATAATCGAATATAATTTACATTCGTTAATATTAATATTTTAACAGAAACTAAAACTTGCATTACATAAATAACACTAAGCAAAATGTTTTCTAAATGTTCTGAATGAAATCTTACAAAGCTGTATTTTTTCTCATTTAAGCTACGAGTAAATCGGCGGCAACATTTCCGAAATAGTCTACGAGCGAATAAATTTCGACGAGCTTACCATGTTGCTCAATTACGAAAGCCCGTTCGTAAAGAAAGGTAAGAATAGCGCGTTATTAATGGTCTTGTTTGCCAATATTAATATTCTTTTATCAACTTATTTTCTTAAGTTGATAAAACTAAAATTATCATGGAAGAGTAGTTTGTACAACTCTAAACTAATCTCAGAATTTCTTAAGAAAAATCAAAACAGCAAACAAAAAACATTTTTTAACTTTTTTTTTTATCTTACATTAAATAGTCTTTTTCTTTTACAGTTGGGTCTATCATGCAGAAGTAGCCAACGTGAACGCTTTGTATGGAGTTCTAGAGAACAGCATTCGTAAGTGTGCAATACTGGATTTAAAATTCCCACATACATAATTGGGAGGGGAGGGCGAGAAGCCCCCCCCCCCCCGAAATAAAATCCTATATACACCCCTGTAAATGTCTGTACTTTAAGTCAAATTTCTACTTTAAGTAGAAATCTTTAAATATAAGAATAATCAGAGGCGGTTTTACTTTCAACAATCTATATAAATAAAAATGTAAATGTTCGTTTGTTAAAAATCTTAAATCTCCAAAAGTTCTTCACCGATTGCTTTGAAATTTTGACATAACGTTGCATTCGAATACGCGTGTATTTTTATATATCTATTATATAAATGTCACACCTGTAAAAACATGCTTTTTTTGACAACCCCAGGTGTTTGGCGCCAACCCGCAATACACCTGAGTTAAGCGGAGAAGCTACAACGGGCTGGGAAGTCGTGTATTCCCCGATCTCGATATTAAATCGCTAAATAAAGTTTTTGTTTTTAACGCTATATATGCAAGGGTTCCGGAGCGAAGCGACGATATCCGGCTAGTAGAATAATAAATTCTATTCTATTCTGTTACATTCAACAAGGCTACGGTCAATCGTAGACTTAAGAAATCGTCTTTGTCTAAAAGCGTGAGACTTTAGGCAAAAGCCTAGGTTTCCTTTGCCTAAAAGTCTCCATAATTATTTTATTGAATATAGAGGACCTTTGTTAAGGTCCTGACTCAGTCAATTCAGGCGACTGCAAACTTTTTATTTCTTTTACCAATGCATCTAAAATTCTGAAAATTTAAATATGAACTTATGAAGCATGTGGGATTTATATTTTCTTATTTTTAATTTTCAAAATATTCTATAATCAATTAAATAAAAATTCAAAAACAGTCAATTTTTGGGAGTTTTCGAGGTACCGTGAAACCTGCTAAGTTGACCACCCAGTGGTTCCACGTTTTCGTGGTCAACTTAGACAGGTGGTCAACTTACCAAGGGTACAATACTTACTTTTTGATTTTCATATTTTATCATCTGCGTACTACTACTATAAATATACATAGTATAGTACTACAAAATTATACAAAATAGGAATAATATTGCTTATTAGGGTTAAACATTAATTAAACATACGTATTAATTATTGGATATTGTCATAGTTCTGTATGTACTACAGTAGTAAGTTGAACAGAAACAAGTTGATGATTCTACATTTTGCTAGGAGGTTTTCAACCACCGAATTGCATCATAAACTGACGGATGAATCTTTACATTCATCTGCTTTTGTCACTAAACACTGCAACATCATTTTGCGGTAATTCTGCTTCACTGCACAAATTAATCCTTAGTCTAGGGGTTGAAATACACAAGAGATTTGGAGGCAGGAATTTTATTTCGACACCCTAGTTGTCGGCGAAATTCAAAGTATGTTTCGTCTATGGAATGGACGTTAAAACGCGCCTTAACAATTCTTTCTTTAGAAAATTAGAAAAAAAATACAGTATCAAAGTTGTTAGAAATACATAGAAAAATTCTGGAAGTGGTCAACTTATAAAGGTTTTGAGCTATGCTTTGTGACAAATTCTACCTAATTACCTGGTCAACATACAAGTTAGACAGGTGGTCAACTTATAAAGGGTTCACTCAATGTTAAAGTAATTAAGCCATTCCGTTCCTGGTCAATTAGGTCAACTTAGACAGGTGGTCAACTTATAAAGGTGGTCAACTTGACAGGTTTCACTTTATTACCTGGTATTTTCAACTTAAAAAAACTTGACAAAAACCTGAAATGATAAAAAATTCGTAAAATAGTGACTTGTATTTAAAATATTTATTATTAGTACAATAGCTAATTTAAAAAAAAAACAAACAAAAAAAAAAACTATTTTGTTTTTTTTAAATTGTGATATTATAATTTTTTTTTTTTACATGTTATCAAATATTCATAAAAAAAGTTTTCATTAAAGTCTTTCTAAAGATCTTACAAATTCACTTGATGCTGTTCGTTTTATTAAATTTATTAAAACAAACAGCATCAAATGAATTTGCATGATATTTAGGAAGTCTTTAATGAAAATGTTTTTTATTATGATTATTTGATAACA
>JAFIDM010009631.1:202712211-202726035 GCA_023159025.1 Thereuonema tuberculata
GTGCACCAAAAGATAAATTTGTGTAAAGTAATTTGTATTACATTAAGATTGGATTACTTGATTTGAATTATTCCATTTATTTATATTAAATTTAAAGGTTTATTTAATAGTCTATAAAATTATAACAATTAAAAGTTGTTCTTGATGTGATCTTGATCACATTCAGTAAATTGTTTTCTGACCTTTCAATTTTATTATATGAAATTATATTGTCTTTTCTTTCTCTTAGTCATATAGAAAATGGGCAAAAAGAAATGAAGAACCTTATTTGCCTGCTCTTGATTTTACCCCAAATCAATTGTTTTGGATTAGCTATGCAAATGTAAGTATCACAAGGAAGAAAATAATCTTACTATTATCAGCTTTTTAATGCTTAAAATTATGTGAATTTATTAATTATAAATATTCTCATATAATTTCATTATTTTGATTTGCAAGCCAAACATTGAACTGTTTCAATTCATATATTAGTTCATTACCACAGATTAAAAATATTGTCCAAATAATGAACATCAGTGCTGAATGTCTTGCTTTTTCTGATTTTTGTATAATCATTTTCAATCCACTACATGATGGTCTACCCGAAATTTATTTATCTATGTTATCTACCTTCATTTTTTTGTTTATTAATCAATGCATTGAACACGTTTGTTTTCTTTACATGATTTAAAGAAAGGACGTTATCCATTATTTTCCAATGTGTGTAATTAAATAAAATTAATGCATCCTTTGGTAAAAAAAATGGTTACATCTAAGTTACCTATTTTGCAAAAATTTTGGCATATGCAGCAATACACGTGATTTCAAAGCCTTAAAAGTGGGAAAGTACAAATCTCCTTTGATTATACCAGTAAATAGTTGTTGTGTAAACCACAAAGAGATGTCCCATGGTGTTCTATAGTATATCTGGCAAGGCAATTTGCAATTGTTCCGTTAAGTCTTACATGGTCATGATGGGCTAAGGTTAAAGTTGTTGTTGCCATTCAACAATATCCCAGACATACTCAATTGATGATGATATAAGGCAAAGGGGGATGATGTATTGTGGATATTCATGGGAGACAGCAGCTGTTTAATTAGGCATTATCCTGTTAAAGTACGAGGGTGGATTGAAAAGTAACGCACAATAATTTTTTCTGCCTTGGTACTGCAGCTAGAATGATGATATTTCACCAAGTTTGAAGTTTTCACTACAGATGCTAATTTATTTTCATGTGCAGCTCTAGTGGGAGAATCGTGAACTATGCAACAGTGATGGCGCTCATGTTACTGTCGTCAATTTGTGAAGAGCAGCTAAGTGTAGTGCGATTTTTGTAGGCCAAAGGGCATAAACCGAGTGAAATTCACAGGTACATACGTGGCGTTTATGGGGACGATTGTATGGACCGTAGCAATGTCTCCAGGTGGTGTCAATTCTTCAAAGAGGGCCATGTGAATCTTCGTGATTCGCCACATTCAGGAAGGCCGCAGCTGCAACCCCGCAGAATCTCAGAGCCATTGAGGTGGCAATTCTGAACGACCGGCTTGTGCAACTGCAAACCTTATCTCAGCAGTTCGACATTTCCTAAGGTACTCTGTACAATATTGTTCATTTCGTATTGAAATTTCGTAAAGTTAGTGCTCGCTGGGTGCCTAAGAACCTGACAGACGACCACAAGGGCCAGTGAATGATGACAAGCTTGGATCACTTAACGTGTTACACCGCAGAAGGGCATGACTTTCTAGAAGGAATCGTCACTGGTGACGAGTTGTGGGCGTACCACTACATGTCCGAAACAAAACAGGCCTCTAAGGAGTGAAAACATGCTGCTTCCCCAGTAAAGAAAAAATTCAGTGACTCAATCTGCTAGGAAAGTGCTTCTGACAGTGTTCTGGGATATCCATGGTGTTTTATTGGTGGACTTTGCTGAACACGGGACAACTGTGAATGCTGCAGCCTACACTAAAACTTTGGTAAAGTTGCGTCGTGCCCTTCGTGACAAACGTCATAACATTAATGCTGACGATGACAAACTTCTTCATGACAATGCTTGCCCCCCTGTTGCGGCTTCAGTTCATGAGAAAATCAACAAATTCGGTTGGGAGGTACTCAAACATCCACCATACAGTCCAGACCTTGCACAGTCGGACTTTCATCTGTTTGGTCCCATGAAGAAATTCCTGGCTGGCCAACGCTTTGCGACAGATGCAGAAGTGAAATCAGCAGTTCGCAAATGGCTACACTCCAACCAAACAGACTTCTATAAACAGGGTATTTACTCGCATAATTTCCCCTTTTTCATCAATATTTTGACAAAAAAAGGGTGGGTGGGGAAATTACGCGATGTTTTTCAATTTGAGGAAAAAAAATATGGTGAAAGTGTAAGGAAAACCATGTTAAATATTGATTGTTAAAGCAAGAAATGTAATTAACAACAATTTTATTAACACCCAACATTTAAAATATAAGAAATCACATCTCAACATTTGTTTTTTCTTCAAAGTACAGTTAAGCAATAGGCATGCACATAAGTGTGTGTGCGACTGTGACGTAATTTCGTAACTCATGCAGCGCAGCCCGCCATCTTTATAGCTGCTCACCGCATGACGTCAGCATCAGCTGCCTGCTAATAGAGAACTTAACTTTATTCGCGAACTTCACGTTTTCACAAAACACTCGAAATTGTTGTACTGATTCAGAAGGAGTCTGCTCTTGTACTGACCGGGGTGGGGGTGGAATCTTCCCCTAAAGTAGCATAGGATAGAGAAATGCCAAAGTAACGGTACATTGTTACGTCGTCGTGAGTTGACCGCCAGTCAAAGTCATGTTGGAAACAAGTTGAAGTAGAGGTGGGGAAATTATGCGATAGAAATAAAAATTGAATTTTGTAATCCACAAAAACTGGGGTGGGGAAAATACGCGATGGGGGAAATTATGCGCGTAAATACGGTATCACGATGGGAGAAATGTGTTGAGAAAGTTGGAGACTATGTAGAAAAGTAGCTAAAAGATGAAAGTTCATTTGTGATTTTTTTTTGTTTTTCTACCTATTAAACTTTTTTGACAAAAAATTATTGTGCGTTACTTTTCGATCCACCCTCGTATGTACCAGCAAGATGTGACAACAAAGACAGTATAATGGGCAGTGTGCTGTCAAACTTCTATAATCACCAATAAAGGTGATGGGGTATCATAGGCAATGGCACCCCAGACGATATACCATTCAACAACTTTGATCAAAGTATATACAGGGTCTCAAAGAAATAACTCAGGTGATTTGACACCCTGTTCAATGTGCCCTCCCTGTGCCTCTACTACCATCTGATACCGTAACACAAGATTATCTATGGTAGCGGAGTGCAGTTCCGGTGGAATGTTGGTACATTCACATCTGATGTTTTCCTCTAGATGCTGTAAGTCCCGAACCCTACCCTCATACACTCTTGCGTTCAGATAACCCCTTAACCAAAAAAATCACAAGGGTTGAGGTCTGGAGATCTAGGAGGCCAACATGTTGGAAAGAATTTTCTGATAACCCTATCTTCTGTAAAGGTGTTAGCGAGGTACTGCCGTACCACATGAGCCATGTGTGGCAGTGCACCATCTTGCATGAATGCTGTTACATCAAATACACCCCTATGCAGTTGGTATACAGCCCTGAACAGTTGATAGCAAACATCATAGTGGATTTACCTGCATGAGCAAACATCATTGATTTACCTGCATGAGCAGTATGATTAAATTATTGTTTTTAAATTTAATTAATACATCACTTAACAAATGTTTGCTATTACCTTTATCAAATTGTTAAACTTGATAAAAAGTTATAAAATATATGGCTATTAATTTTGTTTATGTATAAAATAGAATTGGTGTGGCAAAATACGCCCTGAAATTCTCCATATGTATGTTACCAGAGGACGTCACAGCCCAAATGCAATGAGGTAAGGATATTGTAAATTATACACTTTCTCATTGGTATCTGCATGATAAAATACTTATGAAACAGTAAAATTCTTTGATGAAAACTAAGTTAACAATCATTTAACAAAGATTGAGACATTAAAATATATAATAAAGTCATTCCA
Organism: Thereuonema tuberculata; assembly: GCA_023159025.1. NCBI lineage: Eukaryota > Metazoa > Arthropoda > Chilopoda > Scutigeromorpha > Scutigeridae > Thereuonema > Thereuonema tuberculata. The sequence goes on from JAFIDM010009631.1 coordinate 202,716,280, forward strand.
CTTTTTTCTGTCAACAGATAATGGTGTTAATTGAATGCAATAAGTAGTAAAACACATTTTATAAAGTCATTCCACTTTTTTCTGTCAACAGATAATGGTGTTAATTGAATGCAATAAGTAGTAAAACACATTTTCATTTCCTAGTGTGAATACTTTGACAAAACAATGGTAAAGTTCAAGCTGGAGTTCAATAACACCTTCCCAGTGTAATTGTGTACACCACATATATGTGGCCAATTCATAACTGTGGTGAAATCTGAATTTAACTTTTGCAAGTATATGAGACAAAACATTAAGAAAGATGATTGATATCATAGCTTGGAGTGTTCGGAATGACACAATAACAAATAGTCATCTGCAGTAATGAATTACAGGGTTCAAATGTAGAAAAAGAAAAAAAAAAGCCAACAAAATGACTAATTTTGGATTCAGAGTATTTTATCAAGCAGATACAGTGAAAGTGACAGAAGCCCAGGTTTGGAAATTACAAATTATTACATCAGAAAAAATGTTTATTACTAAAAGCGAATTTCCTGCCACCCTCATTCACTACATAACATAAAAGAGAATTTACTCATTACACTGAACCCTTAGCATGATCCTTATCTATAACCATAATCCAGTTAAATAAGTTTACCCATAAGAATTGTCAATTTCTGTTTTAAATAATGCAGTTAATCAAACAAGAAGTTCTAAATTGCCAAAAAAAAAAAAAAACATGATCATATATGGTAGAGTCAGTTTCCAATAAATGAATGTGTACTACATTTTTTTTTTTTTTTTTTTAATTCTCAAGAAATTTATGTCTTTGAAAATTACAAATAGTAAGAATCTTGCATGTTCTCTTTTTGACTTAAATAACAGCAATTTGATAACTTAGATCTAACTCTAAACTTACTAATTCCTTGTATTTATATTTTTTTTTTTTTTTTTTAAAGAGTAAATGGACCTTTGGCAAACCTGCAACAATTTGCAAAAGATTTTAAATGTCCATCCGGATCACCTATGAATCCAGTCAGAAAGTGTGAATTATGGTGACATCAATTTCTTTTTCAAAGAAAAAGAAAATCATAATTTCATAGAACTTTATTTATTTATTCAGTCACATTTGTATAAATTCATATGTTTCAAGAATTGAAATCATTATTGCAAGTTTTTCTTTTTGTTTTAATTTCTATTATTAGCCTACAGATAAAGTTCCCGCTTTAGAAGTAAATTTTAATTGAATGATTAATCAATATTTTTTTAATACTAAATCAAGCTAGCAATTCTTACTAAACATAATAATACACTAAATCCTTTTTTTTTTAATCTATTCTTTCAAATGTGCCATCAAAGGAAGATTTTTCAAAATCTTTTGTAGTATGATTACTATGAAAACTTACAAATATTAAAAATTTGACTTCTACAAATTCACAAAATATTAAATCCATCAAATTAAGTTCACTGAAATTCATTGATAAAAAGGGAATAGAACTGATTTAATAAATATTTCAAGTCTGTTAAAAGTCTTTAATTTTAAAGAATTTTAACTTGGTTCCAGTTACCTTGAAGAAAATACTCTTCAAATTACACATTAAATTCTTAATTCTACTTGAATAGATCTTCTCAACTGCTTAGCTGTCAGTTAAGCACTAAAGTAAGGAGTCGATTCTTTCCAATTAGCTTCAGCCTGCATTTCTAATGTAAATTATGCATTTCAGTGAATGTTTTAAATGGAACAAATACTTGAAATATTGAGCAGCTCTGATGAACGATTTATTATAATCAAATTTTATTTGAAGAAAAAGACAGCATAGAAACTCTACCTTTTAATTTTTTTAAAAATTATTGAATTCATTTTATACATTCTTAGTATACATAACAGTATCTTTCAGAAAAATCTTTCTGAAGAAATTGTTAAATTTCAAATTGACTTTAGGACCACCTCTCAAGACCTCTACTCCCTTTAATAGCCATGCAGAAAGCTGTTACTTCCAGCAATGATGGAGGTCAAGTGTGAGGAGTGTCCAGAAATTATTCTATCATGAAGATCCTTTTGAAGAAAGTTTTTGGCTTGCTGGCCAATGTGTGATTGAATTTCATAATGCATCAAAATTTGCCTTACGTTCAACAATGATTCTGTCGAATAGCAAATTGTGGGACTTTGCCACTATAACAGAGCAATGGTTAGTCTTCGAAGAAATATTTTCAAGATTTTTGAAAAAAGCTTTCATTTTGTGATAAAAGAGAAAAATCCAAATGTCAGGAAACTACATAATAGCTACTTCCATATAGATTGATGTCTTGTTTCTGCATTAAAGTGAAGATTTATGCAATCACGTTAATAAGAGTATTCCATTGTTTGTCATCACAATAAGTCACAATGAACTTGAACATAGCCCATGCCCGATTTTGAGTAGCTATAATGTTGCCTAATGCAGTTTGTCTTTCAACAGGCAGACAATAACAATCAGCCATTTCTCTATGATGCACTCAATTCTGGTTATATGCTACAAGTTTTGTTTGAGATTTTTAACTTATCCATATTTTATAGAAAAAAAAGTAATCCCAGTATTAAACAGGAAGTTCTTGAAAGAACTGAAGACCTACTTTCCTTAACAAGTTGTCTAATTTTAAACATTTTTTTTTCCTCAAAGCCACAAGAAAGCTTTATGTCTGCTTCTAAATTGTATCTGCTGAATATAAGCAGTATCAAAAATATATTTCCTGTTTCCATTTTCAGAAAAAAAAAAAATTAATATATATTCCATCAATTAACATTTATTCCTTTTATCTTCATTACAATTGCAATATTTTGCAGAGTGGAATTACTCTGCTTCTTTAGGCCTCTTTTACATTTGAAAAATCTCCAAAACGATTATAATACTTCTCATTACAATTATGCTGTTACAAACAAATCATTACACCATTAACAAAGAGGTTAATATAAACCAACAAAAATAAATCCATGAAATAAAAACTATTACAAACCAGCAAAAGAAATAATTAAATATTGTTGAATTATTATTAACAATTACTATTGAAATTTACTTTTCTTACCATAAATTTTCCTAAAATTTTTTATCGTTAATTTGTTTATTGGCATTCCCTTTTGTTAATTAATACATTTAAAACTGTAATACTTGCTTTTACTATAAATCTTCGTATCATTTCTATAACATGGTATAATATTTCTACCAGAGGATGTGGATTATTGATTAGAACTTCAGGCGATAGTCAGCCAATCTGATGCTTGTAGATATCTATATTCGAACGCTCTAGTATGTTCTTATTCGCTCTCTCACTGTTCTTCCTTGTTTCCAAAATATATTTGATTACATGACCTATATTTCAATTTATATAGAACTCCGATCATATTTAAAATATTCTCTTCCTTTTTATTTAGAAGTGAGCCCTAGCACTTTTTTATATTAACTAATATTATTTCATTGACTCTCACACTTGCCAAAACTCTTGTGATTTTAATACCATATGGAATTTTTAAAATGTTTTTGTATTCTTTTTTTGCATTTTTCTTCATTGTCCTTCTCTTTATTAAAAATCCTTAATAATCTTATTAACAAATCTCTCTGGATAATCATTTGGTAATTTTTCTTTCACATTTTTTACTTTGTTGTCCCATTTCTTACTGTCCATTGTATTAATAAATAGTTAATAAGAGTATCCTATTGTTTGTTATCACAATATGCCACAATGAAATATATATTAATATTTGATATGTTTAAGTTACATTTAATTTTTTAATCTGATTAATTCCAATCATATTAAGGCAAGCAAAGTTAAATTTCCATTATTGATATCACTGCTTTTTGGTTTTAATGCTTTTCTACGGGAATTTTTGCCACTATCATACTAATTTCTTGATAAGGATTCTTTCAAATAAAAATTTCAAGAATAAATGTTAGAACATCTCTTATCCTTAAATATGTAGATCAATTTAGATGATTCATGAAATGGCTCATAAGTGTACACACACAAAAAGAAAAAAAAGGAAAAATTAGCTTTTGTTTGATACAATTGCACTCTTCCATTGCACAGTTTAATGAATACTTTATAAAAAATTTTCATTTTAATTTTCATTCCTTTTGGACATGGGAAATTTGGCAAATACAGATTCCGAAAACTGAATAGTCAAAATTATCTTGCAATAATGATTTTAATTTTTTTTTTTTTTAATCATGATAAATTGTTCGCTCAATATGTTTAAAACATTTTGTGCCATTTTTGTTTGTGTTCCTTACTGTTTTTTAATTGATGAAAGGCAGATCCTTATGTAACATAGAAATTTTGAATTCATTACAAACGTATCTTTTTTAAACCAAAACTTAATGCTGCTGTTATAGTCGTTTCCTTCCAAGCTAGGGTGAGTTGAGGCAGATAAAATTGAACAAGTTTGGGAACTCATGTTACAGTCTTTCCTCCGCTCGATGCAACTACCATGGTAATGGACAATCGCCCAGCATCATAGTTACCATTGCAGGAGGCTTCTGGATAGGTATTCCTGGAGGACTGCATTTCACACATCTAAGCAGACTTTCCATATGCCAGTCAATGTACGAAGTGCATGTCAAGCACTCCCAAGATTTGAGAAGTCCGAAACCACAGAAGTGGCATGAGATAAAGGGAATATCATGAATCCTGGTATCACGCACCTTTTACCTTATTACCTCAGTACTGGGCAGGGGAACTTTGGTGCCATAGACTGGTTCCATCACAGTCTCTTGGAACTATGAAGCATTTTACCTTGGAATTAACTGCCACTGATCATAAGGAAACAGCCATGACCACAGTATCTGCAACAATCATGAAGCCTTTGGAGAACTTCTCTTTGCATTCCCGCATGAAGTCTGCTTGTCCATTCTCCCTGATATGCAGGTAAATAAATTATACCAGGGTTGCTTGGCATTGTCCAGGTACACTCATGCTTCGTCCAATGTGATGACATATTGCCAGCAGTCATTTGTGAGATAGTGTTCTTACATTGGTGAAGAGTTCCAGGATGTGATGTTCAGTGAGTTTGTGACCAGGTGCTTTGTGGACCCTCTGCATGCTAAGGCTGTTTTGGATGATTAAGTTCCACAGTCGGTATCTGTTGGCCCTCATGTGACCATCACCCCGATCTGTCGTATGGTAGCCAGCGGTCAGCTGAATTGTCTGCGTTATTGGGGTTCCAGATTATGTGGCTAATTGTATCATTTACTGACCACCAAACCTTTGTTTGGATACTATTTTGCAATCACACTGTAGGACATTATGATGTGGCAAAGGGCACAGATGTCTCCTTCCCAGAACAGAATTGTTCAATTTTATCTGCCTCAACTCTCCTTATTAAATTATTTTCAGATCTAAATATTTAATTAAAATTGCACATATACTTAATCAAGTTAGTTAATTTTAATTGATAAACATCGATGGTGAATTAGACAAAACAATCACTTTATAACATTTCATGTTCGACAATGTAAGACTTCCACAAATTACTTTGTTTTTTCCTCATACTCATGAATTTAAAAAAAATAAAATAAATAAGATTTTATTTAACCAAATGAATTATTAGCATAGTAACCTCAGGAATCAGTTCACTCAAACCATCCCTTTTCTTCAGAAAATGTGCAAGAACTTTCTTATTCTATTAGAAGCAATTCATCAGTCATGCTTCATTCAAGAAATCATGAGTCCAAGATTATCAAGAATGGGCTTTGAATTAAATGTTGTTCCCCTAATATTAAGAGTTTTTAATAAGCTAATCTCATTTTTAAATTCAGGAATATTTCATTATTTCAATAATTGAATCTCAAACTTATCACCTCTATTTTGTTTACTCTAAAGTATCAATTTGAATGAAAATACAAGTAGTTCAACAAGATTTTATTTTCAACATTTCACATGAGATTCCATGTGAATTCACATGCAAACATATCAACAAGTAGTTTCTTCTAAACCTATCTTAATCAATAATAATAATAATAAAAAAAATCCACATTATGAATTTCATCACTTGACTTTCCACTTAAACTATTTAACAATGTTTTTATTATGCAATATATATTTACTAAAAAATTTCAATTTTGTGTAGAACTATACTCAGGTAACCCATGTATTGAGGAGTTTTTTTTTTTTTTTTTTTTTTTTTCCCTGTTCACACATTGATTGATCATCTTATTACAAGATATTTAATCTTTTCTTTATAAATCAATTTAAAAGATAAATTTTGAAGTATAAAAAAAAAAGTATTCTCATAATTTATCATTCATAAAACAAAAAAACACACTTATTAAAATGTAGTTTATTACTTTGATTTATGAAGTTCACAAAACATTAAAAATCAATGACTGAAATAGTGGATATTATGAACATTAGTAGAACAGAGTTGAAAACAATGTAAAATGATTAACATTTTAGTATAATTCTATTACACTGAGAGATTCTAATAATTTTTAAGGGCTTGGTCTATTTCTTCAATGTGATCCTTTAAAGCATTCCACTGGTCCACTGTCAGGCAAATACCTACATTAAATAAATGATAGTTCATTCAAGTTAAATTTTTCACTTTTGATATTTTATTAAAGAAAACTACTTTTCAAAAATTCATATTATTCAGGTCATTCAAAGGTATAACATTCAAAACTTTATACTATTCTTTCCCATACAACATCAAAGCTGTTGTATTCGTTTATGTAAACTTATCTTTCACTGAAACTCCAAGAAAATACACTTTAGTGCCACAAAAACTAGGTTCCTGTCTAATACAACTGGGATACCAGTCTAATACAGTATATAAGTCTTCCTTGTGCTTGGATGTCAGCAGCAACACGACATCACATGGACTCCACAAGCAATCTGTAGTACTGGAGACTATGCATTCTACAGAGCATCCCATAATTCCATAATATTTGCTGGTGGTGGATTCCTGGCAGTGACAGGAAGTTGAAGTGCATCCCACATGTGTTTGATGGAGTTTAAAAGCTAGCAAACAAGGGGGCCAATACATGATGGAAAACTCAAAGGAATGCTCCTCCAGCAATAATCGGGTGACTGTGGCCTTGTGCAGTGTATTGTTCTGTTGAAAAAGGCCATACCTGTCTGGGTAAATGAAGGACATGAAAGAGTGCAAATAATCTGCAAGGATGGTGACATAGCAGCTAACAGTCAGAGGTCTGCAGACTTATGAGCGGTCTTAATGTGTTAGCTGAAAACACTCCATACTGTAACAGAGCCACTGCTGCCACCCTGAATTGTCCCCTGCAGGCATGCGAGATCCAGTGCCTCATGGGGTTTTTGTCACATTTAGTCACCCATCTATCCGAAACAGTTGAAACTACGATTCCTCGGACCAGGCTACATGTTTCCAATCATCTAGAGTCCAGCAGCAGTGTTCCCGGCAAGGCACAAAGCCTTGTGTTGTGTGATCAGCAATGGCACCCAGGTGGTCCATCAGCTCTGGAACCCCATTGATTACAGGGAATGTTGCACTGTTCAAACGCTGATGCTAGTACTGGCCCCAGCATTGAGTTCTGCTGTTATTTGCAGCAATGTTACACATGGTCCGGAGGTTATGAAGAGTGCCAATGCCGTTCTCCACATTCATTAAGGGTTTTTTTGTTGTTTTTTTTGGTCTTGCACGCTGATGTTTTCCCCAATTTCATGTAGTTCAACAATTTTAAGGGTGTACCTGGACATGTGAATCCAAACTTCATCTGCAAGATGGAGTGACCCATCTCTTGAGCTCCTGCAATCATACCTCTTTTCAAAGTAACTTAAGTACTGATAAGTTGCATAGGAACTGTGAATGCTAGAGATTGCAGAGATATCTAACATTATATATACACATCGTTTGAGGATGATTCTGTTAACCACAAGGATGTGGCGGAATTAAATGGACATGGTAGCAACCTCCCCAGTTTTCTTGACATTTCAGTGTATTGCAACAAAGCAGAAAATCAATTCAATGTTCTACACTGATTTTAATGAAGAGGTAATCTATAAGGAGCTTTCGCCCAAATAAAATAGTTTTGGACCAAAGTTTCTGAAACAAAAAGCATGCTTTTCTTAACATTAGGCAAAATATATCTTTAAAAAAAATCATTTTTTTTAAAAAAAAATGTTTAAATTAAAGAGAAGGTATCACCAACTTTAAATGCTGCAAAGTATAAAAGTAAAATTCTTATCAAAATTCAATTCCAAAGTGAATTGTGTTGAGAAATTTTTAAACATCTGAATTTTTCAATGTAAACAACATTCCTATTCTGATCCATCAAATCCAATATTTAAGATTATCAACAATTCTAAAAATAATTTTAGAAATCATGCCATGTATTGAAATAAATATTTTAGCTATCCGATTTAAATGTAAGTAAATAAAAGTCTGCTGTGAGTTATCAGCTATTTTATATTTTTCAAACTGCTGTTTGTAAGGGCCAAAAGATCCTAGAAGTACATTGCAAATTTATAATTTTTCATTATATTAACAACTATTTACCTTTTTTTCCAGGCTTTAATTCTCCACCAGCATCATAGTATTCTCGAATGTCTATCAATACTTTGCCTCTGAATTCTCGGACTTTTACATATCTCATTTTTGCAAGCTAAAATAAATATAAGCAAAAAATACTTAAGAAACCTAAATTCCCAAATGATGACATGTATAAACGAAAATGAATACCATTCATAATTGTTATGTTTAGCAGATGAAATTTACTAGGTTTTATATTATATATATATATACACACACACACACACACACACACACACAGTAGAGTCCCGAAAACTCGGCACTTGATAACCCGGCAGTCCGGATAACTCGGCCACCCCCTGGCAGGGCGGAAAAACCCCGCGTGCAGACCCGTTACAAGTTACATTTATATACAGTTCATGTATTAGATACTAGCAGCAAAGCCTGTCGGACGACAGGCATAAAAAAATCTGAAAAATCATTTTATTATCAACTATCAAATATAAAGTAAATGTAATCTAAATACTGCGATAACTTGTGAACGAAGCTTCGACGGCAAAAATGGTTTTGAGTTTCAAAATCAGCGTAAAAAACTGAGTAAGAATGCCAAATTTCATTAAAATCAGTACGCTGTCCGTCAATTTCAATCAACGGCAATTTATTTGGGCGCCATGTTTTTCAATGGGCATGACGTCATGCATGACGTGCTCCAACGCTGCGGTATGATTGTGATTCTATCGAGTTGATTGTTGCAGTGTAAAATTGCAAATACCAAGGTTTATCGAACGCTCTGTAAAATTCTACCGCAATAAATTAATGCATTTACATATAAACTTTCTTTCTGCGTGAAGGAATTTCAGAAATATATGTAATTGTGTCTGTAATCGCTGTCCGTGAATTTCAATCGACGGCAATTTATTTGGGCGCCATGTTTTTCGATGGGCATGACGTCATGCGTGACGTGTTCCAACGCTGCGGTATGATTGGGATTCTATCGAGTTACAGACAGACGAACTTAGCCAATTATATAAGGTAGATTTTCTTAAGTTTATTTGGACAGTTTAAGTTTGAGTTATAGCATTCTTTATAAACTGTTGTGTTCTCAAGCAACAAATAAAAGTATTTCGTGACGAAAAAAATTGTACTTGAATAACACCTTTCCCGATAACCCGGCAGTTTTACAAACTCGGCCACCCTTCGGTCCACATTAGGCCGAGTTTTCGGGACTCTACTGTGTGTGTGTGTGTGTGTATAATATATATATACAGGGTGTTTCAAAAATACACGGCATAATTTCAGGT
>JAFIDM010009631.1:202726435-202815526 GCA_023159025.1 Thereuonema tuberculata
ACCTGAAATTATGCCGTGTATTTTTGAAACACCCTGTATATATATATATAAAGTTGTGAAAGTTAACATTTAATTATAAAATGATGCTAACTTTTACACAAGTTTAAGCTTGGTAATAAAAAAAAAAAAAAAAAAAATACTTTCAGTGGAATTTTAATTGTGAAATTAGTTTAACCCATCTTTCTGAAAAATCTGCTTTGAAGTTCATCATTCTGGTCCATAATTCTGAATGTTTTTACAATTAACTGGCATTCCTTCATTTAAGATTTTACCACAAATTTTCAATTTTTAGAAAAGCACTATCTGACCTACTGAACAATTTGAATAAGTATATTATTTTTTTTTTTAACCTCCACAATAAACTAAATCAGTATTGTCTTCACAATTAAATGTAATTTAAAGTACAGTACAAGTTTCCAAGGTCAAAGAATTTTGTCAATATATATCATTTCTTCAATGAGATTCCATGAATTTGTGTCAATTTTCAAACAGATTTCTTCAGAAATATGAAAAGAGAAAGTTCATATTTCTGAAGAAATCAGTTTAACAGTGACATACATACCAGTGTATTTCTTTTTTCAGATCTTATAACATAAAAATAGACTTTTTATCTTTGCTTATATAAATCTTGGCATTATCCTTTCATACTATAGTTTCAAATTAAAAAAATAATAAATGAAAATGGCTTTTTATTTAGAGTATAGAAGGGGTTGCATAGAATTGTTTTTATTTTTTTTAATTGCAGAGGAAATTAGATTTTTCCTCCAATTAAAGATTTCTAATAGCAACAGAATCTTTTAGATCTAACTTTAATTAAGTCTTTTTGCCCTATTTATCCTGTCTTATCTTTTTCTAATGAGAAAGAATGTTTGCACAAGGAATTGAAAGGATAATGTTTAGAGATAAAGAAAAATGTAAAAGGCAGCCCCCCCTGCCTGCCTGTTTGGTTGGATAATAATGCTGGAAATCTCAAATATTACTTGAAATTAATGTTTTTAAAGTAGTAATAGATTAAATTTAACAAAAAAAAATTGTGCTACGGCGTAAAATTAAGGGCAACCCATTAAAACCCACAAGGATATTGAAAGTGTGCATAATCAATTTCAAACAGACAATGGAAAATTTTAGTTGCATAAACATGAATCTACGAAATAATAAAAAAAAAAAAAATCAAAAACTTTAAAACTCAGTATTTCGAAATTATTTGCACATAATCAAAAATAAAAATAATCATTCCTATGGTGTTTGGGGCCTTTGAACACGATGGTGAAGTCCTTTTGCCGATCTGATCATCTGTTCAGGAGGGACAGACACATATGGACAGGACAAACACAATACCACCCATATGGCTGCTAAAAGCATGATGACAATGGTCAAAATTTAATAAGTGACAAAAGTTGAATATTAAGATCTGTTTAATGGATTTTGTTGGGCTGTTAAAACTGTGCACCTGTAAATCTGGATTTCTCAAAATTTAGTAAGCTACAGGTATTTTGTTAGGAAAAATCATCACTAAGAAAGGTTATTATGATGTACTGTAGCAGACAGTTAACCTTGAAATAGTTGACTAAAAATGGAAGTTTACCACTAAAATATTGGTCTTAATTTTTTTTTCTAGGAATGGAAATAACTTATGTCATCTACCATGAATCTGTAAAATTTGCAGATAATGAATGAAACAATAGTGGAACTAGTGAAAATTCTTCCACTTTAACTAACAATCACTTCAATTGCCATTTAAAATATAAAAAAAGCAGCAGCATTAATACTATAATTAAAAGATATTTACATGAAACATGGCTCCGTCTTCACCATCTAAGCTTTTCGATGCTTTGCTGTTTCCTTTAGGTGCAGAATTAGTCTTTGCTTTCTTGGAAGGGGGTGTTCTCTAAATAAAATAAAACTTGTTAATTTATTTATAGTAGAGGCAATAAGGTATTTTCAATATTTTTTTTTTTCTAAAATAAAAGAAAAATCTATAATGAAAGTTATTTACAGTTTCTTTTTGTTTTTCAAAAGAAACTGTAAATTTTTCTTTCATGACCTGCCAATCAACAAAGCACACAATTAAAAACTGCAAGCCGACTAGTTTTGAATGCTTTCAATATGCATTCATCTTTGAAGTAAGGCATCTATCTCAGAATTCTTAAAGACAAGAACCCAGTGATAAGACACCATAACTTGAAAATGAATGCTTCCTGAAAGCATTTGAAACCGATCTGCTTACAGTTTTTATTGTAATATAGTGTTTTTAATTAATTATGCAAGTTTTGTTGAAGCAGTTAATTGAAAAAGATATGGTGAAATTTTGCTCAAACATCTAGTGTTTCCAAAATAGTCAACATAAATTTAAAAAAATATAGAATGATTTCTGACATCAGTGTAACAGTATTGTTAAAATAATTATTATATTTACTTCATAGTAAGTCGGCTTCTTTTTATTTTATTGTTTTTATTGTTTTTTTCCTCAAACTCATGCAAGAAAAAAACAAAACAACAAATATTTTAAAATATTTAAGATAACCCAGGCCTGAACATACTAATACTAATAGCTCACTAATACTAATAGCTCTTTTTCAGAGTCTAATGTCCATTACATTCAATGAATATTAAAATTTCAAAATCTATTTCCTTAATCTCTGTTCTGCTACAAGATGAGATGTTCATTCCACTTAAATTATTACTATCCTCTTCCACTCAGCTCAGCTCAGTAATGCAACAGTTCCATCAGGAGATAATTTTAAAAACGGAAAACTTTCTACCTTTCTATACTGCACAAAGAAATTATGAGAAAGCTAATTAGAGTAACAAAGCACTTGCAATTAAGAATATAGCTATGAATTAGAAAAGAAATCAACATTGAAATGAAATAAAAGATGGCAGCATGTCATTGCTATATGAAAACATGGCATTCAAGTGCAATTGCTGCATTTATTGCGACTGACAATTTATGCATTATGCAATTTACTTAGCCTTTATTGTTTCATCAGTCTGATTCTTTCCTGAATACATTAAAAATAGGAAGTTTACATCTTGTTTTACAAACAGAAGTAAACTTTTTCAAAGTAATTACAAATTTAATTACTAATTCCTTTATACTTATTCTAAACTGAAAGGCAATCTCAAAGGTCAGTTTACAATTAAATATAGTATTAAAATACTTGAAGTTTATTTATTACAGAAACTTAAGATATAAGTAAGCATACTAAAACATGCTACATCAATTATAAATGCATCATTAGTTTCATTGCATGCTTTTATTATTTAAAGCAATTACAGTATTAGGCAAAACAAACAGTAGTGATAGACAGCAACCAGCCTTATTATCACATAAAGAGATGTGTTACATTAGTGTTTGTTCTGTCCAATACTGTAGAAAACGATTTGGTAAAGGACAGGTCAAATTTAATTGGAAAATTATTAAAATCTCAAAAAATATGAATCCACTAGTCTACTTTGTTTCTTTAGAAAGAAAATTGAATACAAGCAAAGCTGCTTCCAAAATATTCATTTAACAGTCTGTTTTCATTTACAATCAGCCTTTATTACCACAACAACTCAACCTTATTTCTCAATGACCATATTCATTACTAATATTAACATATTGTGGACGGATCAGGAGTTTACTCGTGTTTGTGCGCCATCTGTTACGGACGGGTTACGAGATAACTCGTGTTTTCTACATGCTGCCTTTAACCCTTTTACTACCAGCCCATTGTGCGCAGGATGTGCGAAGACTGTCAAGGCTCTCTTCAGAAAGTTTGCAATCGGACCACTAAACACAACATTTTTCAGATAACCCCACAGCCAGAAGTCACAAGGATTAAGATCAGGTGATCTTGACGGCCAGGCTGCTGTTTATAACAAATGCAATGTGTCGTGCGCACGACATGTCTTGTATTTTGCATGTTATGACGCTTAAAGTGCCATCTATTGCTAATATTTGGAACTATTTTTTTTTTCTTATGCCATTCCATTTCCCCTTTCTTCGAGTATATTCAGTTCAAATTTCAGATCATTCTGAGAAGTGGTTTTTTTTTTACAGCATCTTGAAAGTTGAACTTTAATTATAATCACCCTGTATACAAATTAAGACCATTGGCATTCGCACTTGTGCTACAAGATTAAAAATAGAAGCAGATTGACAATAATAATAATAACTACATGAATTACAACTGCAAGCTTTGATATAATGGAAATGAAAACAAAACTAAAATAATATGTCAGCGATTAATAAAGTTTTAACATTTTTAATACTTTTTAGTGTTTCAGAATTATATTTTTCCCAATTAATTTGACTGGATAATTTATATTTTATATAGTTTTCCAATCTTAGACCAAAATTATTATTCAATTTATTGATTTGAAACATTTTTAACCAATTGTTTCTAGTTATTTTTTCATTATTTTGATTATTTTATTCCCTATTGACATTCTAAATGTTATTTTATAAATTATTTATTTTATAAATAATTTTTTCTTTAATAGTAAGTATTTAAAAATTTTTTCTAATCTTAATTTTTATTTCCAAAATTTTTATTTTGCAACCCTCAACCCTATTCTGAAATGTATTCTCTGTTTGAAAAGGCGTGGCCAAGCGCCTTCTCGTAATGGACGAACAATATATATATATGGGGGAACCATCTTAGTAAGCAGCAGAAATAAAGCACATGCCGATAAATGAGATGGGAGCCCTTGAATAGACCTCATATCATGAGTATAAAAAGTCAAAAAAGTCGGTCCGATCAATCTGCCCGTGGCAGTTTTCGCTCAACCAACGAGGGCCGATATACCGTCCCGCTGGCAGTAAAAGGGTTAAAAGTTTAAAAATAATTCAAGGATCTAGATTATAAAAATAGTAATTTTATGCATGCATTGCAAATTAGTATTTCATAATATGACATAAGGGTTTATATTAAAACACTGAAAGTTTAAAATAAATATTATAAAAAGTTAATGAAATGTAAGATCATTTATAGTTGACTGCAAACAAAATAGCCTGCCCTGGAAAATATCCGGCCACTGAGGTAAGTCGAAAAAAAAAAATAGCCTGTCTTTCAGGTGCTACAATAAAATTTAATTCAGTTCAGCAAAATATTTTCAATTGCTCTTTACTAATGGACAAGTTTAAAATCTATTCCTGGAAAGTTACATCTTAATAGTGATGCAATGTCAAAACCCACTTATTTAATGTAAAAATTTTCTGCAATTATAAAATTTATTCTCAACTATACTTACATCTTCTGGTCCTGAATCAGAATCACTTGAGCTTTCCATACGTGCCTTTCCTTTGGATTTACTCATTGTGGCTTTTTATTCTACAGTAACAAAACCAAAATTAAAAATTAGGGATTAATCAGGAAATGTTTATTAAGTCATACTAACATAGTAAATCTACTGGAAATATTAATTTCTAGGATATTATATCTTTCCTAAATAATAAAACTTATGGCATGCCAAAACTGTTTATTTTATTTCAAAACTTTTTACTGAAGGTCTCACAAAGACAGTGCACCAATATACTAATATTATCAAAGGGTCATTCTGGCTCAAATCATCCAAATTTGAGAAGTCATCCCAGGTGACCATCTCAGATTTGAGCGAGTTTTTTTTTTTTTTTGTCAAGTAGTATGGGTTGCTGGGGAAGAAATGTAAAATGCCACTTTTGTACTCGCATTCGATTCCAGAGTTGTGATGACATAGAAAGGCCTAAAATCACAAGAATTCCTTCCCGTAACTGCGATTTAGAATTGCAAGATTCCAGAAAATAAGGTAAAATTGTGACAGAAATACCTCAGATACTTACACTTTCTTCTCAGAGCTTCAGAAGAGGTATTCCGTGTCCAGGTTAGAAGATGTGGTTTGTTAAATACAGGAAAAATTAAAAATCACATGTAATGTTAAGTGGTAAAACAAAAATTAGTTTAATGACGTTGGCAATCAATGATAGTAATATTTACCCTCAATATGGAACTTGTGTAATTTGCTCAAGAAAAAATGCATCCTATGAGTTATCAATGTCACAGAGGTAACTGTTTCATATATTTAATAAAACTCATCAATCATAGTAAGCAGCTCAAGAGGGTTGTAGGGATTCGGAACCAAGTAATGTCATTAACATCCTAAACTTTGGCTTATACATGCTAATTAGCACAAAACAGACTCCACCGAGTCTTGTTGATCAACAAATTATTGTGTGCCAATGAATGTGGTGCAATTCAATATACAGTAAAACCTCGTTAAGTCGTCACCCGGATAAGTCGTCACTCCGCTTAAGTCGTCGTTTTCCTTTGGTCCTGACAAGGTCTCATAGACAATAATGTAAAATAACCCTCTTTTACTCGTCACCAAATTTAATTCTACTCCGGATAACTCGTCACCCTCAAAAATGGCGAAAAGCATCTTAATTCTCAATTTTGCCTGCTATCTTTTCAGCCCCACCCCTTCACTCTAAGAAAGCCTAGCCTTTACGGCGAATTTTCACGTGGGAAATTCACTTAGGAAATCATACACCTCGCTGCGACTCTTGTCAAAGAGTAGCCAACATTTTTCTTGACCGCTACTGAGTGTGACTATTTCATAGCGAGTAAGCCCCGAAAATTTAAAAGCAATCGAAATTGTTTTTCTTCCTCCAAATGTAACTGCACTTCTTCAGCCTTTAGATCAAGGGATAATTCTTGACTTAAAAAGTACAAAAAAATGCTTGTAAAGGACATGATAAAAGCCTTGGATAGGAACGAAAAGCTAGAAGTTTCGGTTTTAGATACGATTAACTATGTGCACAAAAGTTGGAGTTCCATTTCATTACAAAGTGTTTCGAATTGTTACCAGTAATCAGCACATTCATCAATCAACACTGGATTATTTTAATGCCAGTAAAAGAAAATAAAATGTGGTATGTATAAAATTTATTTTCCACTCATTCATTTGCATGTATTGATTTCTGAAAATCTTGTGTTTCTCACCGAATCCTACAGCAATTCATAATAATATTGTATTTCAGTGTTTTGTTTTTTTTTCTTTCAAAAATGCCCACTCCGCTTAAGTCGTCAAAAATGTTCGGTCCCTTGAGTGACGACTTATCGAGGTTTTACTGTATTTCTATTTACGATTTACTGATGCACATTAAACATTTGTTATTCAACTTAATTTTCTAAATTAATCCCCTTTTCATAACTAAAGTAGATAGTTTTTATTTGTTTGTTTTTTTTCCTTTGTAAAACTTTTTTTTTTTAATAAGCAGTTTCATTATAAAACATACTATAATAATTTTATTATACTTGATACGGGTGACTCGACTGATTATTACCTATCAAATATGATTAGTTACACAAAAGAAAAGAAAAAAATAATTTAACCTATTGTCACGTGGTGGAATTGATCACTTGACACGACTGGAACTCAGCCTTTTGAGAAAATAACTGTCTTGTCAAATTGTGTATTTAATAAAGAAAAAAAAAAAAAAAATGTATTCAACCTTTTTACTTGTCTTTAAGATATTTGTTAGTTTTCTTTATGTCGTTTACATTTTCTGTGTGGGCTCAGTAACTTAAGCTTGCAAGAAAGAGCCAAAGAAAGAGCTACGCCACCCATGCGGAATTTGCAATTGGATCCAGGTCATTTTTTGAATAGAACTTCACAAACCGAAACTTTCTTTTGGCGGGAGACGAGAAATCGCCACCGATCGGACAGTAGGAAGATGCAGTCGGAGCTCCGTCACCTTAGCAGTAAGATGCGAAAGTAAGTGAGCCACTACAGAGTATTGCAGGAGGAGACGAGCCGACATGCAGACAGCGTATTGGGACGGGGAGAGGCAACACCTTCTCGGAGCGATGCCGGACACCCAACGAACTGAGAAAACTGACCTGTGATGAATATTGTAAGTAAAAACTTTACATTTAACTTATGTCTGTCGTGTGGGACGACAGAAAGGCTAGCGGAGGTTTGTCGTGCCATAGAGCACACAAAACTGCTACGAGGGCCGCTGTAGCCTCAAGTCACAGCCAGGCCGATGATAATAAAATTCAGTTCTCGCCCGAACTGTCAGCTAGATATAAGTTTCACCGAACAACAGGTGTGTTTGCGCTCAGTGATTCGGTTCCCTGGACAGTGTCGCCAGTTATAAAAAATAAATGGAACCCTTTCAGGAAGTGAAAGTGACAAAGAAAAACTTGCTCCGATTTTCCCTTAAAATAGAAGGTGTGTGTTACAGTGTGAAAATAAACTATCGCGTCTTCTCTTGCACGCTTATCTCAATGGTGCCTAACTCGAATCACTCAGGTGAGAGCCATTATCGGTGTGCTGTTATTGAAAGACTATAAACGAAACTTCGATTCAGTTTGGACAAAAAATTAGAACTAGTTGAAAAACAAACTAAGAACAATGACTGAGGATGAAATCAAGCTTAAACATTCATATTATTGTCTTGATAGTCTGACATACTTTAAATTATTTATTTATTCTACTTTTTAGGCATTGGTTTTGTTACAGATTTAGAGAAAAACCCTGAGCCAAAGATTGATATTTTTTTTGAATCATTAAGTTAGAATATTACGTGTGTGTGTGTGTGTGTGTGTGTGTGTGTGTTTAAAATCAATGTTTGTGAACATGGTCTTAATTTTTATTTACTATATCTATTTATTTTTTTTTTTCTCGGGTAGAAATAATTTAACTGCAGTGTACACAAAAACAAACACGTTCATTAAACATGTACTGTTAATGTTTATCCAAAATGTACTCAGTGATATTGTATTAAACAAGCGATACTCCAAAGGTTATTTCTGTAGATCTGGTATTTATGATTTTGTGTGTGTTTTATGCACCCTACATATGACATATTAGTGTGTTTTTTTAAGCCTAAGTTATCATCTCATGAGGCTTGGATCTAGGAATCCAGTGTGTGTGGGATATCTTTTACAACTGATCTGAAGTTTGTAACAAAGATTTGCTTGACGTTTATATTATCCTTTTTTTTTTCCCCCCCTCGATATTTGAATGTATTGTTATAGTACTGCACAGTAGGTTTGACATGTAGATCAGGTTTGTTTCCCTAATTTTGACAGTAGAACATGGGCCCAGCACTGTCAGAATAAAATTCCACTAAAGAACAAACAAACCTTTCATTGTGCTACTGTACATGTATAGGTATAGTTGATTTGTCATGGACATCAACAGAGAATTGGGGGAAAACACTCTGCTAAACCAAACTCTTTTCGTCTTGAAAGACAATGTGTCACTATGAAACAGGTTTTTTTTTTTTTTTTTTTTTTTTTTTTTTTTATACAAGGGTCATTCCATGTCAAATCAGCAAGTGCTCCCCTACAATTTTAATGAAATTTGGCATAAAGATATCTTCATTCTTTATAAGAAAGCCTGCCAAATATTACTGATCTAATCTTCAACATTTGAGAAATAGCATTCAGAAGGAAGGTCTGCAACTTGTAACTGGTTTTCGGTAAACTTTTCAAGCATTTTTAAAGCTGTATAAATAACTACTTGAGCCAAAATTACAAAAATATCTACTTTGTAAGCCTATTAAAATCAAAAAGTGAATTTTTAAACCTTTATAGATTTTTAAGAATAAAGCTGGATATGTATGTAATTTTAAACAGAAACCTTATAGGTACTTTCTGATATATAAAATAAATATTAAGCAATTCCAATATTTTTTTAAAATTTAAGAGGTTCTAAAATTGGCTGTAAAGTGAAAAGTGGCAAATTTGGCTTATTTTTGAATCTAATATTTAGAAAGGTAGAGAACTGAATTTAAAGTTGAATTTTTGTCCAGTTTCATATTCATACAATGAAATGTGGTATAAATTCAAAACACTACCGAAATCCTTTCTTTTTTAAAAGATAGTCTGAATTGTCAGAAGTCCATACTCTATTAGCTATTGCAATTCTTATTTTTTTACTCATTTTCTGAATTTGCCACTAGAGGGCAGAATTTATAATGGTCACATTGTAAGCTTTGTGAGTAAGGGCAGACATGTGTATTAGGTTTGAACGTCTGTTAAGCAAAATGGAAATATGCTATATAGGATTAAAGTTAAATGATGATGGTCACAAGCTTACATTCTGCAAAAAATCTGGAGTTCCAGGAACTCTATCACATCACTCATTTCTTGCTATTTCAGAGAACACAATTCTAATGAAAAGACTTTCATCTGATCAGTTTGGTAGCTCTGTATATGTGGCTAAATGCTTGGACACTTTTCTCCAAAAACTCCTACTTGGTCAATACATTGCCTTTACATATGGCAATAAATGGCATGTAGGACAATGATGTTGAAATTAACTGCAGAATCCACATTTACTTTCCTGTACCTGTACACAAGACACTTTGGATTTCATTTTCAAATATCATCTGCAGAGTGAAAGTTCCCACTCTACAAAGTCACAGTGGACAGATGTTGAATTAGATTAGAACTGTTACAAAAAAAAAAAAAAAAAAAAAATTAATGCTACTATCAAAATGAAAATTCCTAAATATTGTATTCAATATTTTATTAAAATAGATTTTCCTACAAAGGTGTTTTTAAAGTTTATTTTATACAAAAAAAAGTAGATTGTTACTTCTAAAAAGCATTTCAATGTGGGTTTTTTTTTTTTTTTTTGTTTTTTTTTGTCTATTTTGCCCAAAAGAGTAACCCCATTTCTTTTAAGTATGAAAGGAAAAGGATTTCAGTAGGGTTTTGAATTTTATACATTTGCATTGTGTGAATATGAAACTCAGGACAAAAATCCAACTTTAAATTCAATTGTCTACCTTAGTAAATACTCTATTCAAAATAAGCCAATTTGCCACTTTTCACGTTACGGCCGATTCACAACCTCAAGTTTTTTAAAAAAAAATATCGGTATTATACTTATCCTTAACAATTAGAAAGGTTAAAAAATTCACTTTTGTTTTCAATAACATTACAAAATGCCTACTTTGTAAACCTATCTCAGGAAAACTAAAAGACCCAAACTAATTGTGATGTATTATTTCATATGAGATATACACCGACTGCTCAATTGAAAGTGGACACCTGCCGTAGTGGAACAACCCATGCAAATTCAGGCAATAATTTGAATACATTAATCACAAAACAACATGATCGTGTGTAGTTGGAGTCATTTGGTGTCTAATCATGTGCTGAGGTAAAATGCCACCATCAAAGCAGCTGAGCGATTTTCAACGTGGAGTAGTCATAGGCTGCCACATTAGTGGCCCGAGTGTGTGAGCCATAGGAGTGACACTGAACCTGCCAAAGTTGACCGTGGGTGCTATTATGACAAAGTGGAAAAGCGGCGTCATGGAGGTGGTCGAGCCCCCATGCTGACTGATAGAGACCGGAGGGCCCTGAAGCTGTTGGTATGGCAGAAAGAGCCAACGGTCTTGGTCAATGGACTGCTGGAAGAGCATTATGTGGAGGGACAAATCACGCTTCACACTCTACTGATCAGATGGGCACACATGGGTGTGGCGTTTGCCAGGGGAGCGACTGCTACCCGAGTGTGTCATCTCAACAGTGAAGTTTGGCAGTGGTGGTGTGATCGTGTTTCTCCTGGTTTAGACGTGGTCGGTTGGTTGTGATAGAGGGGAGCATGGCATCTACACAGTATCTGGACGTTCTAGACAATTCCATGCTTCCTACGTTGTGGTCGCAGTTCGGTGAAGGGCCATTTGTGTTCCAGCACGAGAATGCATCATGCCATATGGCCCGTGTTGTCAGCGCCTGTTTCTGGAGAATAATGTTCAGGAACTTTAGTGGCCCGCCCAGAGTCTGGACCTCAACCCCTTTGAACATCTGTGGGATGAATTGGAGCACCGAACTCGTGCGCGTCCAATGCGACTGCAAACACGCATCCAACTTGTGCAGGCTTTAAAGGAGGAGTGGGCAAAAACACCAGTTGCTTGCTATCAGAAACTGGTGGAGAGCATGCCACGGTGTGTGGATGCTGTGCTTAGGGCAAAGGCCACAGTATGCACTATTAGACACACTGTAAATAAAGCATCTGTTCTATACCACAGATGTCACTTTCAATTGAGCAGGCAGTGTATAAGTAATCTCAATTTATGAAAGTTTATTTTTCTGGCTCAAGTAGTTCTGTATTTATACAGCTCTAGGAATGTCCGAAAAGTTTAACAAGTTGCACCAGGTGCTGATTTTGACGTGGAATAACCCACAAACATTCATACCTAATCTTTTCATTTTCCTTTATTCTGTCTTTTTTTTTTTATTATTTTATCTAGAAATATTATAAAGTATTTACATAATTTTACATTAAACCCAGTTTGATTAATCTTATTAATCAACTATCCACTTCAATTGGAAGTTTTTTTTAATTCCTATCATGACTCCTTCACCTTTTCACATTCAAAAATTACATGATTCCAATCATAACTTATTACAACCTAACCTCCATCTTTCTTTTTTAGCTAACCAATATTTACAAGAGTTTCAAATATTACCATATCTGATTTTCATAAATATTTCATTCCAATAGGAGTGGATTGTGTTCTTACATAAAATAAATGGAACCTTCAATTTATCAACTAATTGACAATAATAACTTAAAATTGGATTTCTGTATTTTATTATAATATCAATCAATTATCTCAATTTCTGTAAACTACTTTTTTACAACCAACCCCAATAATTATAATCCATTATCTTACCTAATTCCAATCCCAATCACACTTCATTAAATATTTCCTCAATCACCTTTAAATAATTACATTTGTTACCCTTCTTTGCACAATCTACCATATTTTCTAAAATTCGTTTTGGTAATCTCTCTTCACAGTACTGTACAACTTTAAATAATCTATAGCTCTTTAAATACAATCAATTTTCAATGGATTTAGGCCTAATTCAGTTTCAATGATATAATTAGGTTTAAATCTTTCCATATTAAAATAAAGCTTAATAAATAAATTTTATATATATTTTCCAACTCCTTTTTAATTTTCCACCCATCTACTTCCATACCACAATACATACTTAACCATACTATTAAAAATGTATTTTATTTTTTTCCAAACGTTTATTTTTGCTCTTTCCATTATTTTTATTAATTATCATGTAGCTGCTAACCCTTCATCTTTTTTATATATATACGGTGGAGCACCGTTTATACGTTTTTTTTGAATGGTCCTGGCAAAATCCAATGCGTATTAACGTTAAATAATTTCATTTACACGTTTTCCTGAAATTGCAAACTTCATTTATAAGTTTTTTTTCAAGAACTTGAGAGAAAATGCGCATTTCAACCTCAGATTCCCACCTGCCAATTGTCCAGTCTTAGAAAAGGCATGCAAGAATACCTCATTAGCAGTGATTTAAATGATAAAAATGGCACTTTTAACTGTGCACAATGAACTTTTTCTGTGCATTCCAAAAAATCCCTACAACCTAAAATAACAAAATATTTTGTAAATGATGAATGAATATGAATAGTAGTACTAGTTGTACATTAAATCTGGAATAAAATAATTTTGTATTAAATACCTCTTGTATTTCATTTTCATGTAATATTTTAATTTACCTCTGACTTTTTATTGTTGGTTATTACGAAATTGTTCTTAACTTTTGTGAATTTCGTTCATACGTTTTTTTTTTTCTCAGTCCCTTGAAAAACGTATAAACGGTGCTCTACTGTATATATATATTTTAAGTTTACAATTTCCTTCTTCAAAATCTTTTTGAAGAAACAATTATGAAATCTTCATTATGTATTTTATAACAGAAATGGTATTTTGACATCTCCTTCCAATGAACTCAAAAACTAGATTCCAAATTAAAAACGATAATTAACAACAATCAAGTTACACTTCATATGATTAGAAATTTCTAGAGCAGATGGTTGAAAAGTAAACAATTCCAGACTTGATGAAGTATCTGTAAGATAACAAATGAGAAATGAAAAACAGATCTGTCAGACTAAGAATTAACATTTTAAGGTTATTATTATAATCTTCAATCATTCAAGTAAGATGAAGATGCGATACTGAAGACAACAACATCCAAAATGAAGCAGATAATTTTCGTTCAGTCTTGAGACATTTGAAAAATGGTCCATACCTTTTCTTTTTTCTTTCACTAATCATTCAAGAGGTGTCTCAAACTTCTCAGGAACTGAATAAGTTAATGAAATACTAATAGGCTTATGCACAAATGATGAATTTCAGAGTTATGGAACATAAAAAGACAACCAAAGTTTTTTTTTTCCTTATGTTAATAATACTGATCTACACGCAATTTGAAAAAAAAAGATTCTTTTGTCAATATTGAATATACCCATTTTGGTTAGGCAAACATCTAATACAAATTATACCATTTAACTTAATTAAAGGACTACATAAAATAAATGTTAACAAAATAATGTTTTTTAATTTAACTGTGAAGTTTTTTTTTTTTTTTTTAGTAAATTTTTTTAGCAATGATTAGTTTAATAATTATAGTGGCTCCCGTCAAAACTACAGAATCCTAATTATTGTAAAATATTAAATTTTTCAGTGGAAGCAAAAACCATGAATCCTATTTACCGTAATATCGAAGCCACAAATAAGCCTTTCTCGATCGACTTTGATACTGAAATAGATTTCTCTCTAGTCGCGCTAAAATAGTCATGTTCACACTTTAAAGACTCTCTTCACATCGTATGTAAATTTATGATGAAACGAAAAGAATAATCAACGCAATCTATCTCAAATTAAAAAAAAAAAAAAATTGTTGAAAACTGGGCCTAGCTAGTTCTAATTTCACATAAAAATGGCTTTTTAAAAAAAAAAAAAATTTTCAATTAACAGCCAGGTTATGAATTTGCTGTCGTTAGCAAGGACTATTAACATCTGAAAATTACAGTTAAAAGTGAAGAATGGCGAAAGATGGACCATTTATTAGAATCAAAATCATCAGAAATAGCTTAGCCGCCAAAAACTCATTTTGACATACAAGATGGTGGAATGTTGGTGAAAGCAAGGCACAAAGAATTCTAATAAACTTTACTATTTATACTAAGCACTAAAAAAATATAAATTTTAAAAAATCTACATTTTTTTCTTTACAAAATACAAACTCTTGAAACCTATCTAAAGCGGAAATCAAAAGTTTCAACCAAATTTCCTCATTAGAAAGGTTTCTTTTTTTCTGGAGAAGACGCAAATCTACCTACCTGAATAAAATATATTTTAATATTTTCCATGTAAATTTCCACTTTCTAGTATTTTTCGTTGAAATTTCCCTTTATCAGTTTTCAGTGAAATAAATACAGGAAATTTATAATTCGAACATGGCCGAAATTAATAGCTAAATTCAGATGCCAGAATGCAATTTTTTTTCCCTGGCCCCGATAATCCGTAGATACTGAAAACATTATAATTTCTTTATAATAAATCTATAATTAGAATTATTAATATATACATATATATTTTTCCTGTAGTTCAGTCGTTTAATTCTCTCCACTTTGTACACGTGGGTATATGTTATAATAAACAAATGGAAACCATTAGTCTTTAAGAGGAATATTTCGTTACACGATTGTTAGTGAAGAGAAAACAAGAATACCAAACCCCCAATTTTCTTACATTCAAATTAAAGATTTACAGTATTCAACCGGGTCTGCACAATTTTTCAAGAGGTGTCTCAACTGCTCGCAACCGGCACGGAATGAACCAATAACGACAGTTAGCGACATCATGCGGCCATTCAAACAATTTATTAACGACGCTATTTCAGTAAATTTGTAGCAAAGACATTAATATTTACATGTCTTTGATTTGTAGTAATATTGTATCAAAGACATGTAACTATGTTTTTTATTGTATTTTAACAAACGTAATCTCATACCTTCAACACTTGAAAGCTATTATGTATTATTGTTTTCAATTTGAGGATGGCGGAAATTATGAAATAGGCCTACAATTGTTTTATATTGTAGACATGAAAATACCCTGACCATTTAAGGACAGGGTATTTTGGTTCATATCTCGAAATGGCCCATAAACCAGACTACAGTCATCAAGGTTGGGCAATAATATTTACTCGCGTACATAAAATTTGATGTTGATCAATGCATTTTCATTCGGTTATTCAGGTTTTAATATGTTGGTCGTTAATATAAAGTGGCTCAAAAATGGGTCCACTACAAATACCAAAATTTAATCAGATCTATATAATAATATTAAGCTCTTAAATATGAAGTTTGGTAAAGATCAACACTTAACATTCACCCAACACTCATATTAACTAAGGTGACCAGACGTCCCGATTTTTAACAATTTGTCCCGCGTCCCGCGGAGTTTTAAAAAAGTCCCGATTTTTGGGGGGTTATTGAATTCCTTTTTTTTTTATTTTTTTTGGTTGTTGAACTGGAGATTCCGTTTTTTTTTTTTTTTTTTCCCTTTCCCCCCCCCCCCCCCCCGGTAAATGTTGTCCCGCTTTGCCAATGTAAAAATCTGGTCACCTTATATTAACAGACATATATATATATATAAATATATGTTTAAATTTTGTCAAGGGAGTTAAAAATCGGGACATAAATGTTTTGTATGATTAATGTCCTATGTATCATTTTCAGAAATTAAAATTATTAGAAATTTTGCAAACATTTGCATGGTAACTACACTAATGGTAACTGCATTACAGGTATTCAGTAAATAAGAAACAAATTTTGAATCACATTTAAGTTAAAGCGAAAAAAGGCGTGAAATAATAGAAACAAAAATAAGAAATAAAGTAGGACATATAAAAATTTCATGAAAGTAAAGGTGGATATTACCTAATGTTTCGACTAGGCAAACCTATGATCTACAGATGAGAGAAAAAAAAGAGAGTGGTCCTAGGCCACTCTCGTTGAGGTAATTACGTTGGGTAATTTTAATCTTTGCTTTCATATAATGTGTATACATTTTACATAGTTTCATTTCATTTTATTTGAAATTTTGTGCAAACCAACCTATATTTTAACATTGAGTTATTGAGGAAATAATGACGGAATATGCATATGTTATAATGTTACAAGCATGCATTATAATTTCACAACATCCTTTTACAATACAGGAAAGCAGAGGCGTTTTGTATAGGCAACCTAGGCTTTTGCCTACAGTCTCGCCCGCAGATATCAGTATTTCTTTTGTGCTGTGAAGTTGATTTAGTTAAATAAATGGGCCTCACATTTTTATATATATAAGGGCTTCCAAAGCCAGGGAGCTTACATAGGAATTTTTATCGGGGAATGCGAAATACGGGAACCGACCAGCAACAACCAAAAAACAAAAGTCAATTTCGGAGGAGGGGAGGCAAGATTCCTCACAGACGGCCATCCAACCAAAGAAAGAAAACAGGGCCTATTCTATATACAGTCGAACCTCTATTTAACGAAGTCGTTAAATCCCGAAAAAAAGTTCGTTATATGGAAAATTCGTTAAATAGAGATTCAATGTTATTAAAAAAAGTAATAATTTTAATGACATAAAGCATACATTGCCAAATGCGTACTTAAATTTTACTAATAAAGTTTTTTTTTTTTTGTTAACCTTTCTTTAACGTGCGGAGTGAACTATCTAGGAACACAATTGACACGCACAATTTACGCAAAGGATTCGGAACCCGAGCTGTCATCGTGAAGAGACTGGGACGGACCGTTTCGCACTTATTAGTGCTCATCAGCCAGCCAAACTCCACCGATAACATGCTCAGGAGGTGCGAAACCCTAGCATCCCGGCTCTTGCTCCCAAGAGCGGGACCTCTCCCCAAAGAAATACAAAACAAAAATTAATAAAATGAGAAAATACAATACTTCCTTGGCCTGCAACTCGCAAAGCACAAAAGGAATTTAATAGCAACCTTAAATAAGAACTACGCTGTAAATAGAAATTATTAACCTTTCTTTAACGTGCGGAGTGAACTATCTAGGGGGAGGTCCCGCTCTTGGGAGCAAGAGCCGGGATAGCTAGAGTTTCGCACCTCCTGAGCATGTTATCGGTGGAGTTTGGCTGGCTGATGAGCACTAATAAGTGCGAAACGGTCCGTCCCAGTCTCTTCACGATGACAGCTCGGGGTGCGAATCCTTTGCGTAAATTGTGCGTGTCAATTGTGTTCTTTTTTTTTTATTTTGAAAAAGTGTTTTTGTTCATAATATGTCTCGCATCTTTGCAATGCACCAAAACTCCTTCAGTATTTTCTTCAAATTGTAATCCGCGTCGGATTGTTTCAAATGATTTTAGCATTTCATTATACAAAGGTTTTTTGATTTCTGCATCATGATCATTTTCATTTTCATCATCTTCAACGCAATTCATTGCTGTATTGTTTTTATTTTTTACATTGTCCAAAATATCCGATTCAATTAGTGTTTCGAGGTCTCAACTTCAAAATCAAGTGAAAGATAATCATCAATCAGCACATCATCAACAATTTCTTCTTTTTCCCTCAGCTGTATCCACGTTTCTTTCATTTCCTCTAAGGGAATATTAATAATAAAAACATTTCAAGGAGAAAAAAAAAAAAGGTACCACGAAAAAGTTCGTTAAATAGAAAACGCACTTCGCTATTTGGAGGTTATTTTACGAAGAAATTAGCAGAATGTTCTTGGTTCTAAAGAAAAGTTCGCAAAATAGAGAAATTCGCAAAATAGAGGTTCGTTAAATAGAGGTCCGACTGTATTTTGAGATCTGCGGAGAGAAGTGCAACAGGACCCCTGAACCTTCTCTCTATATATGCCTATGTCTGTCTAAAGGCTGTCATCACTTAAAACCTTTCTGTGGGAACCTTCTGCATCTGTTATTTTTATAAAATCCGATGAAATGTTACTTTCGTTTTTATGATAAACAGGTTTATAAAGGTCTGCAGCCAATAGAAAATCAGCTCAAGGAAAAAGAAAAACCCTAATATCTTTCCGTAAATATTTATTTAGAAGGTTATTAGAAATGAATACAAAGTTAGTATAATATAAATCTACAATGAATTGAAATGATTTCGCATTTAATTAATTTTTATAATAGTGTTACCTCCTTTAACGGACACCCTGAATAGCGGACACCTCTAATTAGCGGACATTATTGCGGGTCCCATTCCCTTACAATAGGACATTCCATGTTATCCACTCCGAATAGCGGACACTCTGAATAGCGGACAGTTATTTTAACTGTAAAATTTTTTTTATTTTTTTTTTCGATTAACATTTCGACAAACACATCATGGTTGTATTTACATCGGTGTCCCCCCTTTACATTGATACATTGTTTCTGAGGCCCACGATTCAATGCACGAATCAGGCCCTTTTTTTCACTGCAGTGGCTTTGTAAATGTCAATACCTCATAAAGCTATCCTATAAACGTGTTGATTAAATTTAGTGCGAATTAAAATGACGTCAAAAAGGAAGAGATTGGCCCTGAAAGACAAAAATGATGTTCTTGAAGTTGCTGAAAAAGAAAAGCTGAGTGTGCGTTGTCTTGCTGAACGTTTTAAAGTTGGAAAAACTCAGATAAGTGAACTTTTGAAGGACAAAGATGACATTAGAAAAATGGGGATGGTGAATTCAAACGAAAATTCGAAAAATTTGAAGTTTCGTAAAGCTGAAACAAGCAAAATCGACGAAGTGGTCATAAAATGGTTCCGCTCTGCTTGTGCAAAGAACATTCCTATAAGCGGTGTTTTACTTCAAGAAAAAGCCAGAGAATTCGGTCAAACTTTAGGATTGGACACGTTTAAGGCATCAAATGGATGGCTAGAAATTAATTTTCTATATACTGTAATTAATTTTGTCATTATTTTCAGTAAGACAAACGGATTAGCACTCATTTAAAAAGGAATAAGCTTATAGTAAATAATTTGCAATTGTTCATATTCTCTCATATCGCAATGGTAATTGTAGAAATTTAATTAAGATTGTACGTAATTTTTCATTAAATGACATGCTATAAGCTAAAAAATGAGAAAAAGATAGTCCTCCCCAATAGCGGACACCTCCCAATAACGGACGAAACTTCCGGTTCCGTGACTGTCCGTTATTCGGAGGTAACACTGTATATGTACCGATCTGGAACTCGCACAAATTAATTTTGGTATTAGGCCTACTCTACCTTGGGTTCAGTTAAAGGTCTCTGTTTCATGATTTTAATGAGAAGAATCAGAACAAAAGAAATCGAAAATGTAAAGAGTCAATTATAATTAATTTAGAAATTACCGGAGGCTCAACGCCAACGAAATTGGAAGTTATGGCACATTTAGTCCAGGCTCCAGGGTTCACTAAGAGATAACATATTCTGATATCATATCTCGGTACTTAGTGGAAATCAAATACATTCATAATCCAAAAAATAAAATCTAAGAAAATTAAACATAACTGTTCCATACCTTTTTTGTAGGTCCTTTCTCCTACAATATTTATTGTAATAAAAGATCTTCGACATCTCACAATTAAATGTAATATTTTAAAATTTATTATTAAAAAGCAAATTTCCCAGGGAGAATTTCGTTCTCTCTGTCTCAAGCCTATTTACAACAATAAGTTATCGAGATTTTTTGAATAATCAAATTTTACATGCTACCAGCATTCACATTTTGTTATATGTCATATATACATTTTGTTAATAATAAATAATGATAACACAACTTTCTATTGAATAGAAAGAGCAGTGGAACCTCCATGACTGTAAACTAAAAACATAAAAACACATTAAAACTTTCTATTATTAACAATTTCCTGAAACAGAAAAGAATGTTCATATGTCGATACTTACAACAAATAACCTTAATTTGAAAAACTTTCTATTGGTTAATTATTGCTAATTCTTCTATTACAACTTTATTATTACAATTTACACAGGAAATTGTTAATAATAGAAAGTTGTGTTATCATTATTTATTATTAACAAAATGTATATAAGACATATAACAAAATGTGAATACTGGTAGCATGTAATAATTTCATTATTCAAAAAATTTCGCTAACTTATTGTTGTAAATAGACTTGAGAAAGAGGGAACAAAATTCTCTCGAAAATTTGCTTTTTAATAATAAATGTAAAATATTACATTTAATTGTGAGATGTCAAAGATCTTTTATTACAAGAAAATTAAACATGTAAATCGCATTTCTTTTTTAATGTGGCTCTGGCACATTTCAGATAGGCTCGGAAAATAATTTTGGGTACAATCGGTACAATGTTTCTAATTACATCAGTATTTCAGGTTCACGAAGAAAAACAAAAGCAAATAGTCTTTTTCCTCCCCCTTTCTTCCTTCACTCTTTCTTTTCCAAAATATTGATTTTTCGAAATTTTGAACAATTAGCTTCAAGTAGTTTTATTCTAAAAGTTTTTTTTTTTTTTCTTTATCGCAGTAAACTTTAACTTTTATACGACAAAGTTATTATCTTATAAATTTGGAATTAGATAAAGTGATGAAAACTGAATACAATTGATGAAATTAATAATAACTGATAAAAGAAATTGAGATTTGAATCGATAGATGTCGAAAGCACACTATTTATTCTATTCTGATTTTTTTTTTGCATGTTTTTGAGAATTATAATTCAATAATATAAAACTTAAGCTTTTCCGTCCGTCCATCCGTTCGAGCAATTGGATTACATCAGCCTGCTGCGATTCGTTAGACCAAGCAATATAATCTTAAATTTGCGATGCATTTATCAGTAATACATTACATACTGTGCGTTTTTGAAAGGCAGAAGCAAACTGCCGGACGATTTTACTCCGCAGAGGGGTGATACGCTGAGATGGGTACTTTCCTAAGAAATTCTTTTGGACATTTTCGCTTTTAAGAAAAAAAATAACGAGGAGCATTTTTGCAATTGTATTTATTCTTTCCATAATTTTTTCCCGAAAAGCGCAAATAGAACGCAGCTACTAGTAAACTAACACTATAAAAAGTAAACATCCCATCTTTGTTTCTCCTCTCCCCTATTTTGAAGAAATCGAAGGAGATCTGACGCATGCGCAAAAGCGTTGAAGGCTCTCGTAAACAAAACCGAACAGTAGTCCATGAATTGTATATAAAATAAAGCTATAATCCGGAATTAATTCCCATAAGTCAAAATAGTTATCAATCCCAGGCACAAAGCTAAAGTTAGGATTCGCACCTTGAGTTCTCATCGGGAAGAGACTGGGACGGACCGTTTCGTCCTCTTTAGGACTCCTCAGCCAGCCAAACTCCTCCGATGACAACTCAGAAAGTGCGCAAGGTGTTGGTATCCCGGTTCTCGCACCCGAGAATGGGACCTGCCACCGAAGAAATCCTAACCGGGATACCAACACCGGGATACTAATGAGGACGAAACGGTCCGTCCCAGTCTCTTCCCGATGACAACTCAAGGTGCGAATCCTAACTTTAGCTTTGTGCCTGGGATTGATAACTATTTTGAATTTTTTCGGCACGTTAAACTTCTTTTATTTAATTCCCATAAGTGTTTGCTCTTCACGCATTCTAATGAATCCGCTTACAAGCCCTAAAAATGAATTTGTGCATTGAAAAATGCCAGTTTATTTAACTTAACTATTTAACTATGCAACTTACAAAAACTTTTAAAATTTAAATTGTATTCTAGTTTCTAAGTAACAAGAAAAATTCTTAGCATGTTTTGTGAAAACGTTTTCAAGTTGCAGTCGAATTCATTGTTCTAAAACGCTGTTTAAAAGTGTTCCTAATGGAAGTGTTCCTAATTGCACATGATGAAATTTTTGAAATGGCGAAGGGACGCTACCAGGAGATTTCACGAATTAAATTCCCCTCATAAAACATTCTTAAGATAAATAATAAGTATTTAATATGCTTGAAAGACTAGTGTTTTAGAAGGGTAAGATTTATTATTAAGTAACATATTTCTGATTGCTTAATGTGATTGTAAAGTTATTTATAAATGATCTGTGTTCCTTTGAATATTGAATTTTCTAGGATGAAGATGATTAATATATATGCTGATTGGTTGAGATTAGGGAACCTATTAAGATTTTTGTGATTGTTCAGTGTTCTTTAACAAAAAGAAAATTGTTTTTTAGTTAAGTGGGAGTAGTGCCATTTGCAAGTAATTACCATAAGTTTGTCACAAAGAAATATTCATAAGTACATCCTTTACTTTACAAGACGTTCAAAAGATAGTCAAAATATTGATTTCCAACCACGATCAGTAATTTGAATAACCCAAAACACAAGTTCTTGTCTACATTTTTTATAGCTTTGCATGCAACTAAATAGTAACATACTGTGTAGTGCATCGGTTCTTAACCTTTGCTTAACCACGGGTCCCCTTTAAACATCTTTCGTTGTCGCGGATCCACCAAGACATAATTAAAGATTTAAAACTCTTACGTGCATCAAATATTTATTTAAAGTTGCTTAAGAAGGGTTTAAAATTTGAAACGAAGGGAGAAATAAATAAATGCTTACACTCCTTATTATAATATTTTAATTGGAGTGATTAATTTAAATGTATTGAGTGAGTGCAAAAGTTCTACCCGTTTTTGGATAGGAAAATTTGCAATGGAATTGCCCTCACACATGATATTTTAATGACGCAAATCGTCTGCCAAAATCAAACGTGTGGATGCCTCACATATAAATGCATCGTGTCTCACAAAGTTAATCATCTCAAAAAAAATATCGGAGGGTGTAACATGGAACGCGAGAAGGAGCATATCAGACATTGTTTGTTATACGAGTTCGATAAAAAGAGTACGGCAGCCGCAGCATGTCGCAATGTTTGTCAAGTTTATGGGGAGGATGCAATAGACGAAAGCACATGTCGTCGATGGTTTCGTAAATTTAGGGAAGGAGACAGAAGCTGCCAAGATCAGGCTAGGAGTGGACGGCCATCACACGTTGGAGAGGAGGATATTGACCAAGCCATAAGGAACAGCCTGAACCCAACCGTGCAAGAATTAGCGGAGACCGTCAACGTATATCGGACAATGGTCGAGAGACGGATGGTTAAGTTGGGTTTTACGAGAAAGTTGGATCGTTGGGTTCCACATAACCTGACAGCTAAGCAAAGGGATGACTGAATCGCAACTGTGTTTCCTTACTTTCCCGGTACAAAAATGACCCATTCTTGACACGAATTGTGACAGGAGATGAGAAGTGGGTTATGTACCGTAACGTAAAGCGTCGTAGGACTTTGTGTCGCCCTTCTGATCCGCCTGCATCGACTTCGAAAGCTGAACTTCATCCCAAGAAGGTGTTATTGAGTGTGTGGTGGGATGTGCAGGGAATAATTCATGGGAGGTCCTGCCACTCAACCAAACCATCAATGCTGCCTTCTACTGTCTACAGTTAGACAGGCTGCATTCAAATTTGGTAGCAAAGCGGCCAGGTCTCATCAATCGTCGCGGTGTTATCCTTCATCACGATAACGCCAGGCCACATGCTGCTGTCATCACTCGCCAAAAGTTACTGGGTTTTGGTTGGGAGGTTTTACCCCACCCTCCCTATTCTCCTGACTTGGCACCAACTGACTATCATCTATTTCGTGCGTTGAACAATTCCTTCAGTCAGAAAATCTTTGATGATCTTGATGCTGTGAAAACTGCCATCCAAGACTTTTTTGACTCGAAACCGCCGGAATTTTACCGCCGAGGGATTCATCTCCTACCAGAAAGATGGCAAGAGGTCCTAGATAGCAATGGGGATTATGCACAATAATAGGTACTGTTCATTTTGCGTTTATTTGCTCTTCTTTATGGGTAATAAAAACGGGTAGAACTTTTGCACTCACCCAAATATTGATTTAAATTTCCATTTAATTTAAAATAATTATAATAATAATAATACTGAACACTGAACTCTGGTCTAATAATACTTGCTAATTAATTACTGTGAAGGCTAGTGCTTCATTTTACATACAAGCCTTTTTATATCGGACTTAACAGCTGAAAATTGTATTCTGGACTCATTCTGGACTTTTAAGTTTTTCAAACGGTTCCTGCACTTATTTTTTAAGATAAACAAAAGCAGAGAACGATTTTTCACACAAGTATGTTGTTAAAAAAGCATCAATACTTAAGTTCTCATCAAGAGTTTAAGCAAATCTGCTTTAAGTGAGAAATTTGGAAGGATTTTCCTTGAACTGCAATTTCAGAGCATCCTTCGTGGATATTTCTATGAACTTGACTCCCTCTGCTATAGAGAGCCCCTCTAATTCATGCACATTAACTGAAAATGGATATCTAATCCAGTTTTTTGCTTGAATCAGGAACAGGAAAATATCCACGGAAATTGCGCTGCAAATCTTTCAAATGTTGTGAAATAAGTGATGTGTTCTTCTCAGATAACTGATTGTCAATGGAACCAAGAAAAATTGTGAGATTTGGAAATGTCTCTTAGTTTCGGTTGGACAGACGATGATGCCAACTTTTTCATCATTGCTTCGATCTCGTCTTCAACCTGAATAACTGTAATTTTTTCTCCTTGAGTTAAAAGGGAGAATTTATCAAAATTTAAAAGGTAGATGTTATCTGACAGATATACTAATTTTACTAACCAGGAGAAATCATTCAAAGATCGCTGAGCTGAAATTGCTGTTCCATGAGAAACAATCTTATCTCGTCTTTCAATTCAAAAAAATGAGACAAAACTTTTCCTCGTGATAGCCAACGAACTTCAGAATGTAGTAAAAGTTGATGATGTTCACTGTCCATATCTTTGCAAAGCTGCTTAAAAAGTCTTGAATTCAGTGATTTGCATTTTATAAAATTGACAATTTTGACTGATTCAATTAAGGTTTGTTTCCGTTCTTCTGATATCTAAATAGCAACTAGAGCTTCCTATTTAAGCAGCAATGATACCAAGTCACCATGTTATGTTATGTGTGGGTGGGTGGCAGCGAAGCCAAGCACCGCGACCGTTGATCTATTGTGCTATCCCACGGAAATAAGGACAGAAGGAAAGAAAGACTGAGAAAGAATGGTGGGAGACGTGCAGGGGAAACGGGAGAACCCCGAGAAAACCTGCCCAGCGAGGATCGTCCACCATCACGAAACCCACATGAGAACCGAACCTCGGTACTCAAGAGG
Source organism: Thereuonema tuberculata (assembly GCA_023159025.1). NCBI lineage: Eukaryota > Metazoa > Arthropoda > Chilopoda > Scutigeromorpha > Scutigeridae > Thereuonema > Thereuonema tuberculata. Next base: position 202,752,456 of record JAFIDM010009631.1, read on the forward strand.
TGAGAGGCCAGTGTCTTAGCGACAATGCCAACCGCACGGCTCCTACCAAGTCACCAAGTGTTATTTCCTTAATTATGCTACGAGTTCAGTAAGCTTTCCAGACATTGCTTGTGCCCCGTCTGTGCTAATTCCGACGCATTTCAATCAATCCATTTCCTGAGCTGTTATAAACTCATTTAAGTTGTTAGATACTTCTTCGGCTGTATTATGTACGAACGAAGAGAAGAACAGTAAGTCTTCGGAAATATTTCTTTCGTGCTGACATCTAACGTAGCAAAGTAAGATCACTTTGTAATAACTGCTTTCATCCAGTTACAGAGAAAAATAAGGGAACATGTGAACCCTTTCTAATAACTGTTTCTTGAAATTGACTGACAAACTGTCGATTCGCTTCTTAACTGTGTCATTTCACAAAGGTAGTAAGGAAAAGTTCTCGCTGACCAATGCAGAAACCGTGATTGAAGTATGCCGCCACCGGCCCGACAAAGCAGATCGAGTTAGGTAGGTACATAGTTATTTTTTCTGTGCAAAACCAATTTTTATTATTATTATTATTATTAAAAAGTTCCTAAACTTGGGTTTCCCCAGCAAAGACAACGTGGCAGGTCAAGGACCAAAGCACATGTTGCTAAGGCTGGCCGCACACCAAACGAGCAAAACTGCTCCGAGCAAAAAACATTTTTGCTTTGGCATGTTTTTTCAATGCTTTTGAATACAAGTCACGCACACCAAACGAGCAAAACGTTTTGCTCGGTGGCTGAACATTTTTCTGGGTGAGCGAGCAGTTTTGCACAAAACAGTTTTGCTCGTTTGGTGTGCGGCCTGCCTAAGTGTAAAAAAGCGTGCAAGGGGGGTTAGAGATGTTAGGGATGTGTGGTTGTGTCCATGAATTTCCTAACTATGCGTGTTGTGTTGAGTACCACAGCCTTCTGGAGTTGTGCGTAAGTGTTTTTGTGAAGTCCTAGTGTGATGAGGCTGTAGTGCAATGTGTGAGACACCAGACCAGTGGCGGACAGGACAATGAGTACAACACATACTCGGTACTGCCTCCACTGCTTCTGGAGCTCGTGTGCTAGGTCGGTGTATTTACTGATCTGCGTGAGTTTTCTGCATGTTCTTGCTGATAGGTACTGCAATGTCAACGAAATAGGTATATATTTGTTGGCCATATCAACAAGTGTGATGTCAGATCTGTTGTGATGTATGGTTTTGTCTATGTGAATGGGGCGGTTTACGTGTGGCGTTTTGTGTTGTGTACTTGTAGTACGAGTCAGTGTTCTTAATAAGTGAGTGTTTATGTGCTAGCTGTTGATGAACGATCGATGCTACCTGATTGTGTCGGTGGAGGTAGTCTGTTTGTGAGAGAAGGGAGCAGCCTGATATGTGGTCGATCGTCCCATGTGTAATGTGGCACTTCCTGCATATGTCGTCGTGCGTGTTTGTGTCATGTAGAATGTGTTTCATGTATTTGCATTGGTCCTGTATCGCGGTCATGAACCCTTCGCAGTATTCGGGAATAAGTGGCTAACAAATTTCAAACAAAACGCTATTGGCATGAATGTGTTATGTTTTCTTTAGTGCATGATGGGTAATTCCGTTTTCTTTAACATCTTCATCTGCACGTTAAAATTCTGTCTTCATGACCTTTTACTTTGCCGTGGTTTTTTGTTTGTAATTTATTAGTCACTTGTTCCCGAATACTGAAGGACACATTATTAAATCAATAGATAATTTTCTTTTTTTGTTTGTATCGGAACCCACAACCGGATGCGGTTGTGGATTCCAAATAGTCTTCATGCCTTCGAAGCTTATCATCGAAGTGGTAAGTCTGGCTGAAGAATCATAAGAATAATGAAACGGCCGTCTCAAACTACACTTCGTTGGCAAGCTGTTGGCATGGATTTTTTTTGTTTTATTGTGACTTTACCTTTTTCTGATGAATACACCATTCGGTCCTTTAATTCCGAAAAACGAATAACAATTCTCTGCTCTTGCCACATAGATATTTTCAGCTAGCGAGATTTTTGAGGTTACTGCTTTCAAGGCCAGGCTACAATTAAAAATTCTTTGTAGGAAAAGCAGAAAAGTTTCCACTAGCCCTAATTATATATTATAAAAACGTTATTCTGTCTGTCATTCGGTCATAAGACTTTCCAATTTTGTGACCAAACTATAAGAGATAGATTGGTCATGCAAATGGATAAAATGTAGAGCTTTTTAAGACTAAGTAAATGCTACAAAAATCTTTCGAAAAAATTTTTTGGTTTCAAGATGTCGTCTTTTAAAGGGTGAAATTTTGACTTTTTCTCAATTTAAACGAAAAGTATAAAAGTTGGAAGAGAAGATTATATTGAGAAAATGTTGTTATTTGAAAGTTCTATAGAACGATATATCAGTCATTCACAAACGTTTCTGCGTTTGCAAGATACATGCAAAAATGTGTGTGGCGCAACCCCAGGTGTGTGGCGCCAACCCGAAATACACCTGAGTTAAGTGGAGAAGACCACAACGGGCTGGGAAGTCGTATATTCTCCGATCTCAATATTAATTTGCTAAATGAATTAAAGTTTTTTTGTTTTTTTTAATGCTATAGGGGAGATATTTTAATGCTATATGGACCCCCTAAGCAAGAATGCTCATAAAACTTAAATTATTAACATAAAAAGATTTAATTTGTTGGCTGTTCATAATAATTGTATAGCTACATGGTTCAAACGTGGTAAAGTACTCTGGTAACTATTAATAATTGCAGGAAATATTTTTTTAATTTTCGTGTCGGCGGTCCATATTACACATACGTTCGTGTAATATGGACCACCGACACGATTTAAAAAAAAAAAAAATAAATTAAAATAATTTTAAAAAACAAGCTTTCATTATAAGGCACCGGGGGCGTATATAAGGGGGGGGGGCCGAGGGGGCCCGGGCCCCTCCCGAAATAATGAAGGTATGTCCTCCAACGTTTTTTTTTTTTTGGTTGAACAGATAGGTTTTCATGATTTTTTTTTTGGTTGAATGGATTTTTTGGCCGGGGCCCCCCCCCCCCCGAAATAATGAAGGTTTGTCCTCCCAACGTTTTTTTTTTGGTTGAACAGATAGGTTTCTATGGGGTGTCTAATTAAAATTACTTAACTTAACCTTACATTAATCTTGGCCCCCCCCCCCGAAAATATATTCTATATACGCCACTGTAATGCACTAAACAGTAGCCATACTGTAGGCATATGAAGTTTTACGATTTTATTTGCATTGGTTTGTGAGATATGATGATTTTAAAATTTGCACCTCTTTACCCCCCTTATGGATCGAATTTTGAAAAATTTTAATCATAAAAATTGTACGACTTGAATTACATTAAGCAAGCTCTAATTTGTGCTTTTCGTTTAATATATTAAATAAAACAAGCTTCAGGCTCATAGTAATAAGCTTAGCAACCAGTGGTCCATATTACACAACAGCGCACGGTTCATATTACACGCATGGATGGAGCAACGTTGTTTCTAATCATATATCGCTATGCAAAATGGCGCGCATAAAACACATGTCTGGATTGTGAAGAAAATAAGTACATTTGCTACTATTAACGTGAAAATTATATTAAAATTACCTAACAGCAGAAAGTAATACATTCATTCTAACATACCTGTTACATCATGATCATATAATACGGAAAACCCAATTTAATATTCGTCCAAATGAAGGCACACATGTAAAAGTCATCTCCTGCTTTTGATAACAATAATATTCACTAAAGGCAATGGGATGGTTCTGCCAACTAGTGATGAACACATAAATTTCAATAAAGTCCGTATTACTCGATGGTCCATAATACACGGATCTCCCTTATATGCAAGGGTTCCGGAGCGAAGCGACGGTACCCGGCTAGTATAAAATAGATTCCTATTGTTTGTAAACATTTCAACGAAGATCTCATAAATTTTCAAAACATTATTTAAACTAACAAATTAACAAAAAATAGCTGACATGCTTTCGTTTATATAGCTTTATATAGGCCTATATAATAATAATATTATAATTAATGAATATTTTATCATTTCGATCATCTTTTTAATATATAGTATGTATGTTATTAACAATGTACTTATTGTTATAAACAATATTTCGGCCACTCTGTACTTACCAACTATATATATGATAAACCGTATATTATATATAGATGTTAAGTACAGAGTGGCCAAAATTTACTGAACCTAGACATATCATATACGTGCGGCATCTGTGTCAGTACTTTGCCCTACAGAACTGGTTACATCTCCAATGTGACATCTTGCATAATGTCGATGATATTATGAAAGCAAACTTCAGCTCGAATGGAATCCACTCTACAAAATGTTGAAAGGCAGGTGTTACATCAAACATTTCATTGAACCATCCTTTTTCAAAAGACAATTAAAGATGCACTATTACTCTCATTCTTCCGTGAGAGTAATAGCCCATTTAAAAACAAAGGAATTGGGAACCAAATTGATTTGAAACCACACCTAACATCTCGAGTTCAAAAGATTAATAATTATTATCCTTTGATCCTATAGAATTCGAATGCCCTTCACGAAGTCTGACTTATGCAGACTTGATAGCAAGTCTGAGAACCAGTGTAGAATCAATAGCAAAGAACGTGTTTATCTTTGTCAACAGTGAGAACTTATTTACAACTCGCCTGTAATGCAGATTTAAAGCTGCTACAGAAATCTTATTTACTTTACAGCAGCCACATTGTACAAGATGTCACAACTATGCAGGAACTATAGGTGTTCGTAAGATCCTTTAGAAAGTAAGGATATGCTGACAAAGGATATGCTACCACACACATTGATGAGACATAACAACATTATCTAGTATACTAAAAATCAGTGGGCTATTTTAGACAAAATACTGTATATAGTATGAAAATGAATACAGTACAGTATTTTAAAATTGACAGTTTTATAGTCATGCATATCAGACGATGAAAAATATGTACCTAATACACAGATGTTAATTAGGAGTGTTCTTATTTAAGTTTAATTAAAAATACAGTTAAACTTCAGTTACGCGTAATTTAAAATTTTCCCCTTGAAATACGTATAAACCAGTTTTTACTGCATATATAATGACTGCTCTTTTGGGTGGCCACATGTTCAGCAATAATTCTACCGGTATTGTCCTTAATTAATAGAAATAAAAAATAATACTACACCATTTTAACCTTCTTCCTTCTATATTCCGGCGATATTTCGCGAAACCCTATCGTTTCGCTTTTTCAAGCCTTTTTCTTTTCCAAAAAAAACTTTTGAGTTTATCTCACTACTACTCAAAAGCATCCCTCATTATTATTGAGTTTAAGATTAACACGTTATTGCGTTTTCTTTCCAATAAAGTAACTTAATACTAATATATTACAATCACGTATTATGAGTCATTATTGACATATACATTATGTTAAAATTAACACGTTATTGAGTTTTCTTTCCAATATTAACTTAATATATTACAATCATGTGTCATTATTGACATATTCAATTATTGACATAATCATAAGGTTTTTTATCGAAATTTTTCTTCTTGACCTCTGATGATATCTTGAAAAAATGATAATGTGTTGGGGTTAACCATGTATCCCTTGTCCTTATTCATGCATTCGAATGATTTTATACAAGAATCATTGAAGCAGGCTTCAATGATATATCAATCATTGAAGCAGGCTTCAATGATATATCTACTGTTTTTATCCTTGATTTTGAATAATATGAATAACAAAATTTCGTTGACATTCTGAATAACAGGAAATTCTTCGGTTGTATCAAAGGAAATATTGTATTCTGTGTCTGTGGATGTGTGTGTGTGTGTGTTTTTTTTATTCTTCTTCTTGATGTTGAGACTTTCTTGGATTTAGCAAATGTGATGTCTTCTTCTTCTTCACGTGCCATCTCCATCCAGGAGGTCGGCGACCATGGCTCTAAAATTTTCTCTATCTCTTGCTATTCTGGAGTATTCCTGGTAATTCCTGCCAGTCCATTCTCTGATGTTGTCAAACCAATTCTTTCTCGGTCTTCCTCTGGGTCTTCTCCCATCCAACTTTCCCTCCAGCATCAACCTCTGTAGATCATCTTGTCTCATCAGGTGACCGAAGTATTTCATTTTTCTTTCCCTTATGGTCTTAATCAAGGATCTCTCGTATTCAATCAATCTCAATACCTCCTCATTACTCATTCTTCTTGTCCAAGGAATTTTAAACATTCTTCTCAAAATCCACATCTCAAAACTCTCCAATTTTCTTTCTGTCTCTCTACTGAGAGTCCAGGTCTCAGATCCATAAAGGAGTGTTGTCCATATATAACATTTCATCACTTTTTTTCTTAAATTAATGGAGATATCTCTTGATGTCAGAGTAGCTCTCATATCCATAAAAGTCTTTCTAGCTATTTCAATTCTCCTTTTAATTTCTCTAGTGCTGGTCCCATCCTCTGTGAAAAGCTGTCCTAAGTAAATGAAGGAGTCAACCTGTTCTAGTCTTTTATTGTTTATCCGTATGTCTATCCTTGTCATGTGATGTCAGCAACTGAATAAGCTGAAACTGAAACTTAAAGATGGCAGCAAATGTATTGCTATTTTGAACTTCAAACTTTTCTATTATCTATTTGTATCGGCATAGATGTAACCAAACGAACTTCATCAGATCTAGATAAAAGGACTAACTCTTAAATCTTAAGCTTAGATTTAAGTCAGATATTTAGATATATAGATCAGTGCATACTTTTTGGACTTAAATGTCACAAACTTTTTAAAACAGACAAAAATATAATTGTCCCATACCTTTTTTGTAGCTCCTTTCTCCTACAATATTTATTATAATAAAAGATCTTCAACATCTCACAATTAAACGTAATATTTTACATTTATTATTAAAAGCAAATTTTCGAGGCGAATAAGCATTCCCTCTTTCTCAAGCCTATTTACAACAATAAGTTAGCGAAATTTTTTTGAATAATCTAATTATTACATGCTACCAGCATTCACATTTTGTTATATGTCGTATATACATTTTCTTAATAATAAATAATAATAATACAACTTTCTATTATTGACAATAGAAAGTTTTCAAATTAAGGTTATTTGTTGTAAGTATCGACATATGAATATTGTTTTCTGTTTCAGGAAATTGTCAATAACAGAAAGATGTGTTATCATTATTTATTATTAACAAAATGTATATACGACATATAACAAAATGTGAATACTGGTAGCATGTAATAATTTGATTATTCAAAAAAATTTCGCTAACTTATTGTTGTAAATAGGCTTGAGAAAGAGGGAACGCATATTCGCCTCGAAAATTTGCTTTTAATAATAAATGTAAAATACAGTGCAACTTGGATAATTCGAACGTCTTTAATTCGAAATCGTGGTTAATTCGAAGATTTCTCTTGGTCCCTTGAATTTCTTATTAAATCAATGTTAAAAAATCGTGGATAATTCGAAGTTTTTTATAAAAAATTTCGAATCATAACGACTTTTCGGCGTTTCAAAGTTAAGAAATTCGACACGTGACAACGAAATTCCTTCCCGCCACCGTTCGACACGTGACGCTTCAGACGCCATTCGAGCTTCCTGCTGTCAGTGTCACCATGTCTTTCAGTAAACCATGCGTTTACAAGAATTTAACTTTCGCTGAAAAGGTCGCCGTCATTCGCGAGGTGGAAAAGGGTGTGAAGAAGAAATGCCAAATCGCCAACGAGTACTGGATAGCGCCGAATTTCGTCAGTACACTGAAGGACAAACCAACGTAAGTGAAGCTGTTTTCCATTCACTAAACATGCTTGATGATTTTGCTAACCTTAAGCAACTGAATTCTACAAAACAATCAGACATTGTACAATTTTTTGAAAAACTATAATTTTCTGTATTGAATGTAATATGTACTATAGCTTACGTAATATAAATCTTATTTTGTTTACCATCATATAGTGTTTAAGTCTTTCATACCATGATCTTTCTAAATAAATATTTACTTATTGACAGAATAATCTTTTCAAGCATTCAGTGGACCTGAAATTTAAGTTAAAAGATATAACTTGTTTAATTCGAAAACTTGGATAATGCGAAGTTTTATAGTGGTCCCTTCAGCTTCGAATTATCCAAGTTGCACTGTATTACGTTTAATAGTGAGATGTTGAAGATCTTTTATTATAACAGACAAAAATGGAAAACGAGTTTATATGTAACTTAAGACAGTGCTTCTCAATCTTTTTGCATACGACGTAGGCCTACTCTTGTTTTTTTGTAAAATCCCGCGGCACACCAGACGTTATTCTTATATTACATTTTGTCGTTGCTTTATTACATGTGACAGAATCCTTTGAAAACATCTGCATGACTTGCACATTACCACCAGTCTATTTTAAACATTGAAAAAGATCCTGAATTGACAGAGAAGAAAGGCCTTTTTAAGCTATTTTGAATGCAATTTAATACTTTATTAAACTTCATTGTTACAACAGTAGAATGTAGTCTAAATTTCTGTTTGCCCAGATTATTTGATAATAAGAATTTCATCTAGATTAGAGCTATGTGTGAAGCTAAATACTTATTACAGATGCCCTCTAAAAATTTTCTTCAGGAACACCGCTGACTTACGAAGCTGACTCATGCTCTTAAAATCGAGTTAAAGCTATTTTGTGTGATTACTAGATTTTTTTCGTTTGCACACTATTTTAAAAAGCAGTTCTGACTTGTGAGGAATGAAAATTATTAAAATTAATAATAAAAAAATGTTTAATATTTGTCTTTGATTTATATGAATTACAATTGTATAGAAAAGAAAAATAACTCATTGCTAAATTTAATTTTTAAAAAATAGTAAATAAAAATAAATTAGTAAAAGCAAAACAAATTTGTGACTTAAAAAAAAAAAAAAAAAAAATCAGAAGATTTTTGAAAGAAAATTTCGGAAGTGATATGAGGCGCTGCTGTAGTTCTACTTCCGGTCGAAGTTTTTAATACACGTAGCAGACGAGCGATTAGTGAAGCAAGATAGTTTTGTCAGTGATCTTCAAGTTTTACGTTCAGTTCTAAGATAGAAATTAATATTTCATTTTCCTTGGTCTTCCTGGTGAATCGGATGTTTTAAATAAGATGTCGTCTCTGCTAGGATTTGCTGGACGTGTAGTAGTTATTACAGGAGCAGGCAGAGGTAAACATGGATTAGGATTTCTAATTCATTAAAAGTTTCTTTTAAGTTAATACAGTATTCACAACTTTATTATAAACTCTGTAGAAGTGAGTTCAAAAAATACATTTGTAAACATTAATACTCTGTGGAACATGTTTTTTATTTTATTTTATTTTTTTATCATTTATTATTGTTATTTTTGTTCTTGTTGTTTAATAAAAGGAACATTTTTAAAATTAAAATTTAATTTACCTAAATCTCTTTCATGATTTTTTCTAAATCATGTGTTTGTCAGTTTTTATAATATCGCTTATATATTATTATTTCATTGCCAAAATTATTTAGTTTCAAAATAATTCCGTATTTTGATTTATTCGCCGCGAAGTCGAAGTGAGTTTGGGTTACTCATGATCGCTATAGCCTTGTGTAGATATGAGAATCAAAAATTTAGTATAAAAACAAGGTGACATCGGAAAATGCGAAGATTCAACGGAAAGCATGTTGCCTCTCCATCGGAAAACTGTTGATTTTCTTTTTTTCTCCATCACCACCTTCACAAAATTTCAAAATATCAAAGTTCTTTCAATATCTTATATTGTTGACAATAGGTAATAAGGTATATCCTTCCGCTTCCCCACTTAAACTCAAATATTTTTATGGTGTAGGTAAAAGTATAAAATTACAAAAAAAAAAAAAAAAGACTTGATAAAGTATAAAGCAGTTAAGATATAAGCAATTTACGTCTCTCACGTTATATAAACTCTTAATAATGCGCCTCTCGCTTATGTAAGTCTTTTTTTTTATTCTTATTTTTAATGTTAAAAGCTGACTGTCTTTTTTTATTTTTTATTTTATATCAGTTTCTTTTTTTTTTTTAAGTTGGGATCTACAATATAAAAAGGGGGATGGGGCGAGGCCGAAAAGTTTGAGTAAATCAATATAAACTTATGTAAGGAACAAGTCCACAATCTCTCACAGCTTTACATCGATTATATTGTGAGATAAAGTATTTTCTAGGCCAAATTTAGACCTCCCTCCCTTTCCAAAGAGACCAAAACTTTTTTAAGATTCAATATACTATGATAAAAATCACAGTACACCGTGATTGTGTCTAAACATTCTACGGTTGTAAAGCGTTCATTCATTCTCCTCTCAGTGTACTTCATCTCCCAATGTTCCTTTTTGAGAAAATTCGCATTTTTATAAGAATATGAGTGATGAAAGAACTAACAATTCTGATTTTTAAATTGCTGGAAACTTAATTGGAAGTCATTTAATAATCTATAGTGTTGTTCAAATGAAAAAACTTAAATGATTGTTTTCGGTAATGCAGCATTATATAAAAAATAATCTACTGTTGCGCTTTATATTTTATTTTACATTTAAGGAGGATTTTTTTTAATTGAATTAATAACAACATAAGTAATATTTTATCAATTTTAATATTCTATAAATTAATTACATATATAAACTTCAGGAATTATTAAGTAAAAAGATATTTATGTTAAGAAAAATCGTAAGTTACAAACTACTTACCAGGTCAGTAGTCTTACTGTAGATCTAACACTGTAGACTAGGAAACACTAAAAGTTTCTAAAATTGTAGCCAAAGCATTAAAAAAAATGCATTGACTTTATTCATTGTAAAAGCCTTTCTTTACAATGAAAAATACTACATTTCTGGATATTTTATGTAGATTTCAATACACTTTTATGAAGATTTGCACTTCAGATTAAAAAACCTAAATAATTATTTTAAAAAATATAAATTAATTTCTTACAAATGCTTTTAAATTCTCAGTTTTTCCTGTGGAAAAATTTAGTGTGTCCAAGTCTGGAGTATTTAAGACTAAACCAAGGAAAATAAACTAAAATATTTTAATATCTTATTATGGTAACCTCAATCTTTTAGCTTGCTATTTTATAAGAATTTCTTATTAACTAGAAAATTAATACTAATAATTATTAATATAAATTTAAAATAATGAGTTACTTCTCAAATGAAAGTTCATGTCAAATCATAAGTTATATTCAAAAATTCAAATGAAATCCTTGGTAAAAATAATTCCAAAAGAATTTGTAAAAAATAAAATTAATTGATATAATAATGTATCAGATTAATGATTGTAGGTGCAGTTGTAATAAGTTATGTATCTATCAGTAAACAGATCTGATAAAGTGTCTTGTGAAAAGGGCAATGTTTCTTTGAACTTGATCTTTGATCTCTCCCCTTTTTTTTAAGATTATTTTTTATCTATACCAATGTATCCTGGAGCTAATTATATCAAATAATTATCTACATATTAGATATTGTTCCAGCCATATTTTTTTTTAATGATAATTTTGACTGGGGATTCATGGTTGTTCTTGCTCTAGTGATTGACTTTACTGTGCCTGTTTTCTTTAATGAGAAACTGGCAAACAATCTATTGTATGATGCTCAAATTGTCAGTTTTATTAAAGAAATTAAGAAAACCAAATGATATATAAAATATTTCCACTTGATTTTAACCTTCATTTATAAATAGGGCATTTTCAATAAAAAAATATATATATATATTTCTTTTTTATTACTTCGTACTATAGAAGTTCCTGTATCTGTTAGGATTTCCTTTATATTTATAAAATGTGCAATTAATATATATTGCTGTCATTTGTTTTAAAGATTTTCAGGAAGTTTGGTTGACCTAATTTATTTGCAAACTAACCTTCATGTTGTGTCTATAAGTTTTAATTCAACAGGAATCTGAATAAAATTAACATTTACTAGCCCACCTTCTATAAAATTTCTGAACCATTTACAAATCTTATTTTCATTTCAAAATTAATAAGGCACTTCTTCATATACACAGATATTTGCAAGTTGTTATTTTTAATTTCACAGTTGTTGAACTGAAAACAAATTTCAACACTGAACTTCCTTCTCAATTGTTAAAATTTCCTGCTGTTGTTTACTAAAAATAATTTATACATCATTACATAATTTGTAGGTTGGGTTGTTTTTTTTACAGTTTTAGGTAATATTGAGAGTTCTTAATCATTATTTTTAATATAAAAAAGCCTTAAATTTTTTAAGAATTATTTTCTACAAAAGTTCCAAAAGCTATTGTATGCATGCTAAGGTCATATGGCATCTGAGGTGACTCATAGGCATGTAATGGTTTCACCACAATCATTGAAATTCTGTTGTAGTTTCGTGTTGAAATTTTCCTTTGTTTTATTAGTTTCATGTACAAAATTTGTCTTCCTTCTTACTTCAGTATAATGAGGCAAGAAGAAAAGACTTTTAATTATTTTGTTTGAAAAATAAATGCATATCTAAAAGTTTCTGTTTATACATAAATATGTAAAACTCCTTTAAATGCAAGCTGTTATATATTTTTGGCAAAAGATCTTATCTTATTATTTTTTATTCTGTTCTTCTTGAAATAGCAAATTACAATTAAAGAAATTTCAAAATAGAATTACATTGTATTAATTGTTGGAAAAAAAATATTTTTGAGCAATTTAAAAAATAACTTCTTTTGCCCCCAATTTACAATTGTGGGTGAACAACATTATCCTTTACATTTTGAGAATTAGTATTAAAAAAAATGAAGTTCATAGGCATTTTTGGACTGTCACAATATTAATTTTTCATTATGAAGCAATTTATTAAATAAGTGCTTCTCTGCAAACTCCATTGTTATGCAGCAAAGTATTGAAATTTTCCTTTTTTGAATGATTTACATATTTTATTTTATTGGAAATGAGGCAAACTTAATAAGTTCCTGAAATGGGTACCTAATTTACTATATACAGTAAAACCCCGTTATTACGCTCATCAAGGGACCATGAACTACAAGCGTAATAAGCGGGATAGCGCTATAGACGGGAAATGATTTATTAGATGGGGAAACATTTAGACACCATTTTACAGGAAAGATACATGATTCTGAAAAAGATATAGTGCAAATGTGAGCTTATTTCCTATTAAAAAAAATCTTTGATTGTGGTTTGCCGTATGTGTGTGCTACTGTTATGAATTATGACATTTTCAATGCGGTTCAACTAACTATTAACATCAATTGATACACCAGTAGCAGCAACACTAATATATTTTCGGAGCAGATTAAGTGCATTGCCCTCTATTTCACGCGCCTTTTCTTGAATGATTGGGCCACTTAATGGCACTGATGCATCACGGGACTGATGAATCCATTCAATTAGAATTTCCTCGGCATCTTCATATTTTCTACACTTTACTTTTTTACGTCTGCAACCACCCTTCGCTGCATTGGTAATTCCATTCTTATTTTTTATTATTGTTTTCAGACTGGATGAGGGAATTCCTAGAGATTCTGCGAAATCATTCTGACTTAGTGTAGAATTCTCGTCGTACTTACGGAGAATTTGCAATTTTTCACTTATAGAAAGGGATTTCCGCTTCGACATTTTGCACTAACTTACTATATCACAGACCCGCACTTCAAAGAGTTCAAAGATTCCCTCCTACCAGGGAAAGAAAAGAATCTTTACAGTGTTACATTTCGTTTCGATACAAAATTTTCGATATAAAAAAAGCGCTACAAGCGGGATTTGAAGCGTTATAAGAGGGTAAAAGTATACAGAGTTACATAGAAAATTCTAGGGACCGTATGAAAGGAGCGTAAAGAACGGGATAGTGCTATAAGCGGGAGCGTAATAACGGGGTTTTACTGTATTTCGTGTTTATTTTTTATTTCACTAATGCTGGTTCAATATTTCTATCATCACTTCAGGATATGCTGTGTTGAATTAGCATTTTAAATCAATGAAAATTGATTTGATTCAGTGGTCTGATGTACATACAATCCAATTTGTCACTCTCTGATGCAGTGATGGTTCTTCTAATAAAGTTCAAAATTTATTGCAAGTAGTTCAAAATCATCTACAATGTATTGTAGCCATTTCTGCTTGTGAATTGGCTGAGAAGGGTAATGAAGTACAAATTAATTTTGAAGTAATTTTGGTGCTTGATCATTTAGGAGTCTATTCAATGCATTGTTGCTGTTTCTTTTTGCTCAAAGAGTGAATTCATTGTTAAGCCTAATTGAATAGATGATAAAAAAGGACCATAAAGTAAGGGAGTAAAAGAGAAGAGACATTGTAGGAAAAGTTAATGACTTATTTTACAGTATCTAAATTTCACAGTGTAATTTATTTCTTTGACACTGTACAAAGAAGAGCAGCAATTCATTCTAATGGTAAAGTAAAAAGTATTTCCCCATATGTATGAACAACATAACAAAAGGAGATGAAGTAATATAGGAAATGAAATTAATTCATTATAATGACATTTTTTTATGATCAAATTAATTTTTTTGAAATGCTATAATATTTTTTTTTTAAAAAAAAGAAGTAATAGACAAACTTTCAAATTTATTTCTTAAAAATACCTATATGAGACATTTTCCACATCTTCTTTGTTAGTATTATATCTTTTCTTTCTCTGATTACATTAAAATCATCATCCTTCGTTAATTTTCTTTTCTTAAAAAATGTTGGTAAAGTCACCATTATTGCAAAAAATTTTCCTAAGGCATTCCTATAACACTGCTTTTTATTTATTTATTTCATCCATCTTTTTCTTCTCTTTTTTTTTTTTTGTCCTTGAAGCAATTTTTACAAAACCAGAACATGTAATTTAGCAATACTGTATGAACTAACGATAGTGAATTCTTTTGTAATCATCATTTGTAGTTTTGTTCTTTTTTTTTTCTTTATCTATTGGGTCATTCCTTGTGTAATCAACTAGGGTGGTTGCTCAACCATAGGATGGTCAGGAATAGCCTATTTATGCACAAATAGGTTAGTTAATGCTGTTCCCTCATTAATATCAGTCACCAAGCAATGAAAGCTTCCAGATATAAATAGGGACCTTATTGCTCATTACAAAGCAAAAAAATTGATAAAGACAGGACATGTGGAAATAGGGATCTGAATAGGTGCACAGAATACTGAGTTTTTCAGTAAGAAAAAAAGAGACTTGGTAAGTCTCAAATTAGTTACTGCCCCCATCCCCACCCACGATTCAAATTAGTCTCACTTCAGGTATAAAATCATAGGAAAACCCTCACAGTGACAATTCATATTATCCTGCCTTAAAAAAAAAAAAAAGTATCATATAAGCTCCACATAGTTATACCAAGGAACATGAAAAAGGTATTAATCTGTTTCTCTTGAAAAAGGAATGATTGTATGAAAAAGAAATCAACAAACTAAAGGGTTCTTGTCAAAAGTAAATTATTACTAAAACTTGAAGATTTTTTTGTATTCAAAGTTTTATTTAATTTTGATAGTTTCTGCTGATAAATCTGAAATATGTTTTGGAACATGAACTATAACTTTTTTCTGTTTGTTTATAAAGTTTAATGAAACTTGTACCAAAACCTTAAAAATTCCTTTTTTATTTCCGTTATAGGTTTGGGAAGGCAGTATGCTTTGCTGTTTGGTGAGCGTGGAGCTTCAGTTGTAGGTGAGATGAGTAATCCTCTTTACTGGGATTTGATTATTTTATATTGGCGTGCAAGAATAACTTTTGTGTTAATTTCATTTTTAACAATAGTTAATCAAATTTAATTATGATATTTTATTAATTTTATTATTTCAGACAATTCAATAAATTGAACAAAAAAAGAAAACTGAAGTCTTATAATTTGATGTTTGTCATTGTTAATCCAAGCTGTTGCTAGGGAAAGGCAAGAGTAACTTCCATTTTGCCTTCTTATCTTAAATGACCAAGTATTGCAGCTTTTTTTTTTTCCCCATCAAAAGAATTAATGTGTGCAGAATTGGAAATTTGTCACAGCATTCTGGTTAAAAATAATGATCATATTACTAAGTTTCCATCTGTTATTTTGATACTAACACACCAAACCAAACTTATTTTATTATTTTTTTTTCTATTAAAAAACCATGTGTCATCCAGAAAAAGAAATAAACACTTGATTAGCTATAGTGGCAGCTAGGTGGAGCCTTCAGTGGAAACATAATCATTCCCTTAGCAAATAAAACATAGGTGATTACCTAGTAGATTACTTGCCCTATAAATTCATGCAACTAAAGAGAAAAATAACTTTTATATTTTTTGCAGTGAATGATCTTGGTGGTGGCAGACAAGGGGGTGATGGCCAAAGTCAAAGTGCAGCTGATGAAGTTGTCAAAGAAATCACTGCAAAGGGAGGAAAAGCAGTTGCAAATTATGGTAACATTAATTTTCAGAAGCTTTTTATAGTGTTAAGTAAAATTAATGAAATATATTTATTATAACTATACAGTAATAAGCATGAGAAGGATTGATCATTGAAATCTGTTGAAACTTTAGCTGTTATTCTTGTATTTATCATTTTATATTTTATTTATATATATATTTGTTAATGTTACCAGTCCAATTAGGTATAATTTGTATAAAAATTATACCTGTATTATAGTTACTAATTGTTTAATCTATACTAATATTATGAAGCTGAAGAGTTTGTATGTTTGAACATGCTAATCTCAGGAACTACCAGTCCGATTTGAAAAATTCTTTTTGCGTTAGATGGCCTGTTTATTGAGGAAGGTTATAGGCTGTATAACATCATGCTACGACCAATAGGAGCAGAGCAGTAAACAGAAACATCAACCAATCTGGATGCGTTGGGCCGCACGGCGAGAACCGAACATTACCGAGAAGGGCCGAACTATGAATGCGAGGGATACAGCATGGAACCTCACTCGCTGACCTGGGCATTCACAGTTCGGCCCTTCTCGTTAATGTTCGGTTTTCAGATGGTATTTATAGTTAATGAGATGCACTTAGTTATGTATCAATAATGTTTATGAAACAGATATGTATAATCAAAATTTAACGCGGGTCAAACCTGGGGGCACACCTAGTATATGAATAAAATTAAAAATTAAAACAAAAATTTCAAATTAGTTACAAAAGTTTAGTACCTCCAAACAATTTTCTCATCGATGATGTCTGCAGTTAATTGTGTTTTAATATTTCTAATTTTATTACTAGTATAGTACTGCCATTTATTTGGTTGAACAATTTCAATTAAATAAAATTAATAATTCTATATCCATAATTATTGTTAGGTTTAGGCACCATCAAAAATATTCTGCCATTTATTCCTAGTATTAGTATGCAAAAGAAATGTTTCTTTTTTGGATCTGACATTAAAAAAATCGTTTAAATAATTTTATTAATGATTTTTTCTTTTAAGAGTGAAAATTTTATATTTTTCCTACTGTTATTATATTCCAAGTTATTCTTATAGAAGTTATTAAAAATATTTTTAGTTATATGAAATATCAGTTTATTTGTATTATTCAATTGTATTCTATTTAAATGATGCCAACATTCAAGACCATAGTCTACAATTGAATCAAGTAAAGATTTTTAAATTATTATTTTTTGTTTCATAGAAAGTATATATCTAATATGAGCAAACATAAAAATAAGCAGCTATTTAAATTTTTTTTTGTAATGCAATTTTCATGTGTTTTCTATAGATAGTTATTATCAATAAAAATACCAAGATATTTATAAGTATGAACAATTTCTATTTTATTACAGTCACACATAATATTTTAAGTTTGGCTCTTATCTAAAACCAAGCAATTTGGCTTATGAAGCTTGAAATTAATATTTGGTATTATTAATTTGTTCTTATTTTTTATAAACATAATTTTTTTTTTTGAATTTATACTTATTTTGTTTTTCACAAACCAATTTACAACATTATTTAGATCTTCTTGTAAATTTTTATAAGCTTCTAATTGATTTTACTATAATTCAATAAAAGAATATCATTAGCATAGATATAAATTTGACATATATGCAAATTATAATTTAACGAATTTATATATAAAATAAATAACAAAGGTCCAAATTGGAACTCCAGTTCTAATATTACACAAATTACTAATACTATTCCCAATTTTGTTTCTAAATTTTCTAGTACTTAAATAATTTTTTAGTAGTTTATAAATTTGGTCCTGAAGGCCTAAAGAATTTTTCAAGTAATATGTTATGATTTTTGCTATCAAACGCTTTATTGAAATCAACGAAAGCAATATAAATGAAATAACTATTATTCAAGAAAGTGTTTATACTATTGTTAAGATTTGAAAGTACTGCTTTTCATCTGATAAGCATATTGATTAGGGTTTAGTATTTTGTTTTTAATAACATAATTATATATTATTTTTGTTAAATAACTTTCCATAATTTTTGAGATAATCAATAAAATAGAAATCAACTTATATAATTGGCTAAGTTCGTCTGTCTGTCTGTCACTCGATATAATTAAGCTATTAAGATAGATCCAAGGTTCTCAATGGTACCATTGAATCAAGGGTACTCAAATTGGATGAAATATTAGTTCATTGTGTCATTCCATGTTGTTTCCATGAAATTTTATCCTTGGAAACTGACCTAGACAACTGAAAACATACATTCAAAACCAAATAATTTTGTTACCACTGTACTGATTTTAATGAAATTTGGCATATTTACTCAGTTTTTTATGCTGATTTTGAAACTCAAAACCATTTTTGCTGTAGAAGCTTCGTTCACAAGTTAGCGCAGTATTTAGATTATACAAAGGTGAGTTTTAAATGCCTTTCGGCGTTATGAGTCAAAAGTAATAATTATTCTTTAGATAAATTAAACTTTAGATATGGTTGGTATTTCGTTTTTCTTTTTGGGTGGAAAATGATCCTTTACATTAAACTCAGAACCTATATTACAGGTGTACAGGTAAGAAGTACACCTAAATAGGTCTGATAAACATTAAAAAAAATTCAAATCAAATCATCAATCGAATCAAATATATATATACATATAAATTGGCTAAGTTCGTCTGTCTGTCTGTCTGTCTGTAACTCGATATAATTAAGCTATTAAGATAGATCCAACGGTTCTTAATGGTAACATTGAATCACGGGTATTCAAATTGGATGAAATATTAGTTCATTTTGTCATTCCATGTTGTTTCCATGAAATTTTATTCTTGGGAACTGACCTTGACCACTGAAATTCTAAGAAAACATACGTTCAAAACCAAATAATTTTGTTACCACTGCATCCATTTTAATGAAATTTGGCATACTTACTCAGTTGTTTACGCTGATTTCGAAACTCAAAACCATTTTTGCTGTAGAAGCTTCGTTCACAAGTTAGCACAGTATTTAGATTTCATTTACTTTATATTTGATAGTTGATAATAAAATGATTTTTCAGATTTTTTTATGCCTGTCGTCCGACAGGCTTTGCTGCTAGTTGGTCTATAATTATTGAACTATATTAAACTGCCACCCTTATGTATCGGAATAATGAAGGCAATTTTCCATAAATTGGGATATGATCCAGTGCAAAAAAATATTATTAAATAATTCAACAAAATAATTTAAGTGAAATATATCCCTTAAAAAATTTAATTTCTGATATGGAAATATAATTTTGACCAGTAGAAAAATTAATGTTAGCTTTTTGAATTATATTAAGAATCTCAAAATAAGTAGGGAGTATCAACACCATTGAATTTCCAACATTTACTTTATCTGTTGTAATATTCTGAACATTCATAGTATTATTCTCAATAGAAAAAAAAAAAATTGGATATGGCTTTATTATCATAACATTGAAATAACCTAGTTAAATGATTATTATTTGAATAATTACATTTATTTCTTACATGTTTCATAATAAGGAACCAAAAATTTCTGGTAGAGGTTTGACTATTTAAAAAAGAGTTTTATAATATTGTTTTTTAGATTTATTAATGTAGTTTTTTTACACAATTTTCTTTTTCTTTTTTCTTTTTTTTTTCTAATATTCTAGTTCATATTTTTTATTAGTTCTATTATTTTTGTTTTTTGAATAATTTTTTTTTCTTCAATAGGATTAAGTATATTCGTATTCATCCAAGGTTGTTTTTATTTAAATAGAAGATCACTTCTTTTTTTTAGTTTTTACATCTTGATTGCTAGGGTTATAGCATTTTGAATTTATTTTTTTTGTCTAGCGTTTTTAAGTATATTAGATAATTTTTTTATATGAAAATTAGGATCTTTGTCATAATTTTGTCCAAATTCTTTGATCAATTCAATAACTTTATTTTAAAAATAAACTTCATTTATAGGAAATATATTTTTTTTTATTAAGAACATTTTTGTTATTAGGACTGTTTTTAAATTTATTTGAAATTCCGATAATGAGACCAAAATGGTCAAATGTATTCCATTGGATAACATTTGCTATTAAGTTATGTTTTTTAAATTTAGAAAAACAGTGGTCTGTGCATTTATTCGAAGTACATATTTGAGTAGTAATATTGCTACCGAACTTGTTTCCCATTTTCGGTGGCGCTGGGGGATAAAATGCGACGAGCAGTTTAAATAAAAATCAGAGAATTTATTCAAATAGGGCAAATACGTCAGTTACAATTCTCAAAAATATCGATATGGTGGCTTCGTTCTGGCTAACAGGCATAATCCTCCTCGTTGCCTTTTCGTGTCGGGACGGTCCTGATGTCTTCCCGTCGTAACTGAATTAAGTGGTGCGGCCCAGAGTGTTCTTCCTCGTAGCCTTCTTGTGTCGGGACGGTCCTGATGTCTTCTCCTGGTAACTGAATTAAGTGGTGCGGCCCAGAGTGTTCTTCCTCGTAGCCTTCTCGTGTCGGGACGGTCCTGATGTCTTCTCCTGGTAACTGAATCAAGTGGTGCGGCCCAAAGTGTTCTTCCTCGTAGCCTTCTCGTATCGGGACGGTCCTGATGTCTTCTCCTGGTAACTGAATTGAATTGTGCGGCGTAATTCTATCTTCTTCGTACTCTTCGAGAACGGGACGGTCCTAGGTATCTTCTCCGGTAATTGGATTGAATTTTGCAGCGTAAGTCTATCTTCTTCGTACTTTTCGAGAACGGGACGGTCCTAGGTATCTTCTCCGGTAATTGCATTGAATTTTGCAGCGTAAGTCTATCTTCTTCGTACTTTTCGAGAACGGGACGGTCCTAGGTATCTTCTCCGGTAATTGCATTGAATTTTGCGTCGTAAATCTATCTTCTCCGTACTTTTCGTGAACGGGACGGTCCCAGGTATCTTCTCCTGTAATTGGATTGAGTTCCTCAGCTTGCGAACTTTGGATTCCTTTTCTGTGGCGTTTAAGCCACCAAACCCCTCTCTACTCTCTAGCTCCGGGTTGGAGACCCCTCCTGTGGCCAGCTGCCTACCCTTCTCTCTGGCTCCGAGCGGAGACCTCTTCATGCGGCTGGCCACCGCCAAAACTAACTCTTTTCTCTGGCTCCGGGTGGAGACCTCTTCATGCAGCTGGCAGCCGCCAAAACTAACTGTTCTCTCTGACTCCGGGTGGAGACCTCTTCATGCGGCTGGCCGCCCAAACCTAACTGTTCTCTCTGGCTCCGGGTGGAGACCCTTTCGTGGCCGATCGCCACTGGCTAACTCACTCTGCAGCCCTCTGCGCTGCATTATATGCCAGAACACTGCCTCTCTTTCATCCTGGAAGAGTCTACCATCAGAGGGAAGCATGGGTTGGTTGAACCTATTCTTCTCATAAGGGAGTCAGCGTCAGGCAAATCCAACAAAAACAGATAAGGGGGGAAATCGGATCGTTCCACAGGTAACAATATTTCTTGTAGGTTTTTGAAAATTATTTGTATAACCTAAATTATATTTTTTAAAATATTTTATAGAAGTATTATTCAAATTTTCTTTAAGGATATCAATATTCATATCTCCAATACAAACAATATTCTCCGAAATGGAATTTTCATTTAAATAAGAAAGTTGATTTTTTTACTTCTTTAATGAAGATATTTTTATTTGTATGAGGGGGTTTATAAATACATTATAATAGAAAATTTACATGTTTTAAATTAGAATTAGAATAACTGAAATTGCATATTATGCTTTCAAAGAAATTATCATCATTTGATATATTGTCGATGGAATCATTATTTATTATAAAAATTAATATAACACCTCCCCTAGAAGAAATTCTTAATTTTTAATGTTTACTAAAACCAGGAATATTAAAAAACTTAACCTCCTCTTTTTTAACATTTACTTCAACTAAAATAATAATATCAATAAAATATAATTTATTGTTAATATGAGTTAAAAAATAGTTGAAGTTATATTTGAAAAAAGAATGTTGTTATTTTCATTTTCTGGTTTCCAACTATTTAAATTATTATGAATATGCAGTTCTCCCAATTCTATATTGTCGTCCATTTCATTATTTTGGGGGTGAGGTTGATCTAGGTCTTCAACCATTATTTTATAGAGGTCAATTAAATTAAATAGACAATGTTACAATTTCATGATATCTTCTTCATTTTCTATGTGAATGATTTTTTGCAGATTCGTTTTTTTGAACTAATATTTTATAATTTTTTTATCCAGACATATTTGTACTGTTTGATTCTGGCTTCAGTCTTGGTTTTCCATAGTAAATATTTTAAATTTTGGGTGAGATTTTCATTTATATAAATGTTTTGTTTGCTATTATTGTTAGAAATATATATATATTTTTTTTTAGATTTCTGTTATTTTTAAATTCTTTTAGCTAGTTATCTCAATCTTTTCTTTTGCTAAACTTGACAATAATAGATCTTGATTTGTTTTTGTGAGATTTTCCAAATCTATGAAAAACTTCACTATTATTAATTGTATCTTTCAGATTAAGAAAGATTGCAATTTTATTTATTATCTCCATTACATCTTAATTTTCACTTTCTTCAACAGCTATAATTTCTATATTATATTTTCTTTGATTTAATTCTAAATATTCAACATTTTGTTGAAGTTGTAGAATTTTTTTGTAATATGATTTATTTTTGGTTTCAAGATTAAACAATTTGTCCTTAAAGTTTTTCTGATTCATTTGAAAATCTTCAATTCTTTTCATGATATCGTCATACTGCTTGTTAACGAATTCAGTGGATTCTTTTATTACCAGCAAGTTCATTTAAAATGGTTTTTCCTAAGTCTGGGTGAAGGAGTAACTATTAAATCTCTATGGGGTTTAACTGGGAAGAATTTCTACCATTTAGTTTTTCTTCAGAAGCTTCAAAATTATCTAAATTATTATTCTTACCTCGTAAAGTTATGAATTTACAAGATGAGCATTTCCATTTTTTCCATTTAGAAGGATTATCCATGTTACTTGTTTCATCAAAGTTTTTCCTGCGCCAAATGATATTCATTGCTGCAAGAGAGGCAGCGCAATTCTTCTGATTTTAAAACCTTTTTGCATGCATGACATTTTATCTTGTTCTTACAATATTCCAAAATATCTTACTTATCAAATTGTAAAAATAAATTGATATTAATAGTAGAAATAAATGGTTGAGAAAATTTAAGTCTAAAAATAATTTTTATGTTTTTATTAAAGATTTAATTGTATTATTAAGAATTTTGAAAAAACAAAATCAAATATAAAATTAATCTATGTAACGTAACTTTTATCATCATCATCTGTTTTTTCAACCTCAAACTGGTTCATATATCAGTAATTATCTCTCTACCATTTTGCATTTATTCAGTGATTTGTTGTATATAGGTAAGTAAAAATTGTTACAAGAATATGTGGTTTGTTTGGGTTATTTGTTTTTTTGAGTAAACTTTCTGAAATCTTTTTAACTATAAAGATGGAAGATGAAAATTTGATCTCAACATGTTATCATTCTTCTGATATAGTATCTTCTATTTATATAAAAGCAACTTCTTTGTATTAAGCAACTAACAAATCTTCTTGAATATCAATATCCCTGTGGGTGAAGAACAGAAAAAGGCTAAAAAATCTAACCTTTCCAAAATAGTCCAAATATTAAAGTTATAATGCATTTAAAAAAAAGGAAAAAGAAAACTGCAACAAGAAGAGATTATCAATGTAGATTCTTTACAATTTTACAGGATGAATTTTTGTTTTTAATCTGTACAAAGTCCTGAATTCTAATCATTTCGAACTTAAAGAATTGATTAATCATCATGAAAATATTTACCAGTTTAATCAATACGACATCTTCCCATTCCATTGTGTTTCAACCAATAAATATTCATGTACTTAATAAATGTTCAGGCTTTTCATTTAATTTTGGCGTTTTCATTTGACATCTACTGGTGTTAATGCTGAAACAATAATTAGTTGTTTCACTTTTATAGTGATTTTTCTTTCTTTCCCTTAAGTTTTGGGAGATCTCATCATCTTCTCTACAAGTGAGTTGTGAACAAAAAAAAAAATAGACTAAGCATGAAGGGATATATTAATCAAACATTGCATTTTGTGGTTCAGCCTTCATAGCTGTATCTCAATTATCAAATTATTGTTGACTTTATTGTTCAATAAAAAGGTTGTCCCTATGCACCCCCAGTCATTGTAAACAGCATCCTGATTTCCTATCAGGATTCCTTTTAAAGTTGCCTGAAATTCTCTATAATACTGAAGCTACAAATGATCTGCATACTGAATAGTTGGTAATAAGAGCCATTCTATGAAAATAATGATGCAGTTATGCTGATTCAAAAAAAAATCTAAAACTCAGCTTTCTCTGTCCAAAGTTACATGCTAAAGTTTATTTGGAGATTGTGATTTTCTTATATGATCAAGAGATTCCTGTCTACAGTCTGTTAAGGAACCAAAGAAACAGACCCGGATTTGCACATTTAATCCAAAAAGAAAAAGAAAAATGATAACTTTCCCTAATAGCATCTCAATATTGGTCCAGCATTGGGTATTACTAGGGTTTCCTTTTAAATTGCCCATTCAGGAATAGCAAAACGATTTTTGTTGACTCCTTTTTAAGGAGAAATCTTCCAATAGTCTTGGCAACAATCAGTCATGAGTTTCATAATAACCTTGAGAGCAAGACCAAAAGCAAGGATTTTTAATCACAGTAGTGTGGTCCGTTTAGAAAATGGATTGGTCAAGTTTTTATCTTGTATCATTTTGATAATACTAATATCGTTTGAATGCTATAAATAAAGCATATATTTTTTTACTTTTTCTGTTAATCACACAACATCAATTTTCACTTAGTTGCAAATTTCCAAGCCTCTGTAGTCAGCTGTCCAGACATATTGTTTCTTACTGATCCTTCACAGCTCTTTCCCATAGAATGGACCAAGATTTTTGATGTTACCAAAATTTCTCATCAGATACCAATCATTCCTTCTTTACAACAGTCTCTTCAGCTGCCTGTTTTATTGGAAAGCAATAGACCTACATAATCCAATTTTCTTACTCTGTTTCTTCATGAGATGGTTTGTTCTACCAGTATTTTTGCTAGAGACTTTTTTTCCAGCCGATAAAGTCTATACATCAGTTTTTGAAATGACCAACTCAGAAGAGTTATGAACGACAATTAATATTGACTATCTCTGGTATTGTAGACTCGGTGACAGTCCAAACCATTTTTATTCAAAGCTTGACTTTCCTTTTGTGTCACTGTTTCTCTTCTAATCACTGATATTTTGATGATCATAGAATATGTTATCTATCGCAGCATTGCTGTTTATATTACTAGTGGTCCAGAGTTAAATTTGAGATTACTTATAATATTTAGTTCACCTAACCCTCCATATTTTTTTTCTTCTTTTCACCATGGACTTAAGCTAAAACTTATATCCTCTTTACTCCTTTCTATCTAACTTCATTGTAGACAATTTTTATCTCGTTTACTATGTCAGAAGCCTTTCTCTTTTGTCTCACCTCTCATAGTCCATCTCTGAAGTATAACTTGAATGTGCACTTGTAGACTTTTGATCATTATCATCAGTAATGTTTATCCTGTCCCTACTTCATTTATCATGGTCTCTCATAATCCTCTCTGGAATTTGTTCTCTGTATTTCGTAATAATTGCTATGTCAACCTTTCCATACCTTTGTTATTTTTAACCATTTGAGCATACCTAAAATTTCTACATATAATAAATGCAAAGCTCACAAAAAAAATTATTCATTTTTATTTTCAATCAAAAAAGTGGTTTCATTTTTCATTATGCTGAAATCTACATTTCATTTTCCGTTATGTTTAATTTCTTTCAAAATAATTATGCATGAAAAAAGTCAGGTATTATTTTTATTATAAATAATTTACTTAATACTTAATATACAAATCTTTATTAGATATATTTATATTACAATATGCACTGAAGTGCCAAAAAAACTGGGATATCTGTCTAATACCAAGTAGGTCCCCCTCGCGCTTGGATGATGGTAGCAATACGACATAGCATGGACTACACAAGCACTCTGTAATGCATGGAGACAATGCACATCATACACTACCCTCCAGTAATGGACCGGACACCTGCATATTTACATAAAATCAGGCGAGATCGTCAAAGTGCATGTGCGCACGTGATCAGTGAGTTTCAACAGACATCAGGGGTTACATTGCGGAATACATCACAATCACAATACATTGCGGATGGAATTGAACGCCCTTAAAATCCACAAACCACACATCTCACCATTCAACAGAACCGCCAGACTCAAGTGGTATTCGCAAAGTTGCAACTGAACTATAGAGCAGTGGAAAACAATTTTATGGAGTGTAACGTGCCTCATCACCTTACACTCTCTTCCAGTCAGATGGACATGTTTGAGTGTGGCGAATGCCAGGCGAACGTCTTTTACCCGAGTGCATCGTTCCAACTGTAAAGTTCGGCGGTGTGGGAATCATGCTGTGGGGGTGATTCTCATAGTATGGCCTGGGACCATTGCATGTTGTTGCGGGAATCTTGAACTTCGAAGGCTACAAAGACATTTTGGATAATCGCGTTGTTCCTACTCTCTGGCAAATGCTTGGAAATGACGATAGTTACTTTCAGGATGACAATGCTCCATGCCATGTTTCAGCCTCTGTCCAGCAGTGGTATACAGAGATGGTTGTAAAGCGGCTTCCATAGCCTGCTCAGAGTCCCGACCTAAGCCCTAACGAACATTTATGGGACGAGTTAGAGCATCGATTGAGGGCCAGGGGACCACGTCCGACATCTATAGCTGCACTGGCCATGTTCTTGAAGCAGAAATGGACATAAAAACCCTTAGCTCTGTATCAAAACTTTGTGGAAAGTATGCCCCACAGGGTGGCTAATATAATTTCAGCACGTGGGTGCCCATCCCACTCTTAAATCAGTTACACTTTCAAATGTTTCCAATAAAGCGCACTGTCCGGTCCATTAGTGTAGGGTAGTGTACGTTCTGCAGAGCATCCCACAATTCCGTAATGTTCGCTGGTGGTGGATTCATGGCAGTGGTGGCACATTGAAATATACATTTTCAGTCATCTAGAGTTCAGTGGCTGTATTCCTCAGCCCAGGCAAGGCACAGAGCCTTGTGTTGTGTGGTCAGCAATGGCATCCGGATGGTCTGGCAGCCCTGGAGCCCCATTGGACACAGGGAACATTGCACTGTTTAAATGCTGATGCTAGTACTGGCCCCAGCATTTAGTTACGCTGATATTTGCGGCAATGTTGCATGTGGGTTGGAAATTGTTGAACGTGTGACTCCAAGATGAGTGACCCCTCCCAGGCCCCTACAATCATACCTCTTTCAAAGTTGCTTAAGTCCTGATAAGCTGCCATCGAAGCTGTGAATGCTGCTACTAGAGATTGCAGAGATATCTGCCATTATATATCTAAATATATAAAAATGAATGTTTCTTTCTTTTTTTGTCCTTTATACACTCCTAGGCCCTTTGACCTATCTGGACCAAACTTTGCAGAATTATTCTTTAGGACCCTGCGGAAAAGATAGGCTACCTTAGAACATGGACCCCCTCCCCAAGGGGTTGAAAAGGGGTAAAAAACCTGAAATAGCCAAATATCCAGCTGGTGGTGACAATGAGAACTACACAAATATTGTGTAAAGTGAAAATTCGTTCTCCTATGGGGGGCAGGGACACCACACTTGGGTGGGGGGAAGGCGAAACAAGGGCCTAAGTGTCCCACCATCGACTGATACCAGGCACTCCAAGTCAATTGGAAAAGGGGAAAATTCACTCTCCTATGGGGAGCAGAGATACCACACTTGGGTGGATGGAAGGCGACACGGCTACCTAAGTATCCCACCACCGAATGACACCGGGCCCTTATATTTAGGGCCCCTTCTCGGGACCCTCAAGTCTATTGCAAAAAGTGAAAAATTCGCTCTCTTATGGGGGAGGGGCAGGTACACCACACTTGGGTGGGTGGAAGGCAACACAGCTATCTAAGTGTCCCACCACCGACCAACACTGAGCCCTTATATTTAGGGCCCCTTCTCGGGACTCCCAAGTCTAATGCAAAAAGTGAAAAATTCGCTCTCTTATGGGGGGGGGGGGCAGGGACACCACACTTGGGTGGGGGGAAGGCGACACAAGGGCCTAAGTGTCCCACCATCAACCTACACCGCCTTCCCCCCCCCCAAGTCTAATGCAAAAAGTAAAAAATTCGCTCTCCTATGGGGGGCAGGGACACCACACTTGGGTGGGTGGAAGGCGATACAAGGACTAAGTATCCTACCCCCGATCGACACCGGGCCCTTTCTTTCTTTGAGTGGCATTGCAATGCATGCCGGGTTCAGCTAGTATATATATATATATATATATACACACACACACACACGTCATTTGCAGATGATTCCATTAATCTCAAGGGTGTGGTGGCATGAAATGGACATGGTAATGCCCTTCCTAGTTTTTTTGGCATTTCAGTGTATATTTATTCATACACTGTCCGGCCACTTTATTAGTTACATCTACCTAGTAACGTGTTGGGCCTTCTTTAGCCCTCAAAACAGCCTGAATTCATCGAGGCATGGATTCCACAAGATGCTGAAAATGTTGTTAAGGTAATGTGTACCGTGCTGACATGAGTGTGTCATGCAGTTCCTGAAGATTTGATGGAGGTGTAGGCCTCGAGCGAACGGTGCTTTCCAGTTCATCCCACAAATCTTCAATCGGGCTTAGATCTGGGGACTGAGAGGGCCACTGTAGTAAGGAAAAGTCATTGTCATGTTCCTCAAACCATCCCATAGTGATGCAGCTTTGTGCACCGGTTCATTATTCTGCTGGAAGTAGCCATCTGCATGAGGATAAACTGTTAACATGTACGGTTGCACTTGGTCAGCTGCGATGTTTAGGTACGCTCTCGCATCCTGACGTGCCTCCAGAGGTATCAGTAGACCCAACGTGTGCCAGGAAAACATCCCCACACTGCCACCACTCGCTTGAGAGTTGTTGTGAGACACAGCATTTGTGCGCACAGCAGGGGTATACCTAATAAAGTGGCCGAACAGTGTATATATTATAGATTCATAAATTAAATATAATTTATTTACAGATGAAGTATTTACTTCAAATATATTTTACAGATATATGGGACTTTGAAATGATTGGAAGGGGGAATAATGGATAATCATTTGTAAAATATAAATAAATTAATTCATTATTTATTAATATTAATGTTATGATTGCAATAATATTACTTTAATTCAATTAATGCTTCCGATTCATAAATAATTTTATTGAAATTGTCATTTTATCTTTTTTTCTCCATTAAGTTCCCTCACCCCCCCCCCAATTTTCAACAATGGAAGAAAAACTGACAATATAATTTTTGTGAAAGATGATAAAATGCATAGGAGAGGGCGGGGTTGTGCTTTTTTTTTCTTTGAAAATTCACCATTAAAATAGAAATAATGTATCATCTTTTAATGAAATTATAAAATTTCATTTTTATGTTTTCATTGCATTTTGTGTTACTGCTACAGGTGTCCGTCACTTATTCGAGAGGTTAAGGACCAGTGCTGTGTCAAAAATTGGAAATCACTAAAAGGCAGAACTTAAGTCTCTCTTTTTTTTTTTTTTTTTTAAAGCTCACAAATGCATTTTGACTGCTGCACTATACATCACTTACAAATGCATATGAAAGTTAAATAACACACTATATACAGTCGGACCTCTATTTAACGAACCTCTATTTTGCGAACTTTTCTTTGGAACCAAGAACATTTTGCTAATTTCTTCGTAAAATAACCTCCAAATAGTGAAGTGCATTTTCTATTTAACGAACTTTTTCGTGGT
Organism: Thereuonema tuberculata; assembly: GCA_023159025.1. Lineage (NCBI taxonomy): Eukaryota > Metazoa > Arthropoda > Chilopoda > Scutigeromorpha > Scutigeridae > Thereuonema > Thereuonema tuberculata. The sequence continues at coordinate 202,782,726 of JAFIDM010009631.1, forward strand.
ATATATTTTTTTTTCTCCTTGAAATGTTTTTATTATCAATATTCCCTTAGAGGAAATGAAAGAAATGTGGATACAGCTGAGGGAAAAAGAAGAAATTAACGATGATGTGCTGATTGATGATTATCTTTCACTTCATTTTGAAGTTGAGACCTCGGAAACACTAACTGAATCGGATATTTTGGACAGTATTAAAAATAAAAACAATACAAAACTACGAATTGCGATGAAGATGAAGATGATGAAAATGGAAATGATCATGATGCAGAAATCAAAAAAACCTTCGTATGATGAAATGCTAAAATCATTTGAAGCAATCCGAGATGGATTAAAATTTGAAGAAAATACGCCTGAAGGGGTTTTTGGTGCATTGCAAAGATGCGAGACGTACTATGAGCGAAAACACTTTTTCAAAAAAAAAAAAACTCAAGACAAAATTAACAGACTTTATTAGTAAAATTTAAGTACGCAAGTGGTAATGTATGCTTTATGTCATTAAAATTATTACTTTTTTTAATAATATTTATTGTTTGTGTATTTTAAATCTGTTTTACGTAGTTTAAAGTAATTTTAAAAGGTGAATCTCTATTTAACGAATTTTCCATATAGCGAACTTTTTTTTCGAGATTTAGCGACTTCGTTAAATAGAGGTCCGACTGTATTTACAAAAAGTATTACCTTGTATTCCCATTATCTTTTGTTCTTCATTCATGTGCAGTATTTTGATCCAACTTATTTGACAAATTAGGGACCAGAGAACTGTCGAAAACCGAAAATCATCGAAATGTGGAACCCAGTCTTTCTTTTAGCTCACAAATGCATATTGGACACTGAAAAATGTAAATAATGCACTATATATTTCACTTCTTAAAGCATGCAAAAGCTAAATAAAACATTAAAGATTTACAAAAAGTACAAGAAAATGAACAAAAGCTTACCTTTTAAATATTTGGATTCTTGCATATATGGGCAATGAATATTTATTTGAATGATGCACGTGGTCACAGAAGCCCATGGAAAATCATGGAAACATGATGAAATAGGTCGAAAGAGCAGACCATGCATCGAATATATGGCTTCTGGTTATTTAATTGAAAAAGATTGAAAGAGCAGATCATCGAAAAGAGAACTATCAAAAAGCAGGGGATGTCTTTATTTGGACAATTTCACTAATGTTTTTCATTACAACTTAAATCAAATATAATTCCATTATTTCATAATATTATGCATGATGTTTTCTAGCACTGAATAAATATAATGTCTTTCTTTTTCCAAACTACAGTGGTTACTCAACATAATTCTGAGCGAATATTTGTTGTCAGCTGGAGATAGATTTGCAACACCCTTTGGCATCCTTTCTGGTCTCAGTGATCTTCCTTGTTCAGTTACCTGATAGAGAATGCTTCGATCACTCAAATCCCTTTTTTTTTTTCCTTTCTTCACAACTCTTTGTTTTTCTTCAATATTCTATCGCTCATCATACCATTCTTTCTAATCTTTTTTTTTTTTTCTATAACCACACACAAAAGAATCTTGCCCTTCAGCAGTGTGGTAATTATGTAGTAAAATTTCACATAGGATGGGGAAAAAATAACTTTACGAATAACTTAGTTTCTTTAGAAAGTAATTATCCCCTTTCTATGCTTCCCTCAAAGTTGATAATGTAGAAGGATAGTAATTGTTAACTTGATTCCACAAGATATGACACTTCCGTTGATAATCTTTTGATATCTTTAAATAGTTTCACTGGACAGAAAGACCTTTTAGTTTTCACAAGTGCATTTATTGCTAGACTTAACACAATTTCACAATAATTCTATCTTTTTGATATCAACAATTGTAAACCAAATAAAAGTGCAGTAGCCTTTTTTTTTTTTTTTTTTTTTTTTGTAGTTTGGGTAATCCATCAAAACAACAGAAATAATTTTAACCTTTTGCATAGGATGTGCGAATAGTAAGTGAATGACTCACTGAAAAACTTCTAGAGTAAATTATTTTACCTTAGCAGATGATTTGTTGACAGTGTTATGTATACCATGTGGAACAATGATTCAGCAGGAGCAACATTGAATAGTGGAGGTGGCTAATCAGCACTGAGGAATTACGTGATTCAACATTTATCATTTTTACAACAATAGTAGATTGGTTCATTAGATCTGAACAAAAGCATTTGCATCATATCTTTCATATGTAAATCTATTTATATGGTCATTTCTCAATTTTTTTAGTTGTAATACTTTGCCATTAGTGAATTTCTTATTGGCTGATGTGTTGTAACATGGTTGCGATTCTGCTATCTCCAGTTGTGTCATTGGTTATAGCAGCTGGAGAAAATATTATGGCTGCTTTGTAAATACTGGACTTAATGGTTTAATAATTCAGTAATGACAAAAAGAAAAAAGAAACTCAGAAAACATGTCCAAAAAGGCTTGATTGGCCCAAAAGTCTTCTGCTTCATTCAGTATAAAGAAATTAGGATTCAGCAATCCAACTTTGTAAAATAATACTGTAACAGTTGAGTTATTGTTTTATGAATTTAGGTATTTTTATTTTAAAGCAAGGACAGAATAATAGATGAAAGCCTATTCTGTTTTATGAAGAGGAAGGATATATTAAGATGATATGCATCTTAATGTAAGGTTTTATGGTCTATCTGAAAAGCTTTTGGACTAGATTCATTAAAAATAAAATAATGAAAAATTAGTATTCCTTTACTCTAAAATTACATCACTGTTAATTCAGCTTACCAGTTTCGACTGTCTTATAGCTTTTGGATGTCTCTATATAGCTGAACTTGTAATAGCATCTTTAACTCACTCAATTACTTGTTCTATATCTCTGAAAAAAGTGTCAAAATTGTGCTCTTCAGATGACATTTCATTTCGGAGAATAGAAGAATAATTATTAAGTATCAAATGAAGAAAATTAAAAGAATAGGGAAAAGTTCACTAATAAACGCTTTTCCTTGCCTGAAAGTGAAATTTCGTGATAGGGGTTGTATTGTTAGCAAGAACCAATCATATGATTTATTCTTATCTTATTACTCTGACTTTTCAATTATCATTCTGCCATAGTTCAAACAATGGACTGTTAAATGTCTATGCATTCAGCACAAAATGTCAAACAACATTTTCAGGCAGTTGAAAAAAAAATTGTCAATTTTGAGGTTGGGAAGCAAAGTCTCTGTAACTCCATAAATCACCCAACCAGTGGATTTAGTGTTTCTCTAAAAGATGTCCACATTAGTGCAGCAGTTTCAGACTGTTTTCAATTTAAAGCTTTAGCTTAAAAAAAAATTGTATCACTCTTGCCACTCAGTCTTGCATTCCTGATGATATAGCTTTATTTTACAACTTAGCCACAAGCTTCCAGCAGATCCCCTTTGAACAAATTCATGGGCACAGCCATGGAATGGGCTAAGGGCTTAAGCACACCTCAGTAAGGTTGGCTATGAGACTTGCATGTGATTGTTGAGCCTTTGTTTTTATTTTTTGGTTGGAGCTTATTAGAGAAAGTTATATTAATCCTCCTCAAACTTACATCCTGACTACACCTATGAGCTCACTGATGAAAAATCAAATAAAGCAAGGACAGACTTGATAGTAACTAGTTCAAGAAATGGCCACTGGATGGCACATTAGTGTCATTTAAAACATATCACTACTAAAGCATTTCAGAAGCACTGAAGGCCTATAAGTAAGAAAAGATTATTTGAAATTGAATTGTTGAATGACAAAAAAAATTATTGCTTCAAGTTTATTCTTGTTCTGTCTTTTTGCTTAAATATTCCATTTACTGAAATTAATTTTTCTACTTATAGATTCAGTGGAGAATGGCGAAAAGATTATAGAAACAGCTGTGAAAACTTTTGGAAGAATTGGTGAGTATTTTTGTTTTTCCTAATAATTTTGAAAGTAGTAAAACTCTTCAACATTACCTTTTATAATTGCTTGCTTAGTTATTATATTTAGGTGCAAAATACATGAAGGAAAGCATCTATTGTATTCATTTTATACAACAATACATTATTCAACATTATTCATTCACAACAATAACTTGATTTTCATTCTAAGAGCTTTGATAAAGTTAAATATTTAGTAATATTGTGAATATTTGACCAAACTTGGATTGCTGCTATTTTAATGAGATAATCTTAAGATTTTATGTTTAAAATATCTCAGAAACATTCTCAGAACCTTTATTGTGGCCTAATATCTGCTTTCTTAATGAACTCAGATTTTTTATAAGTAAATACAGTCCATTATATCAGCCATCCACTAAATCTACTAGCAGTTATTATTTTAATGATTCAATGTCAGTGTTTCTTTATTGATCTTTTAATTTAAATTGCGGCAACTTTCAATTTCAAAATATAAAAGTTGTTTATTTTTGATAGTAAATTAACTCATAAGCTGTTATAATATTTATAATAACAATCTCTCTTCAGTTTCAAATAATTAAAAAGTTTATTTGGTAGTATGTATTATTAAATGACAGGGATTTTGAAAAGGACAAATTATTTGTCTGAACCTTAATAAAATAAAAATAGCTATCCTGAAGTTCAAATGGTAAATGGCTTGTTATTAATAGTTAAAATAAAATTAATTTAAAATTGTATTGATTTTTAGATATTGTTATTAACAATGCTGGAATTTTGAGAGATAGATCATTTACAAAGATCAAGGATGAAGATTGGGGTAAGTTAAACATATTAATCATCTCTTCACAGTTTTTATTCAACTCTCTAAATTGCTTCGTTTGTTAAGTCTTGTTGCTGGTATAATTTCAAATAGTAAGGATATAAACATTTATTTTCTGCTTTTATTGTCAGCCTTGATTGAAAAATGTTCACTTCTTTGCTAGATTTATTAAAAGTAATTTCTGAACTGAATTCATTTTAACAATAACACTTGCCTTCTAATTTACATTGTCTTAAAAATAATCTCCTTGGCATTTTTTGATTATAACATTTGCATCTTTTGATGCTTTCTTGAAATCCATTGTTTGAAACTCTTATAAGTTTGTCTTGTAATATTGATTCAATCACAGTGACATTGAATTTGACGCATTATCCGCAGAGTAGATGCATTATCCTTGTATTAAAAACAATTCCAGAAATTTCAGTTTTAGATCTATTTTGTAACTATTTTTTCCTGGCAAAAATCATAAAGTGGTGAAGTGATACCTTGTTTCATTGTGGAATAATTTCATAATGAAAAACTACTTGAATATCGAAAAAAGAAAAAAAAAAGTGAACATACTGGCCTCATCTGATTTGCATGATTTTTTTAAAATGAGAAGTGATGGATTTATGCACCAAGATAGGTTTTCCTTGATCTCTGGGTTTTACTCTTGAATACTGAGGTTTCATCATCTGTTGTTGTCTTAAAAAAACATAAAAATGAAAAAAATCTGGATACTTTCAAGCTGCATTTTATATATCCTGTGTAATCCTGAATAACAAGGCTCACTTGTATAATCACTGATAAAGCATATTATTTTCAAATTTTAAATTGCCAGTTCTGATAGAGTATTCTTTTTTTTTTTTTTTTGCGGCTGATTTATGACTCAATTTTACTCTGTTACTGTGGAACTACTGTCTTGTACTAATCTTGAAGACATATTAGAAGATGTAGTTTTTTTTTAATCTAAGTAGATTCCTCCATTGAAAGATTATATTGCTCATCTATGATAATTATTTTTTTCTGTCAACAAGCATTTCTTCAGAGCAAGATATCTTTCATTAAATTAGAAGAGAGAGCCAAATAAAAACCAACCTGAACCAAACACCCTTATATACAGAGATCTTTCATTTTCATCCTTTTCATTAATAATTCAGTGTTCTATGAAACTGAACACTAAAATGCAGAAGATGATATGACAATTATTAAATTTACAAGTCTTTCTTTTTTTTAATGAATTCAAATGGCCAATTCCAAGTAATGCTATTGATCTAGTAATGCTATTGAACAAGTTAATAATCAAACACTAACTTTAAAATGTCATACTTTTGCTTAGTAAAATCATATGTAGACCAGCAACATAACTATGAAACATAGTATTAATATTTCTTCTTAGATATGACAAAGGCAATAAAATATCAAATAAAGTAGGTGTTGAGAAATCCACAGGGAAGAGCAGAAACTCACTTTCCAGTCAGAAACATATTTTTAAAATATTGTTAATGCTTAACTGTAAAGGTTGTAATTCAGTTTTTAACTTTTACATCTGACATTTTAATTAACACTGAATTTGATTGCATTCTTCACTGGATTTAACATCTTTGATAAGACTTTTTTTTTTAAACTTATAGATATAATTCAGCGTATTCATTTATATGGATCTTACAAGGTTACCAGAGCTGCATGGAATTACTTAAAAGAGCAGAAGTTTGGAAGGTTAATATAAATCTTTTTCTTTTGTATCCAGTGCTCATATGTATAAATTTATTAGTTGTCTTGTTAATAATTTATTTAATTTGCTTTGAAGTTTCCTTTCTAAGTCACTTTTCTTCTGTTATTATCCAACTAATGATTGTTGGAGTGTTTGCTTGATTTCAAGCTGAAACTCTGTCTAGATAATTTAAAAATTAAATTGCACTGGATTGTAACTGTAGTATCAGTAGATGAATTAGTCTTCATAGGTAAAATTAATGTTTGGAAACTTATGTATAATTGAATCTGAGGATACTAAAAGAACATTCTTTCTCTATGGCTACCATATTTATATGGGCAGTTAGCATTGTGGAATAGTTTACTATTATATGATCCCTATCAGTTACCATTGCCAATTAATTTTAATATAGCATATCAAATTAAAAGTAAATTTTGTATTTAATTTCCATAGAGTATGGATATATTAAACTCTGTAGGATAATATAAAATATAAATACTAGTCTTCATTTGCAAACATTTTATGGAACTGCAGGAAATGCTCAAACCTCTTTGCCTCCCAAATCCTGCATGATGTACAGGCTGACCCTCCCCCGTCTCTCAAAGGGCCTGGATTGCTTTCCCAGAAATTGAAAGCGGGCAGGCATCAGACTGACCACCCAACCTCAACAGAGTCTCATTAGTCTAAGAACATCAACCCCTTATCACCCCTTGACCTTATAGAGCTGTTGTAGGATTCTTTAATTTGAAGTTTTCAATGTGTTATAACATAATATAACATTGTGCATAGGAAACCATTGACAGTATTCTTCAACAGTAGCAGTGGCATTGCAGAAGCTGTCAACATACATCATATATGCATTTTTGACAATTATGAAGATGTGCAGCATTTTTAACAACACTTGTACAATGTCACTATCAGCAGAACCAACATCTGATGCTTGGTATCAATTCACAAACAAATAGTGACACAGTATGTTGGAGAGAAGGATAATATTGTGTGCCAAATTCAAAATGCTTTACATCCAGATAATGCTATCTCGGAAACAATTCGTAATAGGACAGACATATGAACTTTGTTTCAATACTATGACTTCCTACAATTTTCACTTTCATATATATATAGCTTGTGGAACATACTGATGTGTAAACATCAAGGCTTTTTGTGAATACAATCTTTAACAAAATACTACAATATGCTGTTGCAGATTTGGACAAGCATTATATGACTAAAGTGGGACAGAAAATAGACAAAGAAATGGAATTTTATATTAGAATATGTTTATTAAGTGTTTATTTAATATACATTCTGAACTTGCAGTTTGTTTGTTTTTAAACTTCTATTGCTTCTTTTAGGATCATAATGACAGCATCTGGTGCAGGTATCTATGGAAATTTTGGACAGGCAAATTACAGTGCAGGTAGCTATTACTGAACACAAACTTTTTTTTTCTTGTTTCCCCTATGATAAATGCTTTTCTGAAAAATAGGTTAGTTAAAGACTGAGCCATTATTTTTTGACTCAGACTATAAGTAAGTTGTCAAATATAAAGTGATAACATATTTAAAAGAGGAATTCAACTTTTGATTCAAAGGAACACAAAGAGAAAGAGAAGCAAAGGATAGCATAGTAAGGGATTTAAAATGACAGTCAAAAATTTGCAGATAAACAAACTTTCAATCTTTTGTTGAGAGATTCTCTGAAGAATTCCAGAAAGTGATTTTTTTTTACTACAGTTTTATCTCTATATTTTTCTCTCATTTCTGTGCCCAAATATTCATTTCATTATTTAATTTTTTTAACTGAACATTTTATTTAAATATTTATTATTCAAAATTGAATACTCTTAATAAAATATGATAAATAATAACATTTATTTTAGGAATTTCATAATTGAATTTATTGAATCATGATTGCAAACATAAAATAGCACAATCTTTTAGCCTTTATTAATTTCTGTTTTCTTAAATAATGTTTTCAGCTAAAATGGCTCTCATAGGATTAAGTAATACTCTAGCTATTGAAGGAGCAAAGTATGGTATCCATAGCAATGTAATTGTTCCAGTAGCAGCATCACGCCTAACAGAAGATATTTTACCTCCAGGTAATCTTTTTGAAATAATAATAATTTTATTATATAGTTCATCTGTATTTTTATTCTTTGTGATTCTTTTGTATTAGTTGAAAGATTCTAACCCTTTCTAAATATTGTAAATATTAATGGCTGTGTTACAATTCTTATTCACAGTGTTGACCTGACTTAAATACAATATTTTGGGTTCTTTGACAAACATTCTAAATAAATATTAAGATTAAATACAGATACACTAAATTTTTTGATCTTCTAGGATTAAAATGAAAATCAGTTTGCATCTTTATTTTATCTAACTTTTAAAATGATAAACTTATTTAAAAGAAGAATTAAACTTTTGAATTTAAAGGAACACAAAGAGAAACAGAAACAAAGATACAAGAAACAACAGTATGGAATTGTATTTTTTATTTTATTTTTCCATTTTCTTGTAGATGTTTGCGAGTTTTTGTTAGTGTTGATAAAATGTTGCAGTCTACTATTTTCACAGTTAGCATCATCTATGAAAAAACATTTTGAAACTAGTATCCATCTATAAAAGGTCGACAAAGGCTTTCTGAAGCAGCTAAAATTACTCATAGTGAAACTTGCCTCAGTTTAAAAAAACAAACAAACAAGATATGAAGAAGCAACACTTTAATTTCAAACCTTAACTAATAAATCACTTTTACTACAGCAAATTAATCATCCGAGATATAATAAAAAGTTTTAAACAACCTAAAATTAACTAATCTACATATTTAGAACTAAATGATTATATCACAGTCAAACAAAGCCTGTGCAGAAAAAATTATTAAAAATTACCCACCACAAAACTCGAGTTAACTCTTTAATTATTCACTATAATTAAGTTTTGTTAGTTTGCTTAAATAAATCAGTCGGTTTTAAAGATCCGCTGCTAAATAACGTAAAAAGTTACCTCTGAAGTTCGGTATAGAAATAGATCAAAGTCACTATTCTTCAGAACTTATAACTTACTGCAAATGCCAAAAGTCTAGAAGATGCTCTTACTCCAACGAACACACAGTATCCAATTGTGCACAATATGGATTTACCGAAGTAAATATATAGGCCTTATTTTGCCGAAGTAATCTCTGTAGAAATGTAGGCCTAAAACAGTTAACTAAACATGCTACAAAATCAGCTTCCAACTATTTTGAGCTTCTTGTCAACATTTGTCCAGTGTATAAGTGATACAAGATAAAGCTACGAGGGTCAGTCAATAAGTAATGCCTCCTATTTTTTTTCTCCTTTTAATTGTCAAGAAATTCAAATGCAATTACATAGCTTAAAAACCACAACATTGACGATTAATTTGTCACTTTTCAATATAATCTCCGTCCACCTTTTAACAAGGGCATGTATTCCAGCGTGGTAAAAAGAATGGTCTTGCTTCCTAAGCCATTGACGCATGGACGTTTTCACGACCTCCTCATCTTCAAAGTGAATCCACAATGAGCTTCCTCTAGTGGCCCAAACAGATGGAAGTCTGATGGTGCTAGGTCAGGGCTGAATGGGGGATGAGGCAAGACTTCCCATCCAATTTTCACAATCTCTTCAGTGGTGTGACGACTGGTGTGTGGTCTTGCATTGTCATGCAAAAGAAGAACATCCGCCATAGCTTTTGTCGGACGAACTTGCTGAAGATGTGCTTTAAGCTTTTTGAGGGTTGTTACTTATTGGACAGAATTTATTGTGCATCCATGCTCCAGAAAATCAACCATAATCACACCCTCTGCATCCCAGAACACTCTCGCCTTAACTTTCCCTGCTGAACGCACAGTTTTGAATTTTTTTTTTCCTCGGTGAGTTTGGGTGATGCCATTCCATTTACTGCCTCTTTGATTCAGGTTCAAAAAAATGAACCCATGTTTTGTCTCCATTCACAATTTTTTTTTCAAAATTATTGCCTAAATAATTTACGTCTGTTAGAAATAAAACTTTGAGTTTTATTGTATATTATATTGTAAAAAAACTTTGATTTTTAAAAACTTGAAGTTAAATAATATCAGAGAAATCAGTTAAAAAACTTTACAAACTTGTGGAATAATAAGAATCTAATTATCAGGCAGTTATTATGAAATCATTACCAATTCAACCCTGGTATCTAAAGGTGTTTGTATTCTTTGTCTAAAAAGTTCTTTTGTTTTCAATGATGGCAAATTCCATTTCTTTTATTTATTTATTTTAATTAGGTCTATGGTTATTAGGATATTTTTTATGCATTATTATTTATTTGATTTGGTTTGCTTGCTATAGAAACAACTTAAATTCACTGAATAATTTAAATTTATCACTAATTTATGATGTATTTACAGATGTTTTTGAGCAGCTGAAACCAGAATTCGTTGCTCCTGTTGTAGCGTGGTTGTGTCACGAGTCTTGTGAAGAAAATGGTGGTGTTTTCCAGGCAGCAGGAGGATGGGTTGGAAAATGTAATTTTCTCTCTTTCTTTTTTTTAATCAGAAAATAATTTCTTTTAAAAATTACAAATTACACAGTAAAGTAGACAAAATCTTCTTTTACCATAGATAAAAAAAAAAAAAAAAAATTAGCACAGATTAAAAGTTTAGCATTCATAGTAGGGTGCTAGGAAATTATTATTTTTAATTCAATTTTTTTACCACTAAATTTTTCAATAAAAGTTTTATAACTGACAATAAATGATAACTTGATAGTTGTACCTTTCTTGCAACTAGGAGTTGGTGTTTGTTTCAGTATCATCGCAAATCATTTTTGTAATGTGTTATTGAGGTTTAATACATTGTTAATTTTGCAGAATTTTCTTGATATTTATTGCTGTGGATAGATATTCAGAATGCAAAATATATAGGAAATAGATTTTCAAGGTGCAATTTTCTGAATATGGAATTATCTTAGTCATACAAATTATCTTCAAAGGAGAAGATTTTACCCCAAACTTCAAGGAGTTTGTTTGGACCTAATCTGGTTGCTAAAAACTAAACACTGAGCAAAAAACAAAAACAAAAAAATCTTGAACTTTAACATTTAAATGTTAATAATTTCCCTATCTTTTTTGATATTTTTGAAGACCCATAAGTATGTTGAATATATCAGTTTCAAGATTGATAATTCTCACTTTCATCATGGCATCTGGAAACAATGGATGTGATGCTGTTTTTATACCATTTTATACCATGAAAAGAAGCATATGTCATTAGTGGATTGTAGCTTTTTATGGTTTGTGATTAATTTTTGAACTTGTATTTTTTATATCTGTTTGTTTAATCAATTATATTTGTGCCATATAGCTCTGGCAAAATTTTTATCTCCTGATGTTGCTTAATTACTTTTTAAGAATTTTTTAGCCACATCTTATAGTGTTTCCACACCTTTCTTTCAGTTTTAACTGATAATCTCAAAGCAGAACAGACATCGTTTTTAATCAGAAATCAGCAACATAATATTAGGAATGATTACTTGCTTCTTGTTGGTCCTTTTAAAATCAATTCAAAATAAATATAAGTAAGAATTTTGTCTCTGTATACAGAGCATCTCTCAGCTAAGTATCCTGAACAATCAGCAGTGATGAAAGGCTATTTAATCCAAAGACTACCAGAAAGGCTTTTGAAAACAAACACCATAGGATACACCATCAGCTATCCATTCTTTAAGAATTCATTCAGAAAGGCCTTATGTTTCTGAATTTTGTTCATTCATATTAATTATGTTAATATGAATATTATACAGCATGGTCGAAAACAAACGGTACTGAACAATTTGATCACATGAAAGCTGGCACTGCGAGATGAACACGTAGGCGATTGTTGTATTTGGAACAGGAATGATTGTGGATATGAGATTAATCAGTGTTGCTGTGAAAATGGTATTAACTATCGAAGAGAAAGTGTTGATTGTCGAGCACCATTTTCAATCATACGGAACAGGCCGTGGCAATGGACCTAGCCGGTTACACATTGCTACGGAATTTTGGGAGTGTTTTAACCATCCAGCACGCACGAACAAGGTTCTACTGTCCGTCATCGATAAATTCCGTCGAACTGGAAGTGTACTCACACAGCGGAAAAGTTGCACCGGCTATCCCATAACAGTAACAATGGATGAAAATCACGGCCGGCTTTTTGAGCAAGTGTTGTAGTTGCCACAACGAAGTCTGCGATGAATGGCAGTTAAACTGGACATGGGTCGAACATCAGTTCGATGTATGTTTAAAACCAGTGGTGGGTCCCTTACGAGATACAGACTGGCCAACCATTGAAACCTGTCGATAAAGAAGCAAGAGTCGTTGCTTCTGATTTATAGTCCATGTAAATTACAGTCCACAGTGAACGGGTGATCATATGGTGTGCGGTCTCTGGAAACGGCATCATTGGTCCATACTTCATTGAGGATGACCAACAGAATCAGGAGCTAAATCCATGTTAGCAATGGTGTTTGACAATCCCGGATTTTTGGCTAATGTTTGGTTTTCGGACGAATGTCATGTTCATCTTGAATGGCTATATCAAAAAACAAACAACCTGATTTCTTGGTTTCGCCCGACCAAACATCATTATTGAAACACCACTCCACAGTGAACGGGTGATGATATGGTGTGCGGTCTGGAAACAGCATCATTGGTCCGTACTTCATTGAGGATGACCAACAGAATCTGGTGACTGTAAATCAGGAGCATTATAGAGAACAGATAATCACGCCATTTCTCAAGAGACCTCTAGTGTTTCTGCCGAGCACACACTTACGTCTTCATTCCCAGTGGTTTCAACAGGATGGGGCTACGTGTCATATAGGGAGGAAATCACTTTGGCTACTTCATGACACCTTCGGAAATCACGTGATATCTCATGGAGCAAACATTCCATATCCCTCACATTCCCCTGATGCATACATTTGGGGAATGCTGAAGGAAATGCTTTTTCAAGGACAACCTCTGGCAAACATTGCTGATTTGCGGCAAACAATTGTGACAACTCTTACGAGAGTGGAACAACCTCTCTTCCGGGAAATGGTGCACATCGTTCACAACCTCTACGAGGACTGCTTAGAGCACCAAGGAGATCACATTGAACATGTATTTGTCAACAACCACTGTTGATTATTCTTTCGGTTGCAGCGTTTTCTGTTCAAATCGTTTGTTTTGGGCCATACTGTTGTAATTGAATTCATGATAACATCTTCATCAGGATGGAATATTTTATTTACACTTGTGCATCAAGACAAAGGTACGCTGTCTCTTCTTGAGCTTAAGGAAAGTTCCCTATATAAGTTGATATTCTTTAGGAGATCCACTACATCTCTCCTTTAAATCTCAACCATTGATTTTTCAAAGGAAGATTATTGTTGTACCATAACTCCATTTGCTCTTTGATTGATAGAAATTTTCTTCGGAAGATTTTTTTATCAATTTCCTTGATCTTAAAATGACTCGGTTCATTCTATCACAGCTCTCCAGGAACTTCAGATTTTGTTGATTCTGACAGTTCTACAATAATTGCTTAAATGCTAGTCAAGTGAAATACTTTGTCATTTATTGAAAAAGTCAAGATCAGTTAGTTGCTTGTATTTTAGCATTTTGTCATATTCCATGTTTTCAGATTTAATTGCAGACCAAAAACCAAACTGCTAGAAATAATTTTAATTTTAGCAAACAAAATAAATAAATGTAGCAAATGTGTTCAACATTAACATATTCGTTTGTTTGGAGGAATGCTTGGATTACTCCAACTATTTTGCTCTGCTTTAACTGATTTCCCACTTGACTTTTTTCAGAATTGAAGAGTAAAGGTCTCTCTTGAGTGATTACTGAAAATTCCAAAGGAAAGTTCTCTTATTCATTGACACTTTATTAAAAAAGTACATGAACACCTCCTTAGAATATAATATAACAAAGTGCTTGGATTAGTTTATCAATTTCTTTGTTCTTATTGATCCAATGCTTTTTAAATGACTTTTAATATAGCATCTTCACATTCCAATCCATGATTCAAACATTCCACTCCATTTCATTCAATCTTTGTTTTTATTTTTACCTCAAACATAATACTAGTGACATGTTACGCTGACTGAATCTTTTCAAATAATAGTTATCCACCAACATCTATCAAAACTTAATCTTTTTTTGTAGTCATTTATACCTGCAGCCTGTAACATTGTTCAGTATGTCCGGGTATTTTAATTGGAAGATACAGGTTGATATAGAGTTGTTTTGTTTTTTTTGCATGCATTAAAATTACTTTTAAAAGAAATCCCATCATTTCTTTGAATATAATTTTGTCAGTCTTTGTACTAAAGGGATATTAATTGTTCATCTTAATGAACAATGTCAAAATTTTTAATTTATTGTGATTGATTCAAAGATTTGATTGAACTATGATCATTTATCAGAGATCTTCTTTTGTGCCTGGAATTCTATCAAGCTTGTATGATATTTTTTAATTTTACATTAAAATTTATACTAACTTTCTTTATTTCAGTCAAATAATAAAAAAAAATTATCCTTTTCTTTAAGCTTACGTTTTTTTTTCAAAGATGCTAACATTACGTTACTCCACATTCAGTAGTTTCTTAGTCACATTTATGTGACAGTTACTGCAATTTATAGTAATTTAAAAATCATTAGCCATTATCAGGGAAATTGTCAGTTTGTAAAACAAATACATTGACCTTCTGGCTCATTCTTGGAAATAATTATATGTTCACTTAGTGATGATATAGTGATTCTTTGAAATTTCACATAAAAGTTTTTTATGGTCTTTCAGTATTTATCTATTCCAGAATCTCAAGAAGGGATTATTGGTAAATATATATTGCAGTAATTTGTCTAATATATCTTTGTGGATTCATATGAAGTGTGTACTCCTGCAGTTGTACTTAAATCTTCTATTTATCATGAAATAAAGTTCTTATTTTTCAAGATTATTCACCAATAAAATTCTTCTATAGTGATTAACTTTGGTTACAATAAATGTGAAAATTTGGATCTTTCAAGAATGCTTTTTAAATCATGTCATGCATAAACATATAGGCCTAGTCCTGTTCTCTTCATGATTGTGACCAGCTAATAAAAGAAGTTAGGCCAAATGAGCATATAACATGCTTTTCATTATTGCATTCATGCCTTACCTTAATGTTCATGCCACCCATTACATAAAACTCAGTCTCAAAATTGTGAAATTTCCATCTCAAGTCAAATGAACAAGACTAGCTCCTATTTTCAAATATGAGACTTACAGTAAAAAAGTTTTTTTTTACCTTAATTGATAAACATTCCACAGCCACGAACAAGTAACTAATATTAACACTAACTTCTTGTTAACTGTCATAAATAATAAAGTAATATTTTACATTTGAAATATATGTTTTCATTAATATTATTTCATTCTATTGCTTTTTAGATCATTGGCAACATGCAAAAGGATCAGTCTTTCCAAGTGTAAATGATATGACAATTGAATCAGGTATTTTTTTTTATGACAAAATTATAGAGTATATGTGTGTTATTAAATACATATTCATTATTAACAATGTTGTAATGTTATATTCATAAGACTGTATGATAAAGTTGATTTCATTATTAATATTTTTAGTTCGTGATAATTGGGACAAAATTACTGATATGACTGATGGCCCAGCACCAGTCTCAGTTCAAGGTAAGGATCTGAAAGTATTATTTCTATATATATATATATATATATATATATTGAGGATTTCATAGGCATGAAGGTTGGTGAATGCTGAACGACACAATATTTGAAATAATTAGACTTTACATTCTTTAGTCCATCTCTACTATTTCCTATATATGTGGCATATCTGTCATTGTAGTAATGTCAGTTTCTTAGAAAGAAGACATATAACTGAATTAGCTGAAATCAAAGCTTAACCTGAAATTCAAATCACAGTGGAAACTACCTCTCACATTCTTCAATATAAATTCCTCATTGTTAGTTTGGACATAGCCTGACTGTCTAGGTGATGACCACCTAACTTGGGCTTAAATGACCAGTCCTTTGAATCCTAAGGCCGGCATAGATGTTCTTCTCTCTTTCCTGTGTCTGTTAATCTCAGACTTGTACAATAATCCCTTGTAGTACTTAATATCGAATAGAATAATTCATGGCTTTTTTTCCTCCATTTCCATCAATCAAAAGGTCTTTCAAACAAAATGGTATCATTAGTATTTCCCATGTCATATTAATTCCTGCTTCCTCTCTATTATATATTTAACCAACTTCCACAATTGATCTTTCCATGCTTCCACAATTCTTAGTTAATAATTATACATTTACACAGCAGTCTGATTATTCAGATTACTTGATATACGTGGTCTCCTTAAGCTCTTGTGAGCTTCATTATCCTTTCAACTGCAATTATCCTGTCATTTTTTTTTGTTTGTTTTTTTATCATCATTTATGGCAATTTGTTACTGATTTGCTGAGTTTTCCCTTTTGCATTACGAGGCCATAATCACATTTCACCTTGATTTTGCATTTGTTCCTGTTTCCCACTATATCTCCAATCTTTAGTGTTCCACATCACAGTCATTAGTTCCACATCACAGTGCCATTTTGAAAGTCAGTAACATAATTATGACTTCTAAACAACAACAATTAATTTTACTTAAAAAATGGAATTTACATTTTTTTATTAATATAATTATGACTTGCATATTGAATATGCAAATTGAATATTCAATATGCAAATGAAAGCAACTTGAAAGAGAGGATTCCATAAGATTACAAGCAATGAAATTTATTCACTCCTTCAATAACTCATGATTCCCACAATTCCTCCTCAACCAGCATTGCCCTGTAGCTATAATAGTAAGGTACTTGACTGTAGTCCCTAGTGGTAATTGGGAAATTTTCCCTGATTTGTTCTCCTCCAGATGGACCCTAGGGTACACTCAGGCTTCGGAAATGATGTCGAATTTTTATCTGGGACTTAAAGGCAGGTGGGATGTTAGGCTATCATTCAGTCCCAACTAAGGCTCATTGATAATAAAATGCTCTGAGCCTTACCTCCCATGACCCCTTAGGTCACTCTTCACCTGCTATGGATGGAGATCTTTACTTTACCTTCTTATCCAGCGTTCCGTCTCCATTTATCATTTGTCTATCATCCCTGAAGATAATACCTAAGGAGTTTTGAAAAAGTGATAATATAATTATTTTTATTTTGTCATTCCTATGCCATCTTTGCCTTTCTCATCACTTTGTAATATTTACAAGTTTTATTTATTGACTAACATTATTTTGAACATTAGTTGGGAAATACATTGCTACTCTAAATATAAAACTAGTAGAAATAAATGATGTGGCCATCTCAAGACAAATTCCCAGATCTCTTTTTTGACATGTTCTTAAGTTGAAAAACAGGTTTTTAAATGTGCTCTTTCAATAATTGTTGTTAATACAGTGTAACCTCCTTTAACGGACACTCCGAATAGCGGACACCTCTAATTAGCGGACATTATTGTGGGTCCCAGTCCCTTAAAATAGGACATTCCATGTTATCCACTCCCAATAGCGGACACTCTAAATAGCGGACAGTTATTTTAACTGTAAAAAAAAAAAATTTCGATTAACATTTCGACAAACACATCATGGTTGTATTTACAATGGTGTTCCATACATTGATACATTGTATTGGTGTCCCTTGATTCAATGCACGAATCTGAGGCCCTTTTTTTTCACTGCAGGTGCTTTGTAAATATCAATCCCTCGTAAAGCTATCCTATAAACGTGTTGATTAAATTTAGTGCGAATTAAAATGGCGTCAAAAAGGAAGAGATTGGCACTGAAAGAAAAAATTGATATTCTTGAAGTTGCTGAAAAAGAAAAGCTGAGTGTGCGTTGTCTTGCTGAACGTTTTAAAGTTGGAAAAACTCAGATAAGTGAACTTTTGAAGGACAAAGATGAGAATAGAAAAATGTGGATGGTGAATTCAAACGAAAACTCGAAGAATTTGAAGTTTCGTAAAACTGTAACAAGCAAAATCGACGAAATGGTGATAAAATGGTTCCGCTTTGCTCGTGCAAAGAACATTCCTTTAAGCGATGTTTTCCTTCAAGAAAAAGCCAGAGAAGTCGGTCAAACTTTAGGATTGGACACGTT
The DNA here is from genome assembly GCA_023159025.1 of Thereuonema tuberculata. NCBI lineage: Eukaryota > Metazoa > Arthropoda > Chilopoda > Scutigeromorpha > Scutigeridae > Thereuonema > Thereuonema tuberculata. Next base: position 202,801,305 of record JAFIDM010009631.1, read on the forward strand.
TAAGGCATCAAATGGATGGCTAGAAATTAATTTTCTTTATACTGTAATTAATTTTATCATTATTTTAAGTAAGACAATCGGATTAGCATTTTTAAATTTAAAAAGGAATATAGTAAATAATTTGCAATTGTTCGTATTCTCTCATATCGCGATGATAATTGTAGAAATTTAATTAAGATTGTACGTAATTTTTCATTAAATGACATGCTATATGCTAAAAAATAAAAAAAAAGACAGTCCTCCCGAATAGCGGACACCTCCCAATAACGGACAAAACTTCCGGTCCCGTGACTGTCCGTTATTAGGAGGTAACACTGTAGTAATAATGTATATTATTAATTTATTTGGTTCATCTACCATAAAAATTTCTTTTATTGCAAATTTTCATTATATTTGGACTCAAAATTCTGATTTTAATTTTTTATAATATAAAAAATGTCGTTCCGGCAAGGTCTAGTGGTCTACGTTGCGGTCTCCCACTAGACAGATGTGTCAGAACTTGGGTTCAAATGCAACTGCATGGTTGTTTCAATTTCCTTTTCTGTATTTGTTAGCCTCTTCTTCACTTCCTCTTCGGATCTGAAGCCAGTCCATAATGGCTTCCTGAGGAAGGCAACGGGAAACCATCTCAGTAACTATTCCTTAGATTACAGCGAGTCTCCGAGATCGGAGAGCGCCATTGGATGTGCTTTTACAGCAGAATTATTAATATACATATATATATATATAATGTATTTCTTTTTTTTTTTTTCAGAGGATTTGGGTATAGTTTCTCAGGCTATTGAAGAAGTAACAGAATCAGCTAAGCTTGTTGCAGAATATAGTGGTGAAGGAATTAATGCGGTATTTTTTTTTTTTTTTCTTTTCTTGGGTTAACTACACTCATGTTTGTGAAAACGAAATACCATGAAGGAAACATGCAACTGAAGTGAAACTTACAGAAAATGTAAAGCAGGGTATGATATGCAAATGACTAAATTTGGGAATGATTGCATATGCCTAGACTCGGCAGCGCCCTCTGAACTGTCATGTCAGTGTGTATAAGTAGAGGACTGTTGTGGATCCAGACATGTGACAGTGATGGACCATTCTGCTTCTTCTCAAGTGTTAGCAGAACGTTGGAACACTGCAACAGGTCTGACATTGTCTGGTTCCATGGTTCGACGGCGTCTGCTGCGCAGAGGATTGTGTGCATGCATTCCTTTGTGGAGGATTTCCTTGGGCCTCAGGCTACAATGGGCTCACGAACACACCCACTGATGTGTAGATTGACACCATGTCATGTTTTCGGACAAGTCCCACTTCAACGTGGATTACAATGATGGTCGCATATGCATTAGACAATATAAAGGTGAGCGCCATCTTCCAGACTGCATTGTCCAGCGTCACACTGCATGAACGATAGCATGCTCTTTGGAGCAATTGGGTATCATAGGTGATCTCGGCTGCTACGAATTGTAGACACTCAACAGCAACCGCTACATCAGAGAAGTTGTGGAGGCTGAAGTCATACCCTTCCTTCAGCACACTCCTGAGCCATATTCCAACAAGACAACGCTCAACCACATGTTGCCAGAAATGTCCAGGCCTTCTTCGAAGCAAGGCAGATACCCTTATTCCCTGGCCTGCATGTTCGCCCGATATGTCACCTATTAAACATGTCTGGGATATGGTCACTCTGCAACTAGCCCATCATTGTCATCCAGTAGCCAATACCGAAGAACTGTGGACTCACATGGAAGCAGCCTGGCAGGCAATACCCCAGGAACACATCCAAGACCTGTTTGATTTGATGCCATGGCGTAAAGCAGCTCTTATTGCAGCTCGTGGAGGCTTTATACCATACTGATTTTTTGCAAGTACTGTTGTTGTTGCACTGCTCTGAAACTTTAATCATTTGTTTGTATCACTATTAGTAATGTGTATAATAAATTTCCTTTCATTCTGATGGTTCCTTCATGGTGTTGCAATTTTCACAAACTTGAGTGCAATTTGGAACTATAAGTTAAAATTAAACATTTCAGTTTAATAAATGATGAAAAAAAGAACGACAATAACAACATTTCTTGAAACATGTAACTATATTAATTTATTGTAAACAATTAGGGGTGGGCGAGTACTCGAGTTTTCGAGTATCTGTCGAGTATTTTTTAATACTTGGAGCTCGAGCGAGTAGTGGAGACTACTCGAAAACGTGAGTCGAGTAATTAAAAAGTGAGTAAATAAAACGTTGATTGCTGTTATTTTACAAAAAATGTGTTTGACAAATTAAAAACATACTTGAGTGTGTATTGTTTTATTTAATCCTCATTCGGTAGTTTTTTACGAAATCTCACCTGTGGAATTAGGGCTAATTTCAAATTTTTTGTAAGAAAACGATTTGTTAAAGCATATTAGGAATAAAAGTGATGGAAAACCCCAGCTTTCTTTAATAGTTTTTAAGAAAATTCGAGATTTTCTTGGAACTCTTTCACAGGCGGCGGATGTGCACATTTTCAAGGCAAAAGCTTGTAGCGCCTTTCAGCAAAAGTTTCTAAATGCTTGTAGCGCCATTCTAGCAAAAGTTTCGACCGCCTTGTTCATTGTCTTATACGTGGGCTTCCGCAAAAGAGTCCCGCTTCAAATTTAAATTTTCTTAAAATTTACCAAAAAAACCAGAGGTTTTCCATCACTTTTATTCCTATGATGTATTAACGAATCGTTTTCGTCCAAAAACAATTCAATTAGCCCTAATTCCACTGGTGATATTTCGTAAAATATTACCCCTCATTCTTTTAAATGGATACTGATTTAATTTGTATAATCACGCAATAAGTAGAATAATTAATTCAACAGTCATCTATATTTTGTTCCCGAATACCGTAGTCGGTGCAGAAGGGACAGAGACGGGACCGAGACAGCATCGCAGACTACGCATAGTAATCTTTATCGTATCAGTATCGGTATAAAAAGTTCCTCTTAACATTGCCAAAAATAAATATGTCCTGATTCTTAACATTACAAAAATTCCAGCATATTCAACAAAGAGTTTGATATCCTTCCGCATATCACTAAAAGATTACGATATTACCGAAGTGGGTGTGAATCGATACTAAATAAGATACACTTTGTTTCGACCACGCATTCACATTGCCACAGCCAAAGTCCAAACTTTAATCCATTCCAGTTAGTTTTCCTCAGAAATACGAAATTGATCTCCAAGTGGTCATAGTATCAGCTGATTCCTTTTGAATACATCGCGCTGTACTTGCCAGACTGAGTTAATATAACAGCCAGCCACCAGGATCGCTAGCGTCTCTCGGGAGACATTAATTGAGTTATAATTTACATGTTGCAATTGTAGTTTATTAGGGTACTTTACTTACTTGATTAATTCTAAATGTAATATTAGAATTATATTAGGCCTGCTTAATACTTACCTGACACTATTTTATTTACACTTGACCCTTTTTTTACTATATTTGTATCTATAAGTATGGTCATTTCAGATAAATTCATTAATTCATTTACACATTTTAACATTAAAAGTAAAGTAAAAGAAAAAGATTAAGTCAAAATTTTATAATTTTGCGTTTATGCATTTGTAGGCCTATATAATTGTAAACCAATATCTTAGAGATAAGGAACATTGTTTGTTTTAAATTTTATAATAAAAACTAAGTCTTTTACTTATAACCCGTGCTACTCGACTCGAATCAAAAAACCACTACTCACCCACCCCTATAAACAATACTTAAAGTTTTAAATATTATTTTGTTGTGACTGTAATCGTACTTAATAATGATAAGTTCTAATAATGTTTTATACATCTAAAGAAAAATATTGTCTCTGATTTTATCCACAAATGAGTAATTTTATGGTGTTTTCCTCTTTTTTTTCCAACCTAATTAATTTCCATGGTTGTTTATTGAAACCATGTATATTTTCATAAAGTGTTAAGGCACATTGATTAAAAATGCTCTTATTAAATTCATGTTTTTTAGAATTCACTTAATGTCTTTGCAGGATATAGCAAAAAGGGCAAAATTTCCACCAGTGAAGTTTTCATATTTAGCAAAGGATGCGATTTTATATGCTCTTGGAGGTTATTATTATTATTATTATTATTATTATTATTATTGTTTTTTTTATATATATAATAAAAATTATACATAATGCTTTGTGTTATTCTATTAAATAGAAATTTTTAAGATAGAAAAGATGTTAATGTTATAGATTAAGGCATCATATTTATGTTCTTAAAAAAGAGTGGGCAGCATAGGAGTAGTTAGATGTCATTGTCAGTCAAATGGGATGAAGCAGAGTTTGGAGAAACCAATCTGACCTTGTCTGTCTTAATCCATGGAAAAGAAACCAAATATCCATTTGACAAACTTAAGCACCCATCTGGAGAAGAAATGACAGGCAAAAAAAATCTCCAATCGCCACTGGAGATTGGTCCCTCGGTTCCCCCATCTAGAAGACAAGCACATTACTTTTGAACTCTCAGGCCCATCAGAGATGTTAATTTTAATTTGTAATGAGAATTGATAATATGATTTTCATTTAATTGAAGAATCTTCAAAATTTCTGCAAATCACTTTCTTTGAATTGGCTTTACTTAACGCAATTCCTATTTGATTGGCCTTTTGGTACACAAAACATATAGATTTTGTGAGAGAAGTGTAATAATATGACTGAGATGAGATAACTTCCTTTGGATTGAATCAGCAGGCAAAGATGACAGAGAAGCATCCAAAACTGATAAAAAAAAGTTGGTATGAAAGTACAAATCAAAATTCATTAATTCATTTTGATATTTGGCTGATTGAGTAGGACATTCTATTTCAGCACATTCTATTTGATGAATAATACAGGAAATATATAGATATAGACAACCCTTGAAAATTCTTGCCTAAACCAACTCGCAAATGGAAATTTACACTCGCTAGCTATTTAACGGGAGGGGGGGCAAAATTTCATATACGTACGATATACCTATACTAGCAGCGGAACCCGCCCGATTGGTAGGTGTATAAAATTTGGCTTTGCGACCTATCATTATATATACGTTCTTGCACATCACCTACCTATAAATTGACGAATGATGATTGGTGAAGGGAAGAGGAAACTTCCATCATGAAATACCCCTCGTGGGAGTTCACATCCCGGTGAATTTGAATAGGCGGTAAATTTGAATTTTGGCACAGCAGCCAAGGTTTTGAATTTAGGAAAAAACCGATTTGCGAGATGATTTTTTCCACTCGCAAATTGCGAGTTTGCGAGTGGGATTGTCGAGGGTTGGATATAGATATACATATACATACACACTGCTGGCTTTTAAAAGTGCAACACTTCGAAAGACAAGAGCTATCAAAGCCATACAGATAACTTATGGTACAATGGTGAAATGATTACAATTACAGCTCGGTGCAACTTGTGGAATGTAAAGAATTCAGTATCTCGTGTAGCTGCTGCAATAACTTCTGTTACATAGCCCAGCATAGAGAGGAAGAAACGTTGGATTGGCCCGAGAGGGAGTGGAATCCAATGGCATCCCATACCGTAACGCCATGTGCCGGACCAGTATGGCAATGCATAATACAGGATTCACTCAGTCTTTTGCCACAGTGCCACAGACGAGATGCAACCATCATGATCCTACCGATAGAAGCGGGATTCGTCAGAAAAAATTATGTCATGCCATTTGTCTCTCCATACACAACATTCTAGGCACCATTGCAGATTCAGACACCTGTAATGTACAATCAAAGATATCCGAAGCAACTCAGCGCCTTGAAAAAATCCCCTGATACTGCAGATGACATCAAAACGTACATGCAGAGACTGGTTGCTATGCAACACACTATAATTCTTGAGCTAGGGTTTGTGATGTGATTGTATGATCCGTAATAGCCATGCACACAAGATGTCTGTCCTCTCGTTCGGTAGTGTCAGGGGCCGTTGGATCCTTCACGTTGGTGAGTTCATCTCTCCTCGACCCACTAATTCCACATTTGCATCACTGTGGCCCCATTTCGTCCAACACAAGCACCAATTTCTCTGAAGGATTATCTGCAGTCTCGATATGCCACAGTTCTCCCGCAATCAAAGTCAGAAATCTGCTGGTATGGCTGCCTTTTCTTCTATGAGGCATACGGAAGCCGTCTGTGTACAAGAACAGTGAGCAAAGACAATTCCAATACTGCACAGCAGCTCTCTGTTCTCTCTTATACTGCTTCCAGAGGGATTTACTGCCTCACATTATTTGCATATGTGCTGCACTGCTAATCATTGTGCTCCCAAGATCTATGCATCATGCCAATTTCGGGTCGATTGGATGCATCCTTTCTAGTGTTGCACTTTTAATGGCCAGCAGTGTGTGTATATATATATAAACTGAATACACAGTATGGAATTTATGGAAAGAAATGAGATAATTTAATGTACATCATTAGTTTTGGTGGACAAAAAAAAAATTGGGGTTTTCTACTTGAAAGCTGTAAAAAGTATAATGTGATCCATTGTTGTTAATATTGGACGTTGCAGAGATTACTTAATAACAGACGATTGATTAGAAGTAATCCATGTGAAGAGAAAGGAAAAGATACAGTAATTTTGTTTGCTGTGAAATTTGTAAGTTCTTTATGAGCTGCAAAAATGTTCACCAAATCTGTTTAAGTGAAGTACATTATATTTCAGTAACATTAATTGCTGTTACTATGGAATTGAGGCTTGAACACACTAATTTAAAACATTAAAATCTAAAACAACAATTAAAAAATTAATGATAAAAAATTTTAACGTGCCGATATATTAATAATAAATAGCCAACTAAAACGGCACCAATCAATAAATTAAAATAAGACGCAATAAAAACAACGTACGTTTCGAAGCACCTTCTTACTGGCTTCGTTTTCAAGTTAATTAAAAAGACCCCCCTACCTTAAAAATGTTCATCCCTTGACGGGAGTCGTTGATCAAATGAGAAATGAGGCAATGTATCTTGGGACTTCTGGCTTAATGTTGCCCCCTATTTCTAATCATTATGTGAACGATGTTCTCAGTGACTTTAACGGGGTCAACCCCAAAATTCAGTATAACTTAGAGACGGACATCGATGGCTTTATACCATTCTTAGATGTAGGTATTCAGAAACAGGGCTTAGGGTATGAAACATCAGTGTATCGAAAGAAAACTGATGCCCTTATTACTATGAACTATTATAGCTCGGTACCTGAATGTTACAAGAGAAACTCGGTGACTATGGCACTGGATAGGGCTTTTAAAATCTGCTCTAGTAGTCAGATTTTATTAAAGGAATGCAAAGAAATAAAAAGGATCTTTTTGAATAATGATTTCCCTGAGCCTGTATTGGAAGGTTTTTTTAAGAGGTTCTTTAAAAATAGGCATTTCAGAAAAAATGAAATGAAACCCAATGATTTATTGAGTAATCAAGGGAATGATGCAACGAAAGAAAAACGTAAAAGGATAGATAAATATGTTTCGATCACATACGATGAAGCTTTAATAAAAAGGTTAAAACCTACTCTAACATCGGTGGGGATCGGAATTGCTTGCAAGCCTAGAAATACTATAGGCTCTCTCCTCAACCGGAAAAATAATTTTTGGAATAACGAATCTTTACTTAAGATGAAGGGAGCTATATATGGAATCCGGTGCCAAGCAACTAACACTGGTAGTAATAAATGCCTATATATTGGTAACTCAAAAAGGGTATTGAAAAAACGGGTTAATGAACACGTAAATGCGGTCAAAAACGGTAATAGAGCTTATAAAACCGCCCCTCATTGTCTCAACAATGGACATTCATTAAATACCAACAATATAGTTGTGTTTGGAAAAAGAAAAATCAGATATTTACGTGAGTTCTATGAGTCAGGGATGATTAGAACAATGGGAAGTTATAATCAAGATCTATCGACCACAAACGTTTTAGAGTATGGTTTGTAAATGGATCGTTTCTAGTTTTTAATAATGTTTATTATTGAGCGTCGTTAGTTGTAGCAGACGATCCCTTCCGGCACAGGTTCTAATTATTCACACTAGGGGGCAACATTAAGCCAGAAGTCCCAAGATACATTGCCTCATTTCTCATTTGATCAACGACTCCCGTCAAGGGATGAACATTTTTAAGGTAGGGGGGTCTTTTTAATTAACTTGAAAACGAAGCCAGTAAGAAGGTGCTTCGAAACGTACGTTGTTTTTATTGCGTCTTATTTTAATTTATTGATTGGTGCCGTTTTAGTTGGCTATTTATAATTAAAAAATTACTAGTATTTTTCAATTGTTGCTTTAGATTTTAATATTTTAAATTAGTGTGTTCAAGCCTCAATTCCATAGTGATATTATGACATTTGTTAAATTTTAATCTTAATTGCTGTTATTTTGAAATCATTGATTTCAAACATTTATTGTTTCTTTTCCCCCATTATACCTTGATATCTGTAAAATCTTATAAAAAAAAGGGTTTAGGGAGGGTTTTTAGCATGATCATACCTGCAAATAATGCAAGGCTGCTAATGACACTGGTACTTCTAAGAAATAGAATAAGATAAAAACAAAACAAAAATTCTCTGTCCAGAATTGCTCTAATAATGAATAGTTCATCATACAGAGATTGTTTTCTACATTCCAAAATAATATTTTAAAAACTTATAATTTTCCTATTTTACAGTTGGAGTTAATACTCAGGAAAGCAATCATCTGAAATACTTATATGAGGGAAGTGAGGATTTTAGTGTACTTCCAACTTTTGGAGTAATTCCTGCTCAATTAGCTTTTATGAAGGGTCCAATTCTAAGTGAAGGAATTCCAGGGTTTCCAATAGATATTTCAAAGGTTGGTAAATAATTTATTAAATACTAAATAGGCAGCTTAAAATAATTTATTTAGAATAAAGTCTATTAAAACATTATTTGTGAAATAAAAAAAATCAGTTACTGTATGTTGTGTAATTGTTTAATCATTTTTGAAAAATATTTGAATTTTCAACTCAAAATCAGATTTGTGCTTAATTCAGTAAGGAATGAGTTATCACAAAACTTTTGATATCAAAGGTCCAAAAATTTAACAAACTTCTAAAAGTTCTCTCAAGAACTTCAAAGACTAAATTGATTTCTTCACTTCATTTGAATTCATTCAGTTTCTTACTTATTGCTCCATTTCATCTCCATTTAACTGCAATCCTTATTTGATCTCTATTTGATATTTGAAAATATTATCCTAAAGGAAAATATATCTGCTTTTCTGTATCTGCCAGTAGATTCCTGATTCAGAATATGCAATGCAATATTCAGCAGTTCTACAGATCAAGCCAAAAGTCATAGCACCAAGTTAAAAAAATAAATAAATAAGAATGTGGTGAAAAATATTGAGGTAATGACCTGCTAGCTGTGAAAGTTTATACATTCCTGAAGTTAATAGAAACTGATTAGATTTCCAAATGGTTTTACAGTAAATGTACTATGAAAGGAAGAAACTGATGATAAGAAGTGTTAACATTAGAGAAGTTGTTTCTGTAAGAAAAGAAGTTGTTTTTCAAATTATGATTGTTCATAAAGAATTTGGAAATTGTAAATGTCTTAATGTTCATATGCTTCAGTGTTGGCAAATTCAACAGTGAGAGTCGTTTGTGTTGAGAGAAACCTAAAGGACTGTTGATCTTCAGCTTTTTCTATAAATTTGACATGTCAGCTGATAAACATAGCTCTTACATGGAATCATATAGAAAGTGCAGCATGAGAGGGTTCTATCATCTTGGTAAGATGTCAATATTTTAATATTGTTCACAAAAACAAGTTAAACTGGATTGTGTGTGTAGATATAACTGAACAAAAGAAGCATATAGGCGAATGTTGGCCAAGAACTGAAGAAGGATAATAAACTGAAAGGCACTGATGGTTCATGGATCTTGTTCATAAATCCAATTAAAGATAGTGTTAAATTGCAACGATATGGCTGAATAATGTTCACTTTAACATATACACTTGAGAGCAGAAAAATCGCACAGTTGCATTTTTTTTACTTTTTTTATTATTTTCCTCGCGATTTGCAATTTTTGTCACTGTTAGTTGGTGGACAGTAGGAAGAAGGCTCCCAGAAGGACGTCTGACTGCACACAGACCAGGAAACGGCCTGAAACTGACCCCAGCCCACCGACAAGTTCATCTCCAGTTTGCTCAAGAGCATTTAAACTGGACATTAGACCAATGGAGGGATGTCCTTTTCTCAGACGTATGCAGGATGTGTCTACATGGCAACGATCGACGTGGAAGAGTCTATAGAAGATCTTCAGAACGATTCGCTCAGTGCTGTATCAGTGAACGAGTCTCATATGGTGGGGGTTCATGCATGTTCTTGGGAGGAATTTCCTTAGAGACTGTTTTCATTGCCGGGCCGAGTAGTGGCTCTCGAACTAGAGGAACGTTGCTTCCCAACGTTATATAGAGGAAGTACTGGAAGAGCATGTCATGCCATTTGCAGGGTTTATTGGCAAAAACTTCCTGTTTATGCAAGATAATGCCAGACCTCACACCACAGCAATTGTAAGCCAATACTTGCAAGATGTGAATATTCCGGTTATGGATTGGCCAGCTCGTATCCCCGATCTCAATCCGATTGAGCATTTGTGGGACGAGCTAAAGCGAAAAGTTCGGGCAAGAAGTGTGACTCCCATGAGTCTTCAAGAGCTGCAACTCACAATTCGTGAGAAGTGGGAAGCCATACCGCAAGATTTTATCATCAAATTGATAAAATTGATGAAAAATTGAATGAGGGACGTAATTAAGGCTAGAGGAAGGAATACATGTTATTAATAAAGATTGTTTTATAAATGTTTGTATTGAATTTTGTTTTAATCACCATTTCCCAGGCTGTAAGAAAACGAAGTTTTTCTGGTAGGCTAGGAGATTCCTCCAAAAAGCACTCTGACAAACACTTAAGTGGTATCATTAGATAGGTGATGAAACGATCTTTAAATTGACATTATTTTGATTCAAACACAAATTGCGAATTGTGAGGAAAATAAAAAAAAAAAAGTAAAAAAATGCAACTGTGCGATTTTTCTGCTCAAGTGTAGTTTCACAGCGAACATTATAGCTTCCTGAGATGGTTATCAATTAAAAAGAAATTAAGAAATAGGAAAAAAATTAAAATTTCTTATCCATATTTAGATGAATAAATTAAAACTGTACATAAAAATACAATTAAAAATGAAAATTAACTAAAAAAGAATAAACTTTACATCTTTTACTTTACACCTTGAAAATGATGACTTGTTTGCCATTGAAACTGGTGGTTTTATTTTTATTTTTTATTCTTTTTTAGTTGATTTTCATGTTTAATTTTACTTTTATGTGCAATTTTAATTTATTCATCTAAGTATTCATTATTTGCACATTAATCCCATAATTAATTTATTATCCATATTCTTAAAATAGAGCATTCTTGCTCTTCTTTTTTGCTTTACTTAACAAGTATCCAAAATGCATTATCAAAACCTTTTTATTATAATTACCTGTTCAAGCGACAAATTCTTTTAAAAATTCTTCACAAAGTATTTATTAATATATATATATATTGAGAAGGAGATAAGGAGATAAATTGTGAGGGCTGTCTGATGGTTTACTTGAAAATTAGGTATCATTTGAAGAAAGGTTAAACAGTTGTTAGGAATCTCCAGTTAGTGCTTTGTGATAGATGTTTAAGTTAAAGGTTTAAAAAATGGTTAATAAGAAATTGCACTTCGAGGCACAAAACATATTTAATCTTGAAATTGTAATTTTTGAAGTGATGTATTTGCTGTAATTAAGAGAAAAATTCAAGCTCAAAACAAGTAAGAGATCAAATCTGGTTTCTTCTGGAGACCTTGAGAGAATTTTTGAATCTGGTAGCCCTTAATCCATTGAAACACTAGTGTTTTTGCAGTCTTACAGTTAATACATATATAGGAATAAAAACAAAACAAAGTTGCTTTATTGCTGAATCTAATTGTAGATCGTAGAATAAAAGTAAAAATATCAACGAAAAGCAAAAATTATAAATATTTCTGCTTCTTTCAGTTTACAATTACTCTGTTGATCTCAATTTTCTAGGATTGTCTTCCTAATCGAGTGTCACTGCCCATTCTGATTACAGATTAAAATAAGCAGTAGTAAAAAAAGTTTAACAAAACTTTTAATTCTGATTTAGGGATTCTGAAAAGAAATTCAAAATAGCCATTTGATAATGACATTTAATTTCTCCTTTGTAAAACACTATTAACTAAATATAATTATCAGTTGATCAAAATAATATCCTTGCTATAGCGTAAATTTTTAATTCTGTACAGTTACTACATGGTGAACAATATTTAGAGTTAATGAAGCCGCTGGAGCCTTCTGACAATCTGGAATGCAGGTCAACTATAGCAGATATTCTTGATAAAAAATCTGGAGCTGTTCTTGTATTAAATGGTATTTTATTATTTTTTTTTTATTTGAAATTAATTTCTTAAAAAATATTTACTTTGTCTATGGATATTTATTAACAATATAGTATGAAATAAAACATTTAAAAGTATTTGTTCTTTCATTGAATGCAAATATGAAGCATATCTTTAAGGAGTAAACTTTTTCTGAATTCACAATTTGCCAAAGTTCATATTAAAAAAAATTAAGAATTTCTTTAGGGCTGCCTGTTCTTCTTCTTCTTCTTCTTCTTTTTTTTTTTTGTTGTATTTAAGAAGCTTTGTTTTGTTTTTTCATTTTTTTTTTTAAAGTTCTTGCAAACTTTCGGCTAAAAGTATGTTCTTTCATTTCTTAGTATCATTCTGCCCATTTTGTTCCATTCATAAATAGAATATGCATTGATCTGAAATTTTGCTGTTCCTATTATGTTCCCTCAGGTCCCATTTTCAATTGATGTGGCTGGGTAGTGAAACAATACATTTAATTCAGTAACGTGTTTTTGTTCAAGTCCAAGTATGAATCATCATTATTCTTTGCTATAAGAAGCCTGCCATTTGCTTGTCTCATTTCCTGGTGTAATGATGCCAGACACTTTCTGTAATAATACTGCTCTTTTCTAACCCTATCTTCAATTAGTACTTGCTTGTTGGTAATCTTTCAGCTTTGGTAATTGTGTTGGATTTTCTGAATATGAAGGGAGTAGTATTTTTTTTCCTACTCCCCCTCTTTCCTTATATTACTAGAAAGGAAACTTTTTTGTTTGGATCAAGAAGATAGGGTTATGATAAAACTCCATAGCATCTTAATTTGATATTCCTGAATATTCAATAAATTTGATGATTGAGAGATTGAATTGTAATTACTGCACAATTTATCACAGATTCTTTGCTTTTTATTGTACATTCTAATTTTTGGACATATTGCCAAAGTGGTGCAAATGAAGTCACAGCAGTTCTGTCTGTTTTCAGGAAATCTGATACTTTTGTTGGATGAATTGTATCCTTATAGTTTTCTATTTTCTCATTAATTTGACCATTAATTTCAAAGCATGCCAGTTATCTTTTCATCAAGGTTTTGCTAATAAATCTCCTTGATATCTCCTGTCAAATAGTTTATTTCCATTATTCTCTATCATTTCATCTCATCTTGAAAGTTTTTCTATGAGAGAGCTTATCTTATTAGCCTGAACTTTCTCATTATTATATTTGAATAATAGTGCCATCGAATGGAACAGTCTCATTCTCAACCATCTTTTCTTCAAAAATCATTGTTTTTGTTTGAATTCTAGGAACATCATGGTATGTAAGGCCTCTTAATAATTCATCAACAGTCCATTTTCATCAAAGCTTTTCATACATTTGATTGATCTAAAGTTTTGTTGTAGAGCCTTTTCTGTTCCTCCTACAGCTGTTTGGAATATTTGGAACTCACAGCTGTATTCTCACTGTTGAATGCTTAACCCCTCTCTTCTCCTTTTTCCACACCCTGATTATAATAACCTTTTTCAGCAGTTATTACATTATGACCTGATTAGCAATCAATTAGGAAAACTCATTTTTAATTTCCTTGAGATCATAATATCGACTTTCCAACTTACCAATAAATTGTAATCATTAAATTCAGTGGCGTATATAGAATATATTTTAGGGGGGGCCCAAGATTAATATAATTAAGTAGACACCCCACGGAAACCTATCTGTTCAACCAAAAAAAAAAAAAAAACGATGGAAACCTATCTGTTCAACCAAAAAAAAAAAAAAAAAACGAAGGAAA
>JAFIDM010009631.1:202815926-202830205 GCA_023159025.1 Thereuonema tuberculata
TATACGCCCCTGATTAAATTAGATATTACCTACCCATCATTCTAGGATTTGGAATCACCTGAAAAATAAGTTGTTGCCTCTTGTTCTCACAATTTTTAATGTCATTTCACTTTAACGTGTGCAAATTATTTTTTATTTTATTTTATTTGCAGATTTCATGTTTTAATGTTTTAAATTCGTAGTTCCAGTGGATATCAAACTCTCGAACTTTTAACATTTTGCAAAAGTATTGTGTGACAAAGAAATAAAAAATAAAATGTAAAGTACTGACTTTTGATGCCTTTGAATTACTGTTTGATTTAGATTAGTGATGCCCAACCTATGGCCCGCGAAGGTGTTACATGTGGCCCGCTCTTTTATTCCTATATTCACGTACATATTTGTATTAATGGGACCTTCTTTTTTTTTTGGTTGTTGAATAGGAGATTCCTGTTTTTTTCTTTTGGTTGTTGAATAGGAGATTCCGCCACATTGTGGCCCGCGAAATTCACAGCAAAGTCAAGTTTGGCCCCCATATTACGAAAGGTTGGGGACCACTGGATTAGATAGTAATTAACAATCTGAGAAAAAAAAATATTTGCATTCTTTAAAATTCAGATCCTCAGAAGAGAGTATTTTTTTTTTTTTAGAATAATCTAAACCTAACAAAAAAAAAATTATACTCTTATAAACTGTCCAGTGTTGTTTATATTTCTAAACTGAAGATAATGTTAGATTAATTGCATCAAACTTTCAAAAATACTCAAGTAACATTTCTATTTTATAAACACATATTTGATTTTGTTAGAAGAATAACTAGTTCTTTGCTTATTTACTTTTCATCTTTCTTTCTTTTTTTTTCTTTAATAAAAAAGTAATGATGTTTATTTTTCATTCTTAGTGGATGCATATAATGAAGCAGGTGATCATGTTATACATACTCAGTTTAATGCTTTTATTGTTGGAGCTGGTGGCTTTGGTGGTTCATACACTTCAGACAAAGTGAAACCATCTAAGAATCCACCATCTCGCCCTCCAGATGCAATCAGAGAAACAAAGACCACAATGGATATGGTAATTAATCTTATTTTCATATCCTTTATAATGATGTCAGTTTATATCATTATGTGAGATTAATATATCAGCTTACTGAGCACTAAAAAAAAATGCATAATCAGCTTTCATTATAATAAATAAAATATAGCTTTATAAAATAGTGTGTTTTTTTTTAAAAAAAGTTTTATAAAAATATAGAAAGAATTATATCATAGACATGTCTATTTCATGAAAATTTATATAAAAAAATAATAAAAGAGATACAAGGACAAAAAACGAATTTAGCAGTTCAAAAAATTATTTTTTCATTTTTGTTTAAAATAAGCATAGAAACTTGAAAGTTATTTAATTTTAATTTATATATTTATATTTTATAGCCAGCAGTTTATCGTCTTAGTGGTGACATAAATCCTTTACATATTGATCCCAGTTTTGCAGCTATTGCAGGTAATATTAAATATAAATATTGATTAAATTTAAAAAAGGCGCATGATATTTTTTACTTTAATACTGAAAGACAGCAAAAGAAGTTTTATAAGTGTGACTTAACAATGTTATGAAAATTAGCAAGTTTTTAAAAGCAGTAAATTATATTGGTGACCCATTTAAAAAACTTTCGAAGGAATATTGAAACAGAAGAGCTTTTAGATTCTGCATTAACAAAGTGATAATGAATCTTAGTAAATAAGCTTTCAAGCTTGCATATATAATGTTTCACAATATCTTTAAATTAATAAATAGTGTATAATTATAGTTATTACAGATTAGGACTTTTTTATAGCGTTAAAATATTTCAAAACTTCTATCCCTCATTTTATTATAATAGCATCTACCCTGATATCCAATTAATCATTGAGAAACAAAATATACGTAACTCATTGCCATTTTTAGACGTAAATATTACCATTAATAACGATAATGTTTCCACTTCTGTGTTTAGAAAATCATGTTTTTCCAACAATATTATTGATTATAAATCTGCTAATCCCATCTCACAAAAAATAAACCATATAAATATGTCCATTCTCAGGGTCTTTAAATAACCTACAGTTATTCAAAGAAGAACTGGATCTTTCATTTCAATTTTAACTTGAGAAAAGTTATCCGAGTAAATTCTTAACAAGGATATTTGCTAAATATCTTAATAAGATATACAACAACCTTCAAGCCACCCCCTCTAGTAATAAATATATGGCATTTCCTTATTATCCTAACCTTGAAAAACCAATTAAAGCCTTTATCGCTCTTTTTAATTTTAAAATTGCATTTAAACTCAACAACCAAATAAATAATTTCATTAATAAAAATAATACTCAAGAAAATAATGACACAACCACCAATAATGCAATATATTGCATTACATGCATAAACAATACATGCCATTATTGATTTCTGTATCTTATTTTCAGATCTTGTTGACAATATTTGTGCTGTTTGACTGTTGCATCCTGAGTCTTCTATGATTCTATTCTCCTCCTTATCTGTTTTAAGTCCAATTAGATGAAACTTATCCACATTTGAATAATCCAAGATTAGAATGTTATTGTGCTGCAACATGTATTATACAAACAAAGCATCCAAAAGTGATTTTTCTTTAAAAAAAAATAATAAATAGTTTTTGAAATACAATGAATTTGCATGTATTTTTATCTGCTAATTAGTACTTTTTTTTAAGATTTAGATTAATTGATTAATTAAAAATAACATTTTTAAGATTAGCAGAAACTTATTTTTCTTTACAAAAATAAATTTAAAACACTGTTATAACACAGATATTTCTATCAATAACGCATTAGATTATGATCTTAATTAATGTATACAATTCATAAAATATGGTAGGATATTACCATGATGTAATTTTTAATAAGGATATTGTTGATATTCCTTTAATGTTTGTAAGGGTTGTATTCAATATATGCCTTTTATTTCTTTTGTTTTAATGTCTGAAGAGGGGATCTAAATGGCCTCAATGCATTTCATAAAATATGTTTAAAGTTTTTATTGTTTTCGGTTTATTGTGTGTTTGGTCCATCAATAATTATTTATCACACAAAATGATCGTCAACTTTAAGATCTATAATTGCATAAATATTTCTCGACAGGATATAGAAATTGAATTGTTTGAAAGGAAATCAAAGTGCACTGTATTTACTAATACTAGCTATGCTTGTGTATGACAATAAAAGCATTGAGATTGAAACAGTTTTGCAGTATATTCTCCAGTTTCTTATATTTGGCTAAAGTTTCATTTTATACTAATAAGCTAAATTTATACATATTCTTTACATATATATTCGTTACCCGTTGACAAATGAAAAAATAATTATACAGGATGATTCATAAAGTATTGGTGGTTTTCACCACCCCATATCTTTTAAACTACTGCTCATAAAAATCTGAAACTTTTTATATAAAATCGTCAAGCATATAAGAGTTATATTTTCATGTTATTATTTATTCATTATTATTAAAATTCATTTTACTTGCATTCAAACACCCCCAATATATCGAAATTATTATCCAAAAAAATTATTCGACTGTCTCCCAAAAAGTCATTTGTCAGAATGCATTTTCAAAAAAATACATTTTTTTTTTAAATTAAACAAAGGAATTAATGACAAAAGTGTTTAGATTAAATTTTCCTAATTAGGTTTCTGTATCATTTGAATATTGGATCCAAACTTTTAGAGTTTAAACAACATCACAACAGTTATTTAAATATACAATATATTGGGGGTGTTTGAATGCAAATAAAATGAATTTCAATAATAATGAATAAATTATAACATGAAAATATATGTTTGACGATATTATATAAAAAGTTTCAGATTTTTATGAGCAGTAGTTTCAAAGATATGGGGCGGTGAAAACCACCAGTACTTTATGAATCATCCGGTATAACCACACACATGAACAAAATAGGACATAAAAAAATTACTTCCTAGTTAAAGACAGTGTCATTTATCCTTTTGCTTTCTAGTGGCCAGGATATATTGAAATTACTAACTGATTGAATAGATCTTTCCCAGCAGTGACAATGATTCATCATCACTAATTCACCCAAATGGCTTCATTATATTTTTCTTTTTCTTTTTCACCATTTGGAAATCCCAGAAGTAGTTTTAGTTCTCGTGCCATTTTCATCTTTCTATTTACTCCATGCTGCTATCTTAATCTCCTTTCTTCATTTGGACAAAAGTGGAAAGGCCCTGAATTGAGCTCTTTATGTCTAGAAAACATTACTTCCTCAGATAAATAGTGGAACATTTTTGTCATATATTATTCAAATCTTTATTTTCAATTACTATATTTTATATACTATTAGTATATAAAATTATGTACTATTAGTATATATACTATTTATTTTCAATCTATAAGTTACCACTACATTGTCTTCCAAATGAGCCTCTTGCAATGAATGGCTTGTTAATAAAAGAGATTATTTGAATACTGAAAAATAAATAAATAAAAATCTATTTTTTAAAAAAATAATCCTGTTTATATTTTAGGATTTCCAAAACCAATTTTGCATGGTCTTTGTTCCTTTGGTATTGCAAGTAGACATGTCCTTCTTGAATATGCAGATGATGACGTAACAAAATTTAAAGCAATAAAGGTAAGTAGAAAATATTATTGAGTTATACTGGGCGAACATGAGGCGATATTTTGGGACAATCTGGCCCAATTTGATTGCTGGCAACCGTTTGCCCCAATTTGATTGTCCCAAACTGAACAATATTGCCCCAATTTTATTATCGGTACCAAAGGAACAATATTGCCCCAATATTAGTTGTCGCAAAATATTGCTGGTACGAAAGCGAATCAAATGAACGGATGAAATCACGTGACAATGCTGACGTCGAAGGAGGCGGGACTTTGAACATCGGAAATTCAGTCACTCACGCCGGCCATTTTCTTTGAGAAACAAGGCTTAAAATTAGCAAAATGGGTCGGCCCAAAACAGATAATTCCAACAACAACATTTTGTCAATTGATAATGAAAGAATCGTAATTGATTTCTACAGAGGGACAGCATTTAATACTATAGCAATTCTGTACGAAAACATGCTCTCTCTTTAGCTCTCCCTAGTGAGAAGCGCCATAACCATAAAAATTCACGGCAATATTGGTTCAGGAAAAACTCTGTATTCGCGCTTGATAAAGTTGTCCGCAATCAAATTGGGCCAACTTGTCCCAATCATATTGCCATAAAATCGCTCCGTGTTCGCCTAGCATTAGTCAGAAATTATTATTAAAACAATCTTAATATTATGTTAATTCTAGATTAAGTTAGAAATGTCAAACTTTGTGCTGTATTTTCATTTTATTTTTTATTAAGATTAATTTTTAAGATATTTTAAAAAATATAATTACCCAAAGGAGTTCTTTGTTTTTTTTCTTATATGACAGTAAATGGTAAAGCAGTATACAGGGTGTATTTTTAAAATATACCAGTGTCAGGTTCTACTAAGGAAAATCAGTAAAAAATGTCTAATAAACATTGGGTTGAAAATACATCATTTTCTAAATATCGATAGTGAACGTAGGGACTATTTGAGGACATGCTCATGGTTAATGGCACTAGGTTAGTCATTGTTACAAGCTTCCACGAAAGTTTATTATGAATGTGCTTGAAATGTATTATTAAAAATAAATAAAAAAATTGCTTTCATTTTTTTTTTGTAAGTATGCTAAAATATAACAGTTCTTAATAACTGCTAGTAAATGAGCCTGTATTCATTTTCTGAAATGACAGACAGACATTTGATGTCTGGACTGAATCATGGAAATGAACATGACATACATCGGCTATACCAACAATATTTCCCAGGTAGGAGCATACCTCACCACACAACATTTGTTGTCAACACCTCAGAGACAGGGACAAATTTGAGCTACAGACAAACAGTGGTAGGCCCAACATCTGAAAGAAAAATCGAATTCTTGAGGTAGTAGCCGCATATCCAGGAATAAGTAGTAGGACAATAAAATGGGACCACGATAACTTGATGATTCGAAAAATTCCAGATCCCCATGACTTCAGCACTAGCTTCTCTCAGAGGTTCCAAAGAATATTACGTTGTAACTATAAAACAAAAACAAACAAAAAAAAATAGTTTTAATGATGTTTAAAGGAAATGCTATACTATTAGTTATTGGTTGACTACTTTCAATATAAGATTTAACTATTATGTCATCACTCTGTGGTGATATTTTGAGGGAAATTAATAAAGAGAGCCCTGTGCTTTGAGGCATGCTTATTTGTGATTGGCTGAAAAATAGATATGTCATAATCACGTGGGGTTCCTTTTGATCGTCAAGTTATTGTGGTCCCACTACAGTAAGAACAGAAGGGATTTCACATACAACAGTTTGGAAGGTTCGAAGATAAGGTATATGAAGGGTTACTAGACCCCTATCATCATCATTGCATCTAAGGGTTAAAGAGAAAGTGAAAATAAATAAAACACACTTACTTACAAACATGTATAAGAGAGAATTAAAAACAATGGCAATAAACTGACAGTTTCGGAATACTCCGCATTTTCCTTCATCAGGGATGGCACAAACATATAAGACATCACAACAACATTTAAGATGACATGAGGTGGGAATGCATGGTGAAAGTGAAGGAAGTGAGAGGATTAAGCAAGTTTAGCAATAGGGACGGGCGTTTTGCCTGCCAATGATAGGGTTATAAGCCTTAAGCTGGATTAAATGGAAGGATTTAGCAATGAGTCGGTGGGATAGTTTATTGTGGTATCAAGGGAATAAAAGTCTTCATTTATAGTCTATAGAAAACCCACCTGCTCAAACAGGTACATACAATATAACTCCCACACACCCCATACATACAAAATCAACACAATAGATTTTCTTATATGCAGAGCAATCACAAAATGCTCCACTAAACTAGCTGAATTAAAAACCATTTACACCATACTCAAATCTCCACAACTCCCTTCCAGCTTTTCCACAACCACCTCAATATCCTCACACATGCACTTAACAAAAAATCTAAAAATACTACCCCCAAACCCCCTGTCAAATACATCCCCTATCTATACTATCCACCCCTAGAAAGCTTCATTAAAAAATTCCTTAACCAATACCAGTACGCCCCTGCCTTCAAATCACCCAACATAACCATAACACAAAAAGTAACTAAACAACTCTTCAAACATTGTTTACTGGATCCCATGCAACCAATGCTGCTCTGGCTACGTGGGACAAACATCCCGACCCCTATCCACATGCATTAAAGAACATAAAAAAGCCTTCAATAACACAGACCCCACATGTTCGTACACCATTACGTACTATGACGAGACTGGACACACCCCAACTTCTCTGCTGCTAAACCCCTCTCCCACCACAATAAACTATCCCACTGACTCCTTGCTGAATCCTTCCATTTAATCCAGCTTAAGGCTTATAACCCTATCACCGGCGGACAAAAACGCCCGCCACTATTGCTAAAATTGCCTAATCCTCTCACTTCCTTCACTTTCACCATGCATTCCCACCTCGTATCGTCTTAAATGCTGTTGTGATGTCTTATATGTTTGTGCTGTCCCTGATGAAGAAATATGCGGAATATTCTGAAACTGTCAGTTTATTGCCATCGTTTTTAATTCTCTCTTATACATTTTTGTAAGTAAGTGCGTTTTATTTATTTTCTCTTTGTCTTTATTTTAATATATGCCCATTAAGCCTCCTTATCCAAGGGTTAGTTGCTGCAGATTTTCCTTTGAGACTGTAGTCCCAGTCATTGGTGTTTTGTTAATTTGTGGATACTATTAACTTTGCATCTGTAATTTTATTCACTGACAAAACTTCTTTTTCCCGAAATGGTATTATGAATTTCCATAAGACACATTTAAGGGCACAGGAAAACCCACATGGAATTACCTAAAGAAAACACCTACAGCAGTTTTCTTTAAATGTATGGGCTGGTATTTTCGGTGCTCTGATAATTGATCCCCACTTCTTCCATTCTCTTTTAAATGGTGAAGTGTACATTGATTTCCTTCAAAGACACCTAATCAAGATGTTGGAAAACATTAATCTTGAAATGAGAAGGCAATTGTGGCTCATACATGATGGAACCTCGCCCTATATTCATCATGCAGTCATGCTTTCCTCAATTATCACTTTCCTCAATGCTGGATTGGTCAAGGTGGTCCTATTACTTGGCCTGCATGGTCTCTAGACTTAAATCTTCTGGATTTTTATCTTTGGGACCATATAAAACACATTATTTATCAATAAAGTGTGTCTACCATTCCTCAGCTGGAACAGAGGATAGACAACGGTTTTGAGCTAATATTGGAACACACTGGGAATTTATTAGCAGATTAGACAATCACTATCCCAATGTTTGCATGCTTATATTATGCAGGTGGTAACATTTCAAACATTTACTTTGATGCCTGTTGTAGCTGGAGACTTCATTGAACATTTATTTCTGTATCATTTGTTACCTGTGTGTAATTTATTATTTTCATTTACATGTTCAATAAAAATTAGAATTTTTTTTTTCTGTAATTTTTGGATGTTATACACAGTTCAATACATGGTATTACTTCTGTACACATCGGTTACATATAGTATTATACTCTCAATAATACACTCGTACATCTAATGTAATAATGGGTATTGACTCATAAAGATTGCATTTCCAACCCTATGTTTATTGGTCATTTTACTGATTTTTCTTTGTAGAACCTGTCACTGGTGTTTTGTCTGTATTTTTAAAACATGGTCTGTAGATGGAAGTAATGATTGAACTGACTAATCTTTTCAAAATTCCAGATAGAAAAAAATATATTGAAATTATTAAATATTTTCTGAAATGTGCTCTAACACTACTGAAAATTTAGTTCTCTATTAAAACGTTTAATATAATTAAAAGTTATTTTGGATATATTTATTATGTTTATCTAAAAATCAATTGTGTGCTGCTAATGTATGAACACCATTTTAACACAATAGGGGATAATAATGACAAAATATATGCTTCTATAAAAGCAATAAAAAACTTAATCAAGCCTGCATTACAGCCACTGTTTATTTTGTAGTCTGCCTAAAGTAGTCATAAATGATGGATTGTTTTTATCTTTAATTGAACCATTTGTATATTAATTTTCCATTAATTTACTTTTATGATTTTGTAAATGCATTAGGTACGATTTACAAAGCCTGTTTATCCAGGACAAACTCTTCAAACTTCGATGTGGAGAGAAGGATCTTATGTTATCTTCCAATCTAAGGTTAGAGGAATTTTTAAAATTAATTATTTTTAATTTTATCTTTAGATAGAGTATTTTCTTAATAGATTACAACTTGTCAACTTCAAATCAGAAAACATAAGTGTTATGCTTTTTTTTTCTTTTATTTTGTTAGTTTCACCAGTATATATTAAGTCTGTTAAGTAATGATTCCTAGCTTTGTGAAGCATAGCCAGTGTAATGCAGACCATGAAATTTTGGGGTTAAAATTGAACGCAGTGGAAAGCTGGATCGAATTTGCACAGCAGCTGTTGGCAATTCAGATTTTTTTTTCTTTAAAGAACAAATTAAACTAAATTAAGCTAAAGCTAACTAAATTGATACTAAATTGATAAATAAATATACAGTAACTAATATTTCAAACCAAACTAGTCTTTAATGTAACAACAAACATAAATATAAAACAAATACTTAAAACTTTAAAATAAAACCCCACAATATTTAAGAGCTCTTTTCCTAAAACAGATTAATTAATTTATAAAGAAATAAAAATTTAATAACTTTACAATACAAAATATCTTCTTTCGTTTAAGTAATAAATTAAACATATCATTTTTAAGAATTCAGTAGTCCACTTAAGGTTTAAAGTTCCAGAATTTTGAATTAATAGTCTGAATTTGAAAGTTATTTCTTTAAAGAGTTTATCTTCAAAGCTCTAAATAACTCCCTGTAAATTAATAAGGAAAACTATGTCTTCCTTGACTTAGGGCCTTACACATATAATTGCACTCGTTTCTCTGGAGTAAGGCAGATTAGGCTTGGACAGTAATCCTGTAGTCGAAGAATCCATCAGTTTCCGAAGCACCATAAATAAGCACGATTCTCATTCCGTTCTTCTTTCCACACTAAAAGTCACCTTTACAAACTTAAATTATCCATTCTGGAAATTTATTTCACTCTGGTTGACATATCTATGTTTAGGCTTTTTGCACGAGCTTCCATTTCATTTTGATGACAGTATTCCAGTCCTTATATATATTTTTTAAACTGCCACTAGTCCAGAAACATGTTCATCTTCTGTGCCCATCACAGATATCTGCTTCTTTTATCTTCTACTCTCCATATATTTAGGGTATATTGGGTGAGTGCAAAAGTTCTACCCGTTTTTATTACCCATAAAGAAGAGCAAATAAACGAAAAATGAACAGTACCTATTATTGTGCATAATCCCCATTGCTATCTAGGACCTCTTGCCATCTTTCTGGTAGGAGATGAATCCCATGGCGGTAAAATTCCGGCGGTTTCGAGTCAAAAAAGTCTTGGATGGCAGTTTTCACAGCATCAAGATTATCAAAGATTTTCTGACTGAAGGAATTGTTCAACGCGATGTTGTTCAAGGTGATAGTCAGTTGGTGCCAAGTCAGGAGAATAGGGAGGGTGGGGTAAAACCTCCCAACCTAAGCCCAGTAACTTTTGGCGAGTGATGGCAGCAGCATGTGGCCTGGCGTTATCGTGATAAAGGATAACACCGCGACGATTGATGAGACCTGGCCGCTTTCATACCAAATTTGAATGCAGCCTGTCTAACTGTAGACAGTAGAAGGCAGCATTGATGGTTTGGTTGAGTGGCAGGACCTCCCAGTGAATTATTCCCTGCACATCCCATCACACACTCAATAACACCTTCTTGGGATGAAGTTCAGCTTTCGAAGTCGATGCAGGCGGATCAGAAGGGCGACACACAGTCCTATGACGCTTTACGTTACGGTACAGAACCCACTTCTCATCTCCTGTCACAATTCTTGTCAAGAATGCGTCATTTTTGTACCGGGAAAGCAAGGAAACACAGTTGCGATTCAGTCATCCCGTTGCTTAGCTGTCAGGTTATGTGGAATCCAATGATCCAACTTTCTCGTAAAACCCAACTTAACCAGCCGTCTCTCGACCGTTGTCCGCCATATGTTGAAGGTCTCTGCTAATTCTTGCACGGTTGGGTTCGGGCTGTTCCTTATGGCTTGGTCAATATCATCCTCTCCAACGTGTGATGGCCGTTCACTCCTAGTCTGATCTTGGCAGTTTCTGTCTCCTTCCCTAAATTTACGAAACCATCGACGACATGTGCTTTCGTCTATTGCATCCTCCCCATAAACTTGACAAACATTGCGACATGCTTGGGTTGCTGTACTCTTTTTATCGAACTCGTATAACAAATAATGTCTTATATGCTCCTTCTCGCTTTCCATGTTTCACACACTGATATTTTTTTTGAGATGATTAACTTTGTGATTAACTTTGTTTAACTTTGTGAGATGATTAACGATGCATTTATATTTGAGGCATCCACACGTTTGATTGGCAGACGATTTGCATCATTACAATGTCACGTGTGAGGGCAATTCCATTGCAAATTTTCATATCCAAAAACGGGTAGAACTTTTGCACTCACCCAATATTTGTAGCCCTCTTTTCCTCTTTCACTGTTTAAGGTTGGTCTTCTTAAGCCTTATTCCCATACTTGTCTTGCAGTCAAGTTTAATTGAATTAGACTAAGTTCTAATCATTTTAATTGTATTACTCTCACGAATGCATTGTTGTGCATGAGCTTTCCAAAAGTCACATAACATATTAACAGATTATAACAAAATGCCACTAAATTAAACAACTTTTCTCCTTTTTTAAAAAAAAAAATAAAATTCTTTTCTTTATTTTAGAAAAGATTTAAAGATAAAAGTATTTAGATACAGAATTACCTACTAAAATGAATACACAAACTTCAACATTTATAATACAGTAAAACTCCGGTTAACCGAACTAAAGGGGGAAAGCTGTTTCAGATAACAATTTTTTCGGTTAAGCCATGAACATCTAATACAGCTACAGTATTTTGTATTGTAATTATAGCACATATTTTTGAAAGGTTTTGAAGGTCAAACGAATTCAAAAGTCTCTTTGTATGATTTGTACACTTATGTTCTTTATTAAAGTTTTTAAAATTACATTTTTAGGATTACAGCAGGCTACATCAATATACAGTATTCTGTACTTAATAGTTTGTAGCATATGAATTACTCATTTAAAAAAACTCCCCGCTAGCCATAGTCCAACACAATCTCGCTCTCGAATTATTTCCGTGCAGTACAGTATTATTGTTTGGATTTGAGAATTTCGGAGGCATTTCGGATAGCCTGGGTAGCCTGGGTTTCAGTTGACCCGAGTTCAGTTAGCCGGGGTTTTACTGTACTTATAACCTAACACAACAAAATGAATAAATATTTATAAATAAATGAATAAATCTGGACTAAATAGGCCTACAGATTTAAAACCCTAAACTATATAGATATGAATTATCTTGATAATGAAGCTTAAAGTAGAAAAATCAAGATGGTTCATTTGAATCATGGAAGAGGACATGTAACATCTATCATAATTCTTTTTATAAGTGCATTCATATGTTTTATTGTTAAATCAGTTATACTGGCTGTAGTCTTTTTCATGAAGTGCATAATTTAAATTTCAGAATACCTCTTGATAATGTTCCACGCTTAATTCATGAAGCAGGCTAATGCTTAGTTTGCAATTGACATTGTTGATTGGTGAAAAGAACAACACGATTGGCCAAACCAAACAAAGTTAACACAGTCTGAAGTGACATAGGTGCAAACCACTTGAATACATGTAAATTTCTGTAATAAAGACAGAGTCGAGTTTATGAATCTGTATCCTAGCCTGTTACTTTCCAAAACAATACAAAAATATCAGTCCTACTTGAGATCCAATAGAAATGGTATCCAGCGTTTTATCTAACCAAAATGACTTTCAGTTGGACTATCACAATTTCACTTAAAAGTTTTAGAACTTTCAAACTGATGTTCGAAAAGATGGCTACATACCTCCTTTTGAGTAGACGTTTCTAAACATCCAGACTTCTTGATAAGTAGGGCAAGGCATTTAATGACCTTTAATTTGCTAATAAATGAAAAATAAAACATGCATTTATGACCTAAAAATAGTAAAAAAATGACAGAAAAATAGTAAAAAAAATGACTAATAAAATATTTTAATTTATTACATTAAACCTTTTTTTTACCTTTTTTAACTTTGACAACCAAAAAAAAAAAGATTATGAAATACTTAATATAAAATGAGATTTAGTTGGATCTCTTGCGAGCAGCGGATGCACATTTTAAAAGCGAAAACAGGTCGACTTGTTTCCTGGAAAAATTTGTTGGCTTGAATGAGGACAAGCAAAAATACTGAATAATAAAGAAAATCTCAAAGTATAATAAAAATGCCATTGCCTTCCAAAAAACTACTAAAAATGCTCAAAATGACTTAAAAATTGCCAAAAAATGCCCTATCCCTAAAAAATGCCGAAAAATGCAAAAAAATGCCCTAACGAATTGCCTTTATTTAACCAATTATTTAATGTTACACATTTTCATATATGTGAGCCATGTTTCAGCCTTCATAGAAAAAAGATGCAAAATCATCAAATACCTTGCCCTATTCATAAGCTATTTAATTCCTCTTCACTAATGTATTTCAAATTCAACTTTATTTTGGCAGTAATTTATTTATTTATTTATTTATTTGCTGATGATGAGACTTGTTTTTTGAAGATCTGAAATATTCTTGTAATTTTTTAGTTAAAAATTTTATTTTTATAAATTGTTTCAAATTTATTTTTTTGTTTTATTTATTAATTCTCTCCTTTGCTATATACCATCGTCTACATGAGTTGCTATTCGTAAGACTGATTTAATTCCCACTCAAGCCATATTGAAGTATTGTTATTCAAACCACAATAACAATATGATCAGAAATAAAGGGAAAAAAGTTCAACTGATTAAGAAGGACTGAATTGATTCTTGATTAGTCTAACAAAGCAATGATTTACTTCTATTATACCTGAAGAGCAAAAGCTGCAAATCTTTCAATTTTGGCAGAAAAGTGAAATTGGTTTAAAAGATTAAAAATTTGAATTTAAAAATTATTTTCTAATTTCTAATCATT
>JAFIDM010009631.1:202831685-202853615 GCA_023159025.1 Thereuonema tuberculata
GAGACTACATGAGGGTACATAATTGTTTATTTATATGTCTATCTGTAGATATGATTGCATGTATGTTGGTTAGAAACTATTGTTGTTGTTTACCTAATCATGTTGGTATAGATATAAAGTGATCATACAATGCTAGATTGTAGGTGGTTGGTTTTTTTTTTTTACTTTTATTCTATTCTTTAACAGAGACAATCTGTTCATCTAAAAATATAACTAATTTTTGAATGAAGAATTGCATTATTGGCTTATAATAATAATATATATCATAAACAATGTCATCAACAATGAAAATAATTCATTATATTTTACTAATTGAGTAATTCAGCAATTACCTTCTTTTAGGTTCATGGCCTCAAGGCAGAAGGTATTTTTAGTAGTATAGCTGAAAAACTCAAAAGTAGACCTGACGTCGTAGCAAAGGCAAAAGGTTGTTTCCAGTGGGATGTCACAAAGAATGGAGCTTTTGCACAGTCATGGAGTAAATATTATCTTTTCATTTTTATAGGAAATCCTCTGTGATAATTATATCAAATAATCTTTTATGAAGGAGTAATTGTTATACAAATTTGTTTAAAACATATTCTTGCTTTTATTTGGAATAATATAGCACATTATATATAAGACTAGCCAGGGGTGAATATAAGGGGGGTCCTTGCCCCCCCCCCCCAAAAAAATATATTCTATATTTGCCACTGAGACTAGCCATTGAAAATTACTGAATTAATATATTTTCAGTTTCATCATATGATTTAACAATCTTGTGAAGCATCAGAGATATTTAAATATGATTTTAAACAGATTCTACAATAAAGTTTTCTTAATAGTGCAGATATATAATATATTAGATTAAATATATTTTCTTAGAGTTATCAATAAATTATTGAATCTTGAATAAATTCATTATTAGTCACATTTAGGTTATATTTCAGAATAGCGTTAGTTTTTAATTAAATTAAAGCCAATGTTGGATTGTGGAACCTTGATTTCTTAATATTATTTTTATTATATTTCTAACTTATTAGATATTTTATTTTAAAAACTTAGTGCGCAGAATTTAATTAAAGATGTGTTGGTCGATCCTTCGGGAACTGTTTTGGAAGAAACAAACAAAATGGTTCTTAAAAAATAAAACAAAATGTTCAGTAGAAGTCAGATACTAGTCAATTATAGAAATTTAGTCAGTGTAGAATGGAAATAGAGGCATTTATTATCAACTAGAGATTTAACTAAGTATGGTGAGTGATCTCAGTAAATTGGAATGATGGAGATGTAAAGATTACCACAAGATGAAGTTGAAATCAAGTCGCCCATATGTATTGATGTGTGGCCAAAAAGAGAGGAGTCTACTGCTCTCGTTTCGACGTTTCAGCATAATACACACACATTTATTTGCATTTTATTTACAAATATATATACAGGATCGGTGGATACCAAAAAGGGGTCAAAGTAATAAAAGGCCCGAAGGCCAGATTCCCAGCGACATGTCATGCAAGGTCGAAGGTTCCTCTTCGGGCCACCATTGGGAGAGAGTGCCAATCTCATGAAGTCTTGCTCTCTCAGATCTGCCAGTCACAGTGTAACTGACCAAACCAGAAAGGTTTTCGACTTTGCATCAGTATGTTCATTCACCTTAACCTCTGAAAGGTAGTTATTTCCATTGGACAGTTCATTGATAAAAACCCATCTGCTAGGCTTCATCAAGACACATCTAGCAGAGAAACAAATAAGCGAAAATTCTAATCTCTCCCTACTAGAATCCCAAGTTCATAGACAAGTTCATGTAACATTCAAGCCACCAATCTATTATTACCTTCAAGAAATTCAATGATGATTTGTAAAATTGGATTTGAATAATTTAAATAAAATTCAGAACAAGATGTCATTTGTCAACTCCTCACACAGTTGGTTAAAATCAAATATCATTAACTTGATAATCATTCATAAGATTAGCCAATAACACTAATTCATTTGGATCATGAGCCTATGCAGTATCTTATTTTCAAGGATTTCCAAAAGGAGATGGTTTAGAACAGTTGATGACTGAAGTAATTTTTTTCTGTTCAAGATTGTCTTCAGTAAATTATCTTGTCTTAATTTGAAGTGAAACAAAAAGAAATTACACAATCATTATACTTATCAATTATGTCTCGTATTTTGATGACATATAAACTAGGTTACTTTATTTCTAGTTTAATGCTCAGTTGAATTGAAAATGTAGCTTCAAGTAAAATGATAATAAAAGTTAAAACTTTAAGTTGAAATAGGTTTCAATTGAAATACATAAGTTATACTTACTTTTGTGATAAGCTAGGCGAAGTTATACTTACTTTTGTGATCATCAAAGATGATCCCTGTGATGGATCACTTATTTCCCCTCTCCCCCTGTCAAACAGTATAGTCCGGGCCTCAGAAATAGATGAGATGACAAGTTGCATTCCCAGTACCAATTGAAAGAATGTTCCTAATCCATCTAACAATAGATGAGTCTACATCATGCTGTTCAGTTGCATGACAAATGGAGTCATAAGATGTGTGATCAAATGCTCCTTAAATATCTAGAAAGGTGCCAAGAGCCATCTGCCCATGGGACAGAGAATTCTCTATCCTGTGTACCAGATGGTGTAAGGCAGTTTCAGTAGAAAGTCCTTTCTGATAAACATATTGTATGCAATGAAGATGTTTAAAAGAGAAATATCCCTTATATATCTATTGATTAATATCTCTAGGGCCTTTAGAAGAAAGGAGGAGAGACTGATAGGTCTATAAGATTTGGCAGAAGTAAAATGAGACCTTCCTGCCTTAGGAATGACAACAACTCTTGTCTTCCTCTATTTCATAGTAATGTAACCTAGTGCCAGACAAGAGCATTAAACTTGTACAAGAGGAGGTACAATGATCTCCATCCTATTTAAAAGTAGGGCTGGGAAGATTCCATTCTCCCCTGCTGCTTTGAAGGGTTTAAAGCTAGCAATGGCTTGCTTAACCTTTTCATAAAAAAAACAATGCGTTTGGCAAGGGTCCTTGCCAAAGTTGCTTCTAAAAATCTATCATTAGCTGGTGAGTCTGGGAAGTGAACATCTAGCAGGTACCTACCCTCATCCTTCGAAGAGGTATAGTCCCCGCTGGGTAGTAACAAAGATCCCAGTCTAGTCTCAGAGCACTTGGCTAAAGCCTTGGTCAGTCTTGTAGCCACAGGTAAGGTGTCTATGTCTTCACAGAAGGTTTACCAGGATGTTCTCTTACAGTGTCTAATGGCACGTTTATAGTTCTTTTGGAAATCCTTATAAGAATTCCAAGTAAGGAAGTCCTCGTATTTTTTGCCTTATTAAGAAGCTTATGGGTCTTGGTCTTGAATCTATCCAAATGTGGATTCCAGCAGGTTATTCTATTCCTTCGTATACTACAAAGTGGACAATTTTGCTTATAAGAAGAGATGATGGCATTAGAGAGAAAACTTATCAAGATAAATGGCAGGAAAACTTACAATTTTAAGTGAAAGGTCATCCTTATAGTAAGTGCAATTAGTTAATCTTAGTTTTTTTTATCTTACCTCAGTGCTCAGGGAGAAAAGGATGTATTGATCGTCTGACAGAGAGACCTCTTTAGAAAGACTCCAGTTGCAAACCTCTGTCCTAAGACAGGTGGAAGCAAGAGAATCATGTTCAAGATGGAAATAAGCAGATGCAACAGTAATGACACTTCTGTTTTTCCTTGGGAATCCTTGGGAAATTAATTGCAACCAGATCCCTGTCCAAAATTCTGTAAGGAGGAGGACATTGCTGTGTTTGTAAAAATACAAGCACATGGAGTAGTCTGTAAGCATTGAAACAAAAGATCTCCACAGCCTCCCAATCCTCTAACTTTGTCCCTATAGAACCAAGGCTCCTGAATAAGGGCAAAGTCAATGTCAAGCTCTGTGATCTTCTTAGAGAGAATCGCAGTAGCTGCTGAACAGTGCTGTGAATTTATCTGTTAAGTAACACATTTGTTTTACCTAAAGGTAAAAGAAAAGAAAAATATTTCCTAGTTAGAAAGATCCATGGCATCAGGTTTAGGAGAGCTCCTTCCCTGTTCTTGGCATCTTCTTCTGTGCTCTTGTGTTGGAGTCCCTTCTGGTTCTAAGAACTTAGGTTTCTCCTTCACAGTCACTTCAGCAATGTCTAAGTTGATACAGGGATGAGAGTTTAATTGCATCAGTTGTTTAACAGGCTTCATCTAGTCCAATGGCTAGTCTGACCCCATGTTGTTCTTTTTTAGATTTCATAATCCTCCAAGTAGAGGCTTTAAGACGTAGGTTCTATCTTTCCAACAGATAGCTTGCCTCTCTTGGGTTAGAGATCTTTACAGGAATCCAGAGCGTAGCTCTGGTCAATCGGGATTTTAGTAGCCTACACGGCAGAAAGTACTATCCCTTCCCAAATATTCAAGTTGGGAACTGCACTAATAAGCCAGTTTCTACTAAAGATATCATCTACAGTGACATAGGTATATGCTGTCCTGTGTCTGGTTCCCCTGAATCACGGTACCTGCTCACCTTCAGGGATCTGCTGTATCAGCTGACCAAGTGAATAGGAGTTTTCCATCTGCTGTTCTTCAGTGAAGGCCTTAGGCCTGTTGGCTTTTCTGATAGCCACCTGTAAGGCAGGATCTGCAGCTGCTACTTTAGCAAAGCTGCTTGTTTCAGGGCTATCCGAAGGTTGTCTCCATTGTCTCTCTAAAGTTCAAACTGGCTTTCAGTGGTATACTTGCTTGTTGTCTGGCACGTTTAGTAGACTCCTTGGCACCACCTGAGGGGGCAGTTAGCCTTGATGCCTTTTGGGTGGGCATGTTGGTTGCCCTCCCTAGTAATTCAGTTAGAGCTAACTGGATTACCTCCACAGTCCCTGCCTAATGCACTGGTCCTGCTGACTCCCCTTCCAACAGCCACCTGTGAGGAAGCTTGTGCAGCTGCCTTAGCTTTCTTCCTCCTCCTCCTTTCTGCACCACTAATGGTGTTGCATTTAATAATGACATCCTGTAATCTTACAGTAAGTTTCCTAATAGGAGCCTCACCTGAGTCAGGATTCAGAGATTCTGGAGATTTTGGTGAAGACCATCACTCTGATAAGTTTCGAGACAAACATTTTACTCGTTTGAGCCCTGAGTAGAGATGGTGAGGGGGACACTTCATCAGAGCTCCCATAAAAGAGTTTAAACAATCCATATCGGACTGCAGAAAACTGGGGAAAGAAACGGTCAGCCTGTGCAGAGCGCCATATGCAGGAAGGTCTAAATACTCTGGATTGCAGTCAGGTTTGCCGGAGGCACCGTTTACGATACTGCACCCCAGTGCCATCCATCCATTGGCACAGTCCACATGACACCTTGGATTGGGGTGAGTCTGCTTTGGGGTGCATTGCACTGCCTCGCCTTCATCAGTGTCTTTTGACACAGCAGAGATGAAGATTTCCACTATGCACTACCCATGGACCTGCCAGGTTGCTGACATCCTGAAGTTCCCGGGGACAATCCAACAACTGTTACCCTGCCTGGAAGAAGGATCCTAAAGATGACAGTATAATTTACTTGTTTTCAGTTGTTACTTTGTTATACATATTCATTAACTATGTGTAAACTTATCAGCTTTGCTGATTATTAATTGTTAGTAATAGAAAGCTGGAATTGCCAGAGTAAGGGGATGAATCTTGTTTAAGTTCTTAGTTTGTTTATTTATTTATTTTTTCATAGTAATAAGAATAATAGTTAAACATAGTAAATCAGTTCATAACAGTATTTTGCTAAATTTCATCCTGCCATATGCTTTCGGAACTTCTATTTTGCACTGTTTATTTTTACTTTCATTTTTATATCCATTAAGGATTTTCCATCTCCAGTATTTGAATTGTAATGACTTCAAATATGCAGACATTGTGATAGAATGTTTGAATATATAAAATGTAGAAGCACTATTTCTTTGATTTATAATAATAAAAACATGTTTGTTAATGTTAATACTAATAATAAAAAAACTTTCTAAATTTTATTCAGCTATGGATTTGAACTCTGCTCCAGCTGCAGTTTTCAAAGGACCCCCAGTAAATAAGAAATCTGATGTTACAGTTACAATTGCAGATGAAGATTTTGAAGGATTGGTCACAGGGAAGATTAATGCACAACAAGTAATTATAATTTCTTTGATCTTACATTATTAGTAAGTAAAAACGATAAAATGAATTCTATTTATTAGATTTTTTTTTTTTTTAATTTTTATTTTTATGCAACTGGGTAGGTAATCTCAAATATCATCAAGTCAACCTTAGCGAATGCAGGGCCTGATTTGAAGTTCAAACTGTCTCAAAAAGAGGAAAAAAAAAGTATCTTCACTGCTTCAAAGGGATTTAAAATATGCTTCATCGGCTGCCTATTTGACTGCAGCTTAAAGAGAGGGTTCAGGGATAAATGACCCATTCACTCTCCTTCCCAACATGTGCTACTGGTTTAACCAACAGATTTTATTGTCTATAATCGAAATTGCTATCCAAACATTGTACAGTATGCTCCAAAACAAACAATACTGAAAGTCACAAGCCTTTGTTACTCATGTGCACCACGTGATCACCTCATCAAACATCATCATGGAAACGTAACAGTATGCTTATGTTGGTAGAGGCTTGGTAAATTTTCAAATGGTGATAACACCGAAGGAAAAAAATTTTTATTGTGGAGCATTATTTTTGATCATACAGAGTTGGATGTTTAAATGGACCAAGTTTGCTTTACGTTGGAAATGCATTTCGGGAACAGTTTCAAAAATCACCACCCACAAACATGATTATGTTAACTGCCGTTAAAAAATTTTGTTCGACGAGCAGCATTCTGACATAGCACAAAGGCTGAATCAGACGTCGAGTTACAGTGACAACAAATGAGAATTGAGGAAGACTCCTCAAGCAAGTGTTACAGTTGCTGAAAAAGTCTCTGGCATGCTCTCTTAAAAATGAATCTTAATCGAGCATGTACAAGATGAATGTTCAAGGGAATTGGTGGTTTTGCCTATAAGACACAGACCAGACAAGGTCAGAGCAATGCCAACAAGAATACGAGAATTGCTTACTGTGCAAGGATGTTAGTGATGGCGTATGATGATGAAGCATTCCTGTGAAATGTCTGGGGTTTTTTTTTGATGAAAGTCATATTCATTTGAATGGATTCATCAATCGATAGACAACCCTCTTTCTGGGATTTGAACGACGAGACATCATTGTGGAGAAACTCCTCCATAGGAGCACATAGCAATATGATGTGCGATGTCTGCAAATGGCATCGTGGGTCCTTCTTTTGTTGAGGATGATCATGGCAATTCTGTGACTGTGAACCAGGTGCGGTACAGATAAAATATTCTCACACCATTTCTGAGGATCTCATCAGATTCTGCCGTGCACATAAGCTGCCACTTCGTACGCAATGGTTCCAGCAGGATGGGGCCACTTTTCACACAGCAAGGGATACACTTCAGTTGTTTCATGTAAAGTTTGGTAATCGCATGATTTCCCAAGAATAGCCTTCCCATATCTGTCTTATTCACCTGATCTTACAATTCTGGATGCTTACATTTTGGGTATGCTGAAGGAAGCCATTTTCTGAGAGAGCCCACCAGCAAAAATTGGTAACTTACGTCACAAGACTGTTACATGCATCAGAGGAATGATGCAACCACTCTTCAGGGACCTGTTTGAGAATCTCTATGAGCATTACGAGTACTGTCTGCAACACAATAGACAGCACATCAAACACCTGCTCCACGAAAACGTGACTTCCGTGTAGCGCAAGCTTCCTCTACTGTTTGTATTCTGTATGTCACAAACCATTTTTGTACACATATATTTCAGTATCGTTTGTTTTGGTGCATACTGTACTTGCTTTAATTACTTCTATTATTGTACAGACATTCTGCCCAATGTTACTTTGCTAGGCCATTTCCCAGATACCACAAATGTAAAATGTCAGATTTTCATCAAGAAAGCTTAAGCATTGTGCTAAGAACACTGTTGAGTAATTGAAACCAGCTGTCTTAATTAGGTTGGAAGAAGCACATTTGCTTTCACTGTGTATAACAAAACTGTAGTAGTATTTCAATGTAGTGTCTTGCAGAGTAACTATATCATTTATTGCTAGACATAATTTTGGTGTTCATAGCTAATCAAATACAGACCGTGTTTGTAATGTAACTCCAGTCAGACATTGATCATTCTATTTATTGAAATCCTATAACATAAGACTTTACTTATTTCATTGAGGTAGGCTCTCATTAAGTCATTTGCACTTCAATTTCTTTCTCAAAGAAATGTCTGGAAGAAATCTGATTAACTCTGAATTGCTAGAATTTGGAAGATAAGCAAATACAGTGAAGCTCAGCTATAAAATGGTCGTTTCTATCGCGAATTCGAATATAACACGATTTGGTCTTGGACCCCCTTCTATTTTGGAAAAGGTGTATAATTGTAAAATTGCAAAATTTACCATATTTTCGCCCAAAAACTACGAAAATCGATTGATTTTAGAAAACTGTTCGCGATTTGTACAATCCTTGTTTGTACAAGAACCAAGATGGCGGCGCCAAACCGTAAGAAAACAGAAATGCTGTATGAAGATTTTAGCTAATATAACCCATCAAAGTGTTGTGAAGGTCATGATTTATAATTATTTATAAATACTGTATAAAATTCTCTCACATCGCTCTGAATGACGTAGGTAATCGCGAAATGACCATTTTAAATCGATTTGGAATCGTGTGGGCGATAATAGGGTTCGAGTATACGACATTTGACATCGCGAAGTAAAAAAAAACTTAGGCAGATCGCGATCTTCGAGATCTTGGATCCGAAAAATCGCGATATAACCGAGCTTCACTGTATATCTTTGTTTTAGAGGCTGCTTTGCCTAATGTCTTCTGAATGATTAAGCTTCTCTTCATTGATATATAAGAAGTTAATGTCAGTTAGATATCAAAAGAAACATAAACAATAATGCTCAGACTTATTAGTCTTTTTCAAGATTCATCCCAATTTTAATTCTGATAGCAATTACATATAATTGATTTGCAAAAGTTTCTCTTTCTCAAGCAATTCTATTCATCAAACTTACCCCTTAAGATACTGCACAATATCAACAGATGCATCCTGAAATCAGCTTAACTATCTATTTTTACTATTGATTCAAGTTTTCTATAGCACTAGAATCATTGACATTTCAGATTTATAACTGAAATTTCACAATAAGTTGTTAGGCTCATTATAGCTGACTACAAGGCTAAGATGATCAGGATTCACATTAAACTTCTCTATATGTCAAGAATCCTGTATTTCAGATCCTTCTGTGATTGCTCACTGATCCTTGCCTTACTATAATTACTTATTGTCCGGAAGCAGCTCACCTATCCTAATGAAATACTTGTGATCTTTTTCTAAGCACTTATTAAAGTTAACATTTCATCCAAAATTTGCAGTCTCATTCCTCTACTCCAGCTTATTCATTTGTAGTAACTATATTTAAATAGTATATCATTTCCCAATAATATTTATAAAAATTCACTATTGTTGCAGATAACTTTAACATGTGTACATCACTATTGTTGCCTGAATTTTTTCAACCTTTTGTTGCTTTTCAAGACAAGTCCATTCATGTAAAATTGCTAATATCATTGTCCTACTACTAAAACTAATCCCTGAATTCATTACACAAAGTGGTGCAATCCAATCCCTGAATTCACTACAGATCTTACAAATCTAATTTTAGCTTTAGTCTACACAGTTCACTGTAAATTATTGAAGCAGTGCTAGAGACATTACTTAAAAAATGCAAAAAAACATTATATTAAAATTATGAAAGTAATAGAGTGGTGTCTTCTGACTTCTTATCTTAGTTTAGTCGAACAAAACTTTAAAATGTCAACCTTCATACAGTTGGAATATTGCTAAAATGATAAACATGTGCTGCATAATATTATACCAGTATATTAGCTTATTTATTTACTAGATATCAGAATAGATTAAATTTTGAACTCTTACACTTAAATTATCTAAATCTGATTAATTTTGAAACACTCCTTTAGAATCCACTGGCCTTGGTCTAAAGCAAAATTGGAACACTTATCCACTGTACAGTAGCATAAGATAACTAAAATTTAATGTCAGCCTCTTGAAACAACTGTCCTGTATTATATAGAAAAGATGGCACTCATTGAGATATGCCGTTATCTAGAATATCCAAATGATTTAATGAAAAGCAATAAGGATAAAATGATGGAAATATCTAAAAGGTTACATTGTTTGATAATTCACTCAATAATTGAACTGCTTAAAACAGCCCAGGTGTATTTATTTAGTTTATTAATTAATTCTGCTTTTTATTTTTTTTTATTTTAGGCATTCATGCAAGGAAAAATTAAAGCCAAAGGAAATGTAATGCTTCTTCAGAGTATTCAGAAGCTATTACAAAATGAAGGTGCTAAGCTATAACTTTGTTTTAACTAACTACAAAACTTTTGCATAAAACTAATTTTTTTTTATACTCACACTAAATTTGTAAGACATCATCAATTATAATTTTAATGTTTAATAATTTGAGGTAAATTGTATTAAATAAAAAAAAAGTTTATTAAGTATTATGTAAGTTATGTATTAAAGAAGAAGAATTTAAAGTATTAATGGAAAAAAAAAACAATGAAGAAGAATTGTTTTACTATTATCTATAGTCTTATTCAACAATGGCCTTGTTTATTTGTTTACTTCCAAAATCGAACATTTAAAATAATAATTCAATGTTACAGACTTTAACTGTTTGATCAACCTATTGCAGTTTTGAATTATTTAGTTAGGCTTTATTATTTTGCCATTTTGTATCAATTATTGACTAGGTTATTCTTTTAGAGAACTGACATCTATAGTGCAAGGAACTCTAGATATATGATTTTGTTCAAGAAAGGAATGCTCTTCATGGTAGTAATTTTTTACAAAAATGTATTAATAGATCTGGCAGAGTAATATTAATATCAAATGAAAAATCCTTGAACAAAGAGAGATTGATAAATGCAGTAGGAGGCCCACTATAATTCCTTCTCATCTATTATTTTTGACATAAGTAAAGCAAGTAAAAATATATTTTTTTTTTGATAAATTAGGAGCAGTGCAAAATGTTATAACTTTTCCATCATGGTAAAATTTTATATTTTATGCTGTGGTGAAGAATAAGATTCCTTTTTCTGCATAATATAGATATTTTTCTTCAGCTATGCAGTGTTTCTTATTCAATCTTCTTTCAGGATTCTACAGACAACATGACATAAAGATGGATAATTTGCTAATTCTCAACTGAATGTAACCTCATTTATCAAAATGATATTGACCACAACTGTCAGGAAAAATAAATTACAAGCAGCCTTCATTTTGATGTTATAATACACATTTTGTAGCTACAATGAAATAGTTCAAGTAAATGTTTACAATCTCTATTCAAAATAAAATGAATTTTATTCTTCCTTGGAAAACTTAAACTGTCGTATTAGAAAAATACAACTACCATCAGTATTTCATAGATAATTAATCAGATCAGCTTTTGGGTTCAAAAGTTGATAATTTTAATTTCCACAAAAAGGTTATAATTATTATTCCAGAATCAGTCAATTGACATATTCATCTTAATCATAAGGACATTCTATTGACTTCAATTGCAAGTAACGATAATTGCATCTCCATCATGGCTTAGTCTTATTGTGTATTATCAAGACAATCCACTTTTAAGACAGGAAGGTTGACAATTTCCATCTGTAACAAGACAGGACAGACAGTACATCCAGAGTAGCTTAGATTTATTTAATTCCAGTGAGCAGTATGATGTGACATCAGACATAGTGTGCCTAAATTATGTGGAGTATATTCAAAGACATATAACTTGCAACATTTGCATAAATACTGTTGATGAACTTAAATTTCTGCAAATTGTAATAGTTGTATGCATGTACCACAATGTGTATGGTGTACATGCATGAAGTCGGTAAAAAAATATTTCTAGAAAGCATAATTAATCGATTATTGAACGTATTTCTATTCTGATCCCACAAAAATATCTCCATCCATATATAGACCAGTACTAGCAAAATTCACGTCGACTATTTACAAAATCCGGGACATTTTCCATTCATACACTGAAGCGGAACAAAGCACTGAAATCCGGGTCTGTCCCGCACAATCCAGGATGTTTGATCACCCTACAGAGCCTTTTTTTATGATAATGTCAGAAAAGAGCAAAAATTGGATCAGGTTCAGTTAGCATGCTAAAACATGTATTTAACCCACATGATGTTTTATCTTCATTGTTACATACTGCAAAGATATAAATAACAAACAAAGACAAGGTTATTGTTGAGTAAGTTGTAGATATAATAATAATTAAATAACAGGTATTTAATTCTAATATAGCACTTTGGATGGGTAATACTAATGATTATCAGATGTATATTTTTTTAAGTTCTAAAATAGCACTTTACAGATAATACTAATGACTATCAGATATTTCTTTTAAGCTCTAATATGGCACTTGTATGGATAATCCTAATGACTGCTGTAATATATCTTTTGGCTGCTGTAAGGTATTTATTGAAGGGATGGCATCTGGACTTCTTCCCTTAAAAGTTTAATTTACTTGATTAGCATATTATCCTTGATTTGTTGCTGTCTAATCTAAGATTTCTACTACTAATATGTGTGTTTGTTAGCTTTTAAACAGTGAAAAATGCTGAAATAACTATTGCTAAGTATACTATTTTTATCTTATTTATTTTTTTTTAGCATGGCCCCAACCCCCCGAAGTAAAATCTTAGCATTGTGCATGGCTGCATGTATTGGGATTTTTTTTTTTTTTTCTAATATGAAATGTATTTTTAGCCTATACTTCCAGTCTCTCATAAGAGTTGAATTAAGCAGTGAAGCAGTAAATCAATAATCTAATCAAACTAATGTATGGTCATTAAGTGCAAGTGCATTAGAATGGATGTAAAATTAAATTAATAAATTTAAAATATATTATTAATAAAGAAGTCATTTGTTTCTTATTTGCTTAGTAATACCAAGAATAGTAAGGCAAAGTGACCAAATTCCAACCAAATAATTTCCATCATATTTTGGGGAAAAAAATAATAATTACTTACTTTTTATATAAAGTAGCTGGTCACTTTATCCTAAAAGTACAAAGGGTTGATAGCTATGTATAATAATGAATTTAACTGAAACCTATCTTTTCTGTGTGATAATTGAACGTCTGCATTCCTGTCCATTCCAATAGATGTTTTAATGTTTTAGTTTCATTTTATGGCTCCTAAATGAACTGTTGTTTGGGAGGGTTATATTACAGCCTTTTCCATAGAAAATTTAGTTACTCGGAGATTATAAAACAAGTCTCAAAAGAATGGCGTATCAGTCAGTAAGTGTAGCATTTCATAGCCATACACCAAGTGCAGTGTCTTCAAGAAATCACTGGCCAGTATCCATTAGAACCAACAATTCCTTAAGGTAATGTCACCGGTGTTAACATAGATTCATTACATGGCCTTCCAGGAAAACCCTTTGACTCAACATTGCATAGCTAGCAGATGTGGAATCTCACAGCCGCATGTTTATAAGGTCATTCAAAAATGTTTGGGACTAAGATTCACAAAGGCGAAAGGACATACCCTTCTACAACATCATCAATTTGAGTGAAAAACAAACTCTCGCAAATTCTATGAAAGAGACTTTTTTGGTGACACATGGAAGTTTGTGGTTACCTTGGATGAAAACATGGATTTATCTCGGTGACTGTTGTAAGGTACGGACCATAACATACCGGTCAGCAGCAGAGAAGGGGGGGGGGGAATTGCAGCTTCATCCAGCAATGCAAGGAGAGTTTCTAAAAGGCCTCATGGTCGTTGCTGGATATTAATATAGTGCAAATTGCAGATAAGAAGGGTGACACACGGTACAAAAGCCAGTGCTATCTATTATCAGGAAAACATACTGAGGCCAATCTACAGAAGAGAAATCCTGCCCTATATAGAAATGATGAAACTTCTGTTCAATCCACTAGAATACTGCCAGAACATGCTTAGCCTTTTGTGAATGCATGGAGGTAAAAACTGGGATCAAGACCATACTATTCAATCACATCTCTGTCAAGTCGCCGGATGCAAATCCAGTAGATTTCTGCGGGTACTACATACTAAAATGTAACCTAGGAAATCGGCATTGCAGCACATTTGATGGCCTTTGGAAAGCTTTAAAGGAAAAGTGGTCCCAAATTCCTGTGATAGCTCTAGAACGAAGTCTTCTATAGTGGAAACAATGCTGCAAAGCAATTGTCTGATGTCATGGTGCACATATTGAACATAATAGATAGTGGAAAAGGGAAATCTTTTCGAAGTAACTCATGTTGAATTTATTATTATATGTGGCTATCAACCCTCCATATTTAGTTTTCACCTGTGCAGCTCATAAGAAAAAAGGAAGAAATTAGAGGAATAACATCAAATTAAATATTTCTGACCAATGATTAGAAATTTGGGGCTGCAGATTAACA
Source organism: Thereuonema tuberculata (assembly GCA_023159025.1). NCBI lineage: Eukaryota > Metazoa > Arthropoda > Chilopoda > Scutigeromorpha > Scutigeridae > Thereuonema > Thereuonema tuberculata. The sequence goes on from JAFIDM010009631.1 coordinate 202,846,272, forward strand.
AGTTTGGTTTATTTTAAAGGAATTTTACAATAGAAACTAGAAAAGAAAAAAAAATACATAATTACTTTAATTCTCTGAATACAAGAAAACAAGATAGTAATTGTTTTTATAAATTATTAGTGAGTACTTCATTCATCACTCAAGATAAATTGAGTGCTGTGAAAAAAGGAAAGTTCAAAGAGAAAGTCTTAAATTGAAATTCAATGGGAATGACTTTGCTTTGAAGTGGAAATTGTGTCCACTATCTGCTCTGTTTATCTGTAGGTCCATGCTGTTGCATGTTCTACAGACAAGGGATGGTCGTAAAGTTTGTATTATAGCTGGCAACAAAGAAAGATAGTGATGTGCAAACACACATCAATATTGTTTTGGCACATTTCAAAGGCCTCATATCGCAATAGTGCATAACTCTGCTAGAGCGTCCAATTCAAAATGGCGCAGCCCATGGAGAAAGTGAAAGTTCACATGGTGATTCATTTCCTGCATTTGAAGGGGAACAATGCCAAGGTGATCCATGTTGAGTTAGTGGCTATTTAGGTATACCCCATCGTACAACACTATGTTTAAGTGGTGCAGACACTTCTATTGTGGACAAACAAGCTTGGAAGATGAACCAAGAAGTGGCCAAGCATCTCTCAGAGAAGAATCAGGAATTGTGCACAAGTGAAGGCCCTGATGCTCATGGACCAGCGCATTACTGTCAAGGCAATAATAAAGATGATCCACGTCAATCATGGATCATTGTGCAACATCTAGCACAATGAGTAACATATGATGAAGGACACCACTTGTCGGGTTCCACAATTGCTCATGCCCATGCAAAAAGAGGGTCAACAGGACACAAAAGAAATGTTGCAGCAGTGTCAAGCCAACTCTAACGACTTTTTTGATTGCCTGATCACTATGGGTGAGTGTTGGATGTGTCATTATGATCCTGGGACAAAGGGACAGAGCAAACAGTTGAAGGACATCAACAATCTTCACCGCAAGAAAATGCAAAGATGCAACTGTCATCGGGGAGGTGATGCCAGTGGTGTAGCGATGGGGGGCAAGGGGTCTTTCATGCCCCGGGCGCCACTCGCAGACATATACAGTTGGACCTCTATTTAATGAACCTCTATTTTGCGAATTTATCTATTTTGCGAACTTTTCTTTGGAACCAAGAACATTTTGCTAATTTCTTCGTAAAATAACCTCCAAATAGCAAAGTGCATTTTCTATTTAACGAACTTTTTCGTGGTATCTATTTTTTTTTCTCCTTGAAATGTTTTTATTATCAATATTCCCTTAGAGGAAATGAAAGAAATGTGGATAGAGCTGAGAAGAAATTAACGATGATGTGCTGATTGATGATTATCTTTCACTTCATTTTGAAGTTGAGACCTCGGAAACACTAACTGAATTGGATATTTTGGACAGGGTGAAAAATAAAAACAATACAGCTATGAATTGCGATGAAGATGAATAGGATGATAATGGAAATGATCATGATGCAGAAATAAAAAAAAACCTTCGTATGATGAAATGCTAAAATCATTTGAAACAATCCGATGTGGATTACAATTTGAAGAAAATACTGAAGGGGTTTTTGGTTCATTGCAAAGATGAGAGACATACTATAGCGAAAACACTTTTTCAAAGAAAAAAAAAAACTCAGACAAAATTAACAGACTTTATTAGTAAAATTTAAGTACGCATGTGGTAATGAATGCTTTATGTCATTAAAATTATTACTTTTTTTAATAATATTGAATAATAAAAGGCGATTCTCTATTTAATGAATTTTCCATATAACGAACTTTTTTTCCGGGATTTAGCGACTTCGTTAAATAGAGATCCGACTGTATTACTATATGGTTTTCGGGGGGGGGGGGGGGACAAAAAGGTATTGTGCCAGGGGCACCAGTTATGCTCACTATGTCACTGATCCATCCAGTAGTTCAAAACTTATTGGCAGGGGAGAGGAAGAGGACATGCACACACACACTTATTGAACCTCGCTTTCATAGGAAAATAGGGTAAAACATACGTTCAGTCAGATGTTAAATTGTAATATTTAAACCCAAATTTCTCAAGTAAATGTGGTAACTAGTTATGAGTGATTGTTTGAAAGACATTTGAATGATAAATAAAAAAAAAAAAGGTGAAATTTGGATTGGGATAAATAAAAATGGGTCTAAATGCTTTGCAGGTACATTTTAGAAATAGTAATTCCATACGATTCATAGTTTGATAGTTCGTCACCCTCTAAGAAGACTTTACTAGAACTCCTTGAACCTTGTTGTAACTCAATGCCGTGATCATTATTTACCAGTTTAGCTGGTCAAAGACAGTTTAGAGTAAACAGAATGCTTTTCCTGCTTTGAATTCAAGAGTTGAGAGTAACATAATATGTTACTCTTCAATGTTAGCAATGAATTTGCCATAATCATAGTGTTCTCCCTCAGGAATTAAAAAGCAACCTTTAAAATATAGATATCTATAAAAATCTTATATACAGGGTGTTGCAAAATTCGTGTGTAATATTCAAACCATGTGTAGGGGCATGACTAAGAATCAATATATTCAATATACAGTAGAACCTCATTATAACGGACGTCGCTTATAACAGACAGTTTAAAAAAAAAATTGTAATACTAATAAAGGATACTAATTTTTATCTGACGAGTTTTACATTTCCAAACAAGCGATTAAACATCGATCGAACAAACCCAGCAGAAAATAAATAATTTTTTCAATCAAGTGAATGTAAGCAATCAACATGAACCAGGAGCTTCTTGTTCTAAAGATTAATGCAGTATGTAAGTACACATCTTTTTCATTTCAACCTATTACGTTGAACACTGTTTTTTTATTTGATATATAATAAACACTTTTTATAGCTAACTATTGTACTTTCATTGATGTACACCCTGCTGCATTACACCCCTATAAGAATTATTTGTTATAAACCGGACTTTCATTAAAACGGACAACCTTCAGCCCCTATTAATCCGTTATAATGAGGTTCTACTGTATATATTAGAAGTAAATATCTTGTATACATTAATTGATAGTGTAGAACTAGTAGAAGTATATGAATGCCAAATCCCTGTTATGAATCTGACAACTTGACTTTAGTTTCTCAAAAATTTTACTTTGTAGACTAGGATTTATTTCCAGATTCTTCCAATTATTTTAATTTTTTATGAATGCTCGTATTTTCGTAAGCTGTCACTTTTAACGCTATGTCTTGGTGTTTATTCCATAGAATTTTTTGAATCCATTATTGAAGAATGCCTTTACGGAAGTTTCATAAATTGAGGAGATACAAAGATAAGAGAATTTCTTCTGTATTTGTTTATGTATTCTATGCTGTACTGTAATAGTCTCTTAAATTAGAAATAAGATTTGCAGCAATGTTAGCAATGAATTTGCTGTAATCACAGTGTCCTCCCTCAGGAATTAAAAAGCAACCTTTAAAATATAGATATCTATAAAAATCTTATATACAGGGTGTTGCAAAATTCGTGTGCTACATCTATGCTCCATCTCATTTTCAACTTGCAGGGAAAACATTCTTTTGTATTTTGCCGCCAAAGAAAATACGTCCAACTTGCCGGCTTAGCAAAGTATTGTCAGATGCGAAATAAAACATTCTAAATATGAAATTTCATTTTTCTAAAGGAATTCAATAACAATCTGCCTTTTTGTTAGGCAATAATATTTGTAATAATATTTCTATTCTCCGCCAATCAAAATGCAGTAAAATCAAAACAAACAAGATGGCGGCTAACGATAGTTTTCTATGTACTCAGGATTTTTGACGGATCTGCCACAAGGAAAAAGACCAAATACAGTGGAACCCCGCCATTTGTTCTCTATATCCTTACAACTCCGCATTCTTTTAACTTTTTCGAATAAAATTCGACTCGGAAATCGGACAGAGTCCGAGTTTCCTGTTGACTCTCGTTCGCCAAGCATTTTTAGCGAATGTAAAATGTTCTGTTATTTCATTGCTATTCTTGGTTGTTTTTAAATATTTTTATTGAAAATAAGTTTAATCAAGTGTCCAAAAAAGATTAGTTATTCAACCAAGCCTGAAAGGAAAGCAGGTGAGAACGACAATTGAACTGAAAATAATAAAAAAAAAAAACTAAACTCGTGTTCTTTCTTGTTGAAAGTAGAATTCGTGTCTCAATCAGACCTGGTCACTCAATATGCATGATATTTTTGCATTAAGTATTATTATAGAGGTTTAAATAAGCGTCATCTGGGGGTCTGGAAAGGTTTAATCCAATTTACATAATGGGAAAAATTGATTCAACATTCGTACAAATTGCAATTCGAACAGCCTCCTGGAACGAATTGTGTACGAATAGCCAGGTATATGCTAATGAATATTTACTGATGTTCATTTTATATCCTCACTGATATGAACTTACAAAAATAAAAAAAATAATCTTTTTAACTGAATATCAACAGTTCATTTCAGAATTATAAAAATCGTAAACTAAACAACCACTGATAATGAAATATAAACAATACAATCACACATTTCAATAAACTATTATACAAGAAAACATTAAGATATTTTCACAGCAAAGTCAACAAGATGTGGAAAAATTTCATAAAGCAAATTATAATAGTAGTAGAAATTTTTGGAAAATTGATAATATAACACAGAATGAAATCCAAAGCCTTGAAATAGAAATTGACAACCACTGATAATGAAATGTAAACAATACAATCACACATTTCAATAAAAATTCAATGTCCACTGAACATGAACAGTTCAATTCATAACTACAATCTGGAGGAGTCAACTTAAAAAAATAAAATAAATTTGCATTTCTACTGTAGTTCATTTTATAACTTATATCAAGTAATGTGAACTTACAAAAATAAAAAATTGTAATGTTCAATAAATACCAACAGTTCATTTCACATCCCCACTCATTGAAAACTTATAAAAATAAAAAAAAAAATTCTCTTTTTCCCCACTCATGTGAACTTAAAAAAAAATAAAAATATGCAGTTCATTTCAAAATTATAAAATCTTGGAGTGAACTTTAAAAAAAAAAAAAGTTAATATCTATTATTCAAGAAAAAATTAAGATATTTTCATTTCTAAGAATATAATATATTGTGGTAGACCTTATGTATATAATTATCAACAGGATATATTTTTTTATGTGTAATGTAGAATACAAAATTACATATAATTTTTCATAGATCATAAAATTAATGAAGGAATCAATGATTTAGATTAAATTTTATAGAAAAACTCCAAATTCTTGGACTTAAAAAAAAAAAATGTTTAGATGGATCCTACAAATGTTTATGTACAGTCGGACCTCTATTTAACGAACCTCTATTTTGCGAATTTCTCTATTTTGCGAACTTTTCTTTGGAACCAAGAACATTTTGCTAATTTCTTCGTAAAATAACCTCCAAATAGCGAAGGAAATTTTCTATTTAACGAACTTTTTCGTGGTATCTTTTCTTTCGTGGTATAATTTCTTTTTAATTTCGTGGTATTTTTTCTTCTTGAAATGTTTTTATTATCAATATTCCCTTAGATAAGGTGACCAGATTTTTACATTGGCAAAGCGGGACACCATTGACCGAGGGGGGTGGGGGGAGACCGGAAAGAAAAAGAAAAAAACACGGAATCTCCAGTTCAGCAACCAAAAAAAAAAAAAAAAAGGAATTCAATAACCAAAAAAAAAAAAAATCGGGACTTTTTTAAAACGCCGCGGGACGTCTGGTCACCTTACCTAAGGGGAAATGAAAGAAATTTGGATACAGCTGAAAAGAAGAAATTAACGATGATATGCTGATTGATGATTATCTTTCATTTGATTTTGAACTTGAGGCCTCAATAACACTAACTGAATCGGATATTTTGGACAGTGTCAAAAATAAAAACAATACAGCTATGAATTACGATGAAGATGAAGATGATGAAAATGGAAATGATTATGATGGAGAAATCAAAAACCTTTGTATGATCAAATGCTAAAATCATTTGAAACAATCCACCGCGGATTACAATTTGAAGAAAATACTGAAGGGGTTTTTGGTGCATTGCAAAGATGCAAGACGTACTATGAGCAAAAACACTTTTTCAAAAAAAAAAAAAAAAAAACTTAGACAAAATTAACAGACTTTCTTAGTAAAATTTAAGTACGCATGTGGTAATGTATGCTTTATGTCATTAAAATTATTACTTTTTTTAATAATATTGAATAATAAAAGGTGAATCTCTATTTAACGAATTTTCCATATAACGAACTTTTTGGGGGGATTTAGCGACTTCGTTAAATAGAGGTCCGACTGTATATGTAATTGTACAAATAGTGGATGACACACACACACAAATACACACAAAATATTCTGCCTTGATGGAAAATTATAATTTTATTTCAATGTTTATGTGTTTATAATTTTGATATATTAAACAAAAGCTTAAAAAAAATTGTTAAAAAAATTATCTAGAGATTTAAAAAAAATTAAGACTAAATTTTAGATATTTTTCCCAACATTTTTTAACAGTAGTTATTGTCTTGAATTCAGCTAACTTCCATTATAAAGGCAAAATATTGATACTAACATCTTGTGCTCCTTCTGGCAGAAGGATACATTACGTCATCTTGTAAGCAGTCTGCAAAATTAAAATGAGATGAACTTTAAATCCAATCTGGGCATTTATCTCTGCACATTTCCTCTCCCCTCTTTCATTCTTAATTTTCCTTATTTCATATTTCAAATTATTTTTTATTTCCCTATACTCCCTGTGATGTTCTTCTCTCTTAGACTGTAGCCATTTTAAATACCCTTCTCTTTTTCTTTCAGCTTTCTTTTTGGTCTCTAATGGTAACCAGCTCATTTTGTTTTTTTTCTCCCTGTTACCCAAAGCTTCATAAGCGATTTTTTTCTGTTTTGTTTTTTTATGTAATTATATATCTCCTCTGCTGTTTGTCCAAAGTCTCCATCCAATTCTCTATCCATTCTATGTTGATAAAATGTTCTAATGCTTTCATCCTGTAGCAGATCAATATTGTAATTTTCTTGTTGTAATGAGTCCCAACTATTTTGTAGTTCTTCTTTTAACTGTTTCTTCTTCTTCCATGGAAAGATACATTTTGCTCTCACCAAGTAATGGTCCGTTCCACATTCTGCTCCTCTATATGCCCTTATATCCTGTATTTGTATTGTACTTTTCTGTCTTCCAATGATATAATCAACAATTGATCTTAGATAATAATTGATCTTAAATAACAATTAAAAGCTGTTAATAGATTTCCGAATATTTATTTATTTATTTATTTATTTATTTATTTATTTATTTATTTATTTATT